>JASJET010000171.1:2642500-3242500 GCA_034092305.1 Diaprepes abbreviatus
GATATAAATATATGAAATAGTTTTTTTTTTACATTTTCAAGTTTCTTTAGATAGAAAGCTTATAACTTTGAAACTGATCTTAGACTTATATTTCAAGGCTATTTCAAGGTCAATTTGTTGTTTTTTTTCCAGTAAAAACCCCTAGTTTCAAATTAAAGTAAATACATTTTTTTTTTTGAAAAACGATTTTATTTTCATGAAAGTCGTGCACTAAACGATATAACATAACTTTCAATAAAAAAATAAGTTTTGTATTTCAAATTACTAGTTTGACATTCATGAAAAAAAAATTGTTTATATTTTTAAACATAACGATGGCATTCGACTAGTATATAATAATTATACATCTTTTAAAAACGTTGCCCCACTTTTGTCCCCTAGGGTATGTTTTAAATCCCTTAATGGAAACAACCATATCATAAATATTATGTGTACTTTCCTAATTTAAAACACTTGACATTTTAAAGTCTTGGAAAGCCCACCTTAATAAATGTTCCGCTAACAGTCTCGAGGGCACCTACGATTTAGTAGTTAGCGTTAGTTAAATAATGTAGTGGGCTCAAACGGGCGGCTATTGTGAGAGACTGCCGGTCATCCCGAGGATCCCCGAGGGATTTGTGGATTAAGTTCGGGAGCCATTACTTTCACGGAATATTGACGACCATGCCGGACTTGCAGGCTGGCCTGCGGGTGCCCTTGCTTGCTTTTTCCCTCCCGGCGAAGAAAAATTACCGAAGCGATTTGGGCGGCTTAAACCGACGCCCGCATTCACTAACGACTCATTTATAAAGTTCGGAAAAGACGACAAAAGTTAATGGCACTTTATTTTTCCTTTTTTTCTGTTGCTGATGATATCTTGATGATTGCAGGAGAAGCATTGAATAAAAACTATATCGTCATAATATGCAGTATTAGATACATGTAACTATTTTATTTTTTCAATCGTTTAATTTGTCAACTTAACAATAATTAAAGTTTTAAATTCTGGGATAATAGAGCTGGGGCGGAATGAAACAAACGCCGAGCTTTCCGAAGCATATGATTTCTTTCTTTAGGGCTGAACTACAGGTTTGTTAATGTTAAATATTAAACAATATGGCCTTTTGTAGAAAAATGATGCTCAGTTCAAACACTTAGATTCAAAGTGAGTTTATTTTTGACTTTAAAATTGTAAAACATTGTAAACACACAACAATTGTTAGTTTTGTATTTTAATTATTAATAATTATAATAAAAAAAATTCTACACTCTCTTCTTTGTATATCTTTTTTTTTAATACTGTATCTTGTAAAACTCTTGCTTTATGAAATATTTAGTCAGCCAAAAAATAATTTCGGTTTTCCAGCGTGAAATAAAACCAATTTTTTTTTTATTACAAATAATAAACTTTAATCAATTATATATTTTCCATTTCCATCTTTCTAGCAGCTTCATCATTCCACGCTCATATAAATTTTGGTCCTTATCAGCAAAAAACTGCGATTTAAGGTCATTTGTGGAAGTTTTACTATTCAAACAGTTCTGCAAACTTCGAAATAAATGGTGATTAGATGGTGCCAGATCAGGGCTGGATGGGGGATGCGACATTACTTCTCAACCAAGCTCCAATAATTTCCCATAGTAGTTACTAAAGATGAGTGAGGTTGTGCATTATCATGATGGAACACAATTCCTTTTGTGATTGGCCAGTTCTGGCGTCTAAGTTGAATGTCTGGCCTTTTGTAAACAGCTCAAAATATACCATTCATTTGTAGTAGCATTGATAGCATGTTCTTTTTGGATGTAATTCTCCTTTAGATGTGATTTTTACTGGTTTATCACGCCTGGACATAAACGTTTTCAAATGATATTACTGAAAATGACCGATTTTTCATCACCAGTGATGATTATTTTCAAAAAAGCGTTGATTTCATTGCGAGTTGTGTTAAGTGAATTCCTTTCAGTTCATGCGGAATGGAAATATCGAGCTTTTTAGTGAGTCCAATACATTTTAAGCGATTTTCAATTGTGGTGTGCAATTCATTTAACCTCTCTGCAATCTCTCGAACAATTTTATGATAATTCCCTTTAATTATGGCTTTGATTTAGTCATTATCACGTCAACTAGAACATTGGTCATCTTCAATTCTGACACATACGTACTCTTGTGCATCATAAACATAAACTTCACATATCTCTTTGTATGTCTCAACAGCTTTTATGCCTTCACGGAAATAAAAACGTAAAATATGCCGAAAATGTTCGTGTCTGCACTCCGTGTTAAAAGTTACCTTATACTAACAGCTACAAACAAAATTATGCACAAGTTACTTCTAAAGTAACCTAAATGTGACTGATGTCAAATATCAAAAGAAAAAAAAATTAACACTGACAAAAATCATTCGAAACAATTACATCGCTTTCCATGTGTGAAAACCAAAAATACTTTCTTGCCGATCCAATGGTAGTTAAAGGGGTTATTATTTTTTGGTAGATGGGACTTTTTCCATATTAATTTTAAATTGTACACACAACTTTTGATTTGTATTTCTTTCCTTTGTGCCTTAGTTAAGAATATATTTTTGTATTTTGCAGATTTTTTCCACAAATCTTTAATTTGACGCTAAAAAGTTATACATAATTATTGTCGTTTTTCTTTTTAAGTTGTTAGTCTCGTTGTATAAACCAATCATACAAATATTTTTACGAGCTTTCTTTAGGAAAAATCTCTACAACAAACTAAAAACTGCATAGAAATATTTCATCCCTATGAAAAGTTGTAGGCAAATACAGTGTTTAAAAAACTTGCCAAAATAACAAATTTTTTTCAGTTTTTTTTTTTTAATTTTAGTCTGCTTAAAATGAACTTATCTTAAAATTAACTATATGAGATCACTTCGAAGAACCTTTTAAAACTTTATTAAAATATCCAAAGTTATGCATGAACAAACATTAAAAAAGTAGATATATGATCTGTCCGAAATTGGTGATGACAGTACTGCAATTTCGAAAACTACAAAAAAAATAGAAAGCCAGTTAGATGGGAAAAGTTTTAGGCAATTACGTCAGTAGGTTTTTGGTACTTTTTTTTAGATCAGCTATAACATTTCTATTTCCCAATATTTTTTCGCAAAATACATCTGTTTAGTCAAATTTTAGTTACACCGTATCAGTTTGTGTTTAAAATTAAAACGTAAATAATAATTTGCAATCTTGAATCGATCCTACTAATTATGATAATGATTTTCGTTGAAACTGATTAATTCGAAAATATGTCCATCCTTGGCAATCCAAACAATTTATAACAAAAACAATCCCCAACTTTAAAACACAGGAGAATTGTAAACCGTCAAATTTTCCCCAAAATTTTTTCACATTCCAATAAATCACAGTCGGAGTCGGTCGTCGGTCTCTCTTTAGATTTATTTCATGTGTTTTTAGTTGGACAATCGCTGACCGTAGCGTAAGCATTCCATTAAAGGCAGATCCCCGCATGTATCAAGATCAGAGAGTCGTTTGGGACAACGTGGACAGAGCCGCAGGTATCGTCGAGGGAGTAGTTAAAGGAACTCTGTTATAAATTTAACTGGACAGGACAAATATCTTATTTTCAAAGGTGTCGTTAGACGGAATTTGCGCCTTTTTGATAAATTGTTCAAAGCTTTTCCAAGTTATTATGTTATTATATCAAAAAATTAAATGTGTACCCGTACCAACAACTTCACTACATCTGAATATAAATATGAATATTGTCAGAGAACGAATGGAATTTTGACTATTTTCTGAGAATAAAATACTAATTAGTGACAGCTAATATTATAACATAAATTACGAGATTTCCACCGAACCCTTTAGAAAATAATTTTGGAAACAGGATAATTGCGCGGTAACATTCAAATTATTGCTCCCTTTATATTGTTACTTTTCGCTTAAAAAATTATTATCAATTTAATTATAATTATTAAGAAATTATAAAATATACTTATTAATTACATTAGCATAAAACAACAAATTAAATATCAATATTCAAACAAAGCACAATATGCAAAAATACATATAATATTCTCCATGGCATCCCAGTAAAAGTCAATCTTCTTATGTATTTTGGTTGAATTAACATCGTCAGTTTTAGGTCTGCTGGTCTACTTTATTATCGGCAAAATGGAGTATGTATAGCATTATCTTTTAGTTTAATTATACGCCCATAACTTTAATTTTTGAAGAGTAAAGGCTGGTAATAAACTGCAGCTTTGTTTAAAATTTTTGGTTGCCACAATACTTTCATAAAACTGTTTTCATCTTTGATTATAAGTTATGGTAAAACTACTATTGCTTTGTCACATTATTTGAAGAACTGTCGAGGAATAATAAAACGGAAATGGGTATTGCAGCAACTTTTTTGACGTAAATACATTAATCTTTTAAAAAATAAACTAACGTAAGAGACTGTAATAAAGAGTAAAAAATACATTAGAAATTGCTTAATATAACGAATTTAATAATTGTAGATTTACTTGAAAAACTCCTTCACTTTTCAAAAATTATATGCAAAAAGTCCACCCATCAAGAAATTTCGCATTTTTTTTTCGTGTGTTAGTCTTCTTGCCTAAACCCACCTTAGAAATAATTTAGTGTAGCCCCTAAGATATCCAGACTTCAACACTCTTGACTTCTTTTTGTGGGGTTACCTTAAAGGAAAAGCTTTCCAAAATACGCCAATTGGCATAGAAGACTTAAAGGATCTAATTACTAAAGAAGTATGGTTAATTACTACATTTACTGTCAGTTAAGCAATGCGAGGCATTTGCAACATTTAATAAAGGATAAATTAACTGTTGTTTCTACTTCATTTCGAGTTTTAACTGTCGATATATCGAAAACAACAGTTAGATCTAGGTATAAGACAAAAAAAAATGTTTTTCTGAGAGTCTAAAAATGTAAAAAAAATTGGAGGTCACTATTTTAGAAATCAAAAGTGTCTTCTGACCGATTTTCCAAGAGTTTATGTCCTCATTTTATATATACAGGGTGTGTCACCTGAATCCGATTAATGAAATTTTTGAACCACTTTGACAATTCTAAATAAATTTCTGGAAATGGTGTTTTTTAATTAAATTTACTAGTTTTCAAAAACAATATCGATTAAGTGGTCATCGTTATTGGTAAAACAAAAGCGAGCTCTTCAATGGTCTTTGGCTTGTTGGAATAAACTTGACTCCTCAAAGCTCCCCACAAAAAGAAGTTCCGCGGAGTTAAATCCGGAGATCTTGGTAACCAGTCAAAATCGTTTTTTTTTTTGGACACCACACGTCTCTGGAACTTCTGATACAATTAGTCTATTGTTGAGCCTGCACCCTCGTGTTGGAATTAGAAGTCTTTCCGATCGACGTTCACTGTCTCACCAGTTCTTAAGAAGAATAGCCCAGTTATGGTTCTTGAGCAAACACCGGCCCAAAGAGTCAATTTCACGTCGTGCAATGGTATGCCGTGAATATGCGAGGATGGTCAGTATCTGAGAAACCCCAATTCTATTTTTTGACGACACCAAATCCTGCTCAGTTTCAATGTTCTATATATACAGGGTGTCCAAGATAAGGATCCTAAGCATGGGGATCTCGGAAACAGTTGGAGATACGAGGTCGGTTAAATTAGAGAAAAGTTGCGCAATTTAGTGCTAAATTAAACGCAGTTAAAAAAATTTAAAAATTTCAAACAATTCCGGATATTTCCGGAAAAAAACGAAATTTGGCAAAATCGTTTTTAATTTTTGCAGGCTTTATTTAAAGAGATATCAGAAAATAAAAGGTAGATTCTCATTGCCACTTTCTATTTTTTATAATTTGGTCTAAACAAAATTTAAATCCGACGTTTCATTTCTGAGATACCATCATGAACTTTCATTTTTTATATGGAACAAAAAAAAGTATTCCATGTATTTGATAGCATTTTTTATTACAAATTCAACGGTGTATCACCCTTGCATATCGAATACGTAGTTCAAGTACTTTCCATAAGAGCTCCGTGAGAGCGAGAGAGAAAGGTATATCAGTTTTATAAAAGCCAATGAACTACACACTTGATATGCAAGTGTGACACAGTTGAATTTGTAATAAAAAATGCTATCAAATACATGGGATACTTTTTTTGTTCCATATAAAAAATGAAAGTTCATGATGGTATCTCAGAAAAGAAACGTCGGATTTAAATTTTGTTTAGACCAAATTATAAAAAATAAAAAGTGGCAATGAGAATCTGCCTTTTATTTTCGGATATCTCTTTAAATAAAGCCTGCAAAAATTAAAAACGATTTTGCCAAATTTCGTTTTTTTCCGGAAATCTCCGGAAGTGTTCGAAATTTTTAAATTTTTTTAACTGCGTTTAATTTAGCACTAAATTGCGCAACTTTTCTCTAATTTAACCGACCTCGTATCTCCAACTGTTTCCGAGATCCCCATGCTTAGGATCCTTATCTTGGACACCCTGTATATATATATATATATATATATATATATATATATATATATATATATATATATATATATATATATATACAAACGTTTTTTATTTTATATTTCCATTGCCAGTAAAAATTTTATAACGATAATTAAACTATTCTTCGTTAGTAAGATTTATGACGATAGTCTTTGGCCTAGAACATATACCACATATCATATTTAAGTCGTGTATATGTGTAGTGTCATGTTTTCCAACATTACCAAATGTCTGCAGGAATTAAGACAGATTGTCCAACGAGCACTTTCATATTTTTTCGTAACCATAAAAGGGATTTGCGGAAATGCAGACAGATTGCTGCTATATTTATGTTTATCGTGTTTTGCAGCAATTTGTTCCAATATTACAACTACCAATTGGCTATAAAATTTGTTCGTCTTTTTTAATAAAGCAACGATGATAAAGTTTTGTAATTTCTGATATTAATAAATTTGCTTGCGGTGTGAAATACGATGTTTTATATCGAAAGAAAAGATATATGTTTGAAATAAGACAAAAAAAGTCTCCTTTTTTTCAGATCTAATAAGTCAGTAATCATGAGAAGGATGCTTAATTATTTAACATATTAAATGGAATTTATTTTAGTAAAATAAATGTGTTACAAATAACTGAAACTTGTTTGTAATAAACTTAACACATAGACAGTCTCGGAGTATCGGTTCTAGCAAAAGCTATTAAAAGTAAAACACATACACACACAGATAGGCGAAGAAGTCCATTACACTTTCTTGTAATTAGGAGGTGTCACGTAGAGTCGAGTCATAGGCAAGGTTAGCACTGTATTGTCAGCAAGACTCAAGACTCGAAAATCACTCACGAGACTCTTTTTTAGCTACTCCAAGCTTTAGAAAATATTTATCTTCTTCTTTAGAACTACAATAAGAAAAAATGATATATTTTTTACTTGGACATAATTTTTTTTATAAAGAACTATAAAGTTCTTACTGCTATTGGTTTAATTTCAAACTTTATTGTCAAGTTCAGAACGTATACTGAGAGTTGACTGTTGTTTTTAAATGGCTTTAAACTATCCTTTATAAATTTTTTCGTCGAACGCCAACTTTTGTTTTTTGTCAACAATAGCAATATTTTACGAAATCACAATCTTATGTTACCAGTTTTCAAGTTTTTAGCTCTCTTGCAATGTCACTCTCTTAGTAATGGTTTTACAGGACCACCACATAAGACAGAAAATGCTAAAAATTTCAATGAAATTTCTCGTTTCTATCAAAAATTATATGCTTACGAGGTCGATTAAAAAGTTGAATAAGAGACATTTTTAAATTTTTTGGTTTGTCTAGGAAAAACACACTTTTCCAACTTTTATTGCAATTGGTAAATAATTTGACATAATTAATTTAAAGTGCAACCTTTTACGAGAAAATTGTGACATGAAGACTTACAGAATGAGAAAATTGTAACATTATAACAACCTCCTACAGGATGGAAAAATTTAACTCAATGACATTCACGGTAATCGATATTTCTTTGCGTTTTTTTAAATTTATAATTTTAATAACGAATTTGTTGGTATTAATTCCAAGCTTTATCCCTAACACAATAAAATTTCAAATTGTGTAAAGTATATTATATTTAAATTTTCATCCCCTACAAATTATTAATAAAAAATCACAGGGTGGATTCCCATATAAATTTAGATAATGTAGGGTGAGGAAGTAACAATGTAATAAAAATATTTTCTTAGGATTGAATACGTACGTCCTAGGTCCGTTTAATATCACAAAAATTAATTTATAAAATTTTTAACGAGTTAATGGCTTTCATTTTGATTCACGCAGTTCCTTTATTTCAGATAACAGCCGCAAAATGTAAATGATTCACGTGCTTTGATAAAAATCAGTAATTAGTAACAGTAATTATAACGGGCTTTTTCGGATGTTCCCGCGAAATTTAAGCCAACAGAACGAGGAAAATGGGTCCAGGCTTGTTTGTTTTGGTGAATTTGATTTTTTTTGCGACGCAATTATATTTATAAATATTTTCAAACATGTGTTCCACTTTGATTATGGTTGGTTATTGTGTTAGGAAGGCTTAGTTTTGACTAATTGAATATCAATAAAATATAAACAGTTTCTATACAGAAGCTAAAACTGCATTTGTCGCGAAAAAGATATAGTTAATTAGGTTTTTGAAATTCAAAAGTTTTTATTATTTCTACTACCTTGATAGTTTTTGAATGATTTCTTTTATAAAATTTTTATAAAAAAATTGAACCGACTTCTAAAAGTGCGCTAAAAAGTGAAAAATAACCATAAATTTTTATATGAAATTGAACTTTTTGAAGTCGGCGCCAAACTGATACTTGACAAAATGTGATTTGCATAAACAGATTTAAAATACTTTTTTTGTAATTGCTTTCTTACCATAATTTGTATATATTAGTAGTTATCTATTTCATTTACAAATAATTTGGCGCCGACTTCAAAAAGTTCAATTTCATATAAAAATTTATGGTTATTTTTCACTTTTTAGCGCACTTTTAGAAGTCGGTTCAATTTTTTTATAAAAATTTTATTTTTCTATTTTTAGTTTTAGCATTCATTATGATATTCATAAATTATTGGAACTAAGAACTAATCGAAATTAGTGTACTTCGCAATGACTCCAAAGTGGCAAAAAAGTACAAATTTTATCCAAAATTGTAAATCACCCTAAAATGAACCACTAAAAATTCTTTAGTTCTTACGAGTTTTCCAAATACCAATCAAATTGGGTCAAACGAATATTTAGTCTGTCATAGAAAATCCACTATCTTAAATTTCAAATTAATTTTAGATTGTTAATATAAGCCCCAACACCTTCCAATATCGATATTTAAAGAAAATAAATAAATTTTTTATCCACTATATTAGATACGCCATATTAATTTTTTTTTAAATAATTTTAGATTCGTAATGTGTGACCCCGAAAACTCTCCCGTACCAATTTTGGTTAAAATCGGACAAAATTGATTTTTTTTGTTCGCCATATTGAATCTGCCATTTTGAATTTTTTAAAAATAATTTGTGATTCTTTATGTGAGGCCCCGAAAACTTCCCCATACCAATTTTGGAGAAAATCGGACAAAATTGATTTTTTCGTCCGCCATATTGGATCCGCCATATTGAATTTTTTTAAAATTATTTTTGATTCGTCATATGCGACTCCGAAAACTCCCCCGTACCAATTTTGGAGAAAAATCGAACAAAAAAGATTTTTTTTGTCGGCCATATTGAATCCGCCAAATCCAATTTTTTAAAAATTATTTTAGATTCGTCATATGCGACTCCGAAAACTCCCCCGTACTAATTTTGGAGAAAAATCGAAAAAAAAAATTTTTTTGTCGGCCATATTGAATCCGCCAAATCGAATTTTTTAAAAATTATTTTAGATTCGTCACATGCGACTCCGAAAACTCCCCTGTACCAATTTTGGAGAAAATCGGACAAAATTGATTTTTTCGTCCGCCATAATGGATCCGCCATATTGAATTTTTTAAAAATTATTTTAGATTCGTCATATGCGACTCCGAAAACTCCCCCGTACCAATTTTGGAGAAAAATCGAAAAAAAAAATTTTTTTGTCGGCCATATTGAATCCGCCAAATCGAATTTTTTAAAAATTATTTTAGATTCGTCACGTGCGACTCCGAAAACTCTCCTGTACCAATTTTGGAGAAAATCGGACAAAATTGATTTTTTCGTCCGCCATATTGAATCCGCCATATTGAATTTTTTAAAATTTATTTTAGATTCGTCATATGCGACCCCGAAAATTTCCCCGTACCAATTTTGGTGAAAATCGGACAAAATTGATTTTTTCGTCCGCCATATTGGATCCGCCATATTGAATTTTTTTAAAATAATATTAGATTCGTTATATGGAACCTCGAAAACTCCCCCATACCAATTTTGGAGAAAATCGGACTAAATTAAATTTTTTTGTCCGCCATATTGGATCCGCCATTTTGAATTTTTGAAAAATAATTTCATATTCGTTGGGTACAACCCCGAAAATTCCTCCATACCAATTTTGGAGAAAATCGGACAAAATTAATTTTTTTGGCCGCCATATTGTAAGCGCCATCTTGGATTTTACTGCACCAATTTCATCTAAAAAAATATGGGACCACCGCAGCAACTTCCTTTACATAATGTAAGAAATTTCATTCAAATCGGTGCAGCCGTTCCGGAGTAATCGGTGTACATACATAAAAAAAAAAAAAAATACATAGTCGACGAATTGAGAACCTCCTTCTTTTAGAAGTCGGTTAAAAAGAGAGTTATTACATGTGTATTATTCTGATACATATATACCACTTTTTATGAGAAGAAAATCGTAAAAAAAAAATAAATGCGAAAAGTACAGATATTTACCTTCAATTTTAATTTCAGGAGGAATGCAAAAACTAGTATTTCGAACAATAAAACCCATAGTTAGTAACGAGTGTTCCCCCCTTTAACCTTTATTACTACTTGCATCCTTTTCGGCAGACTACTAAGTAGAAATTGATTGTATCCTTTTAGAATTGCGTTTGATTGAAGTTCTCTTGTAATAGGAATTGGATCACTTCGTGTTACACGGTATTTTAACTGATTTCATATATGCTCTATTGGCTGTGTGCTTAGATATACAACGTTCAAGCTAATTATTAAACCTGGACTACAGATTTTTGTCATCTTACAGATGTGACAGCTTTGGCGGTGCCTTCAAAGTTGAAAGATCAAATTTTCGTTACGTTGCTTACCTTGCTATATTACACTGGGAAAAAAGCATTAGAATAAAAAGAATATAGCGATGATAATAATAGTATTGAATAAAATTAAAATTATATAGTTCTCCATGGACAAAAAGTAAAAATAAAAACCCACATACGTGTTAATGCGGTATTTCTTTAAACTAAGCAAGGGAAAAAACTGATTTCATTGTAGTTAACAACTACTTATTTTTTTTGTTGTTTACAGACTCCTAATGGTTTAAGAGAACAGTAATAGAACATATGTTTAGCAAAAGTAAGTAAATAAATTAAGCATTCTACAAATATATGTAACAAAATTTTATTAGATAACTTCATATTTTGTATTTTTTGTCAGTCATCTAGACAAATATTTTTACACTAAATCTTAGCAAGTAGGACGTTTGTTTTGCTATCGAATGGCGTGCAAGGGGCTGTAATGGCCACTGTGCTTGCTACACAGATGGAAAATAACGTCTCTGCAGGCTTCGTTTCGTCGCCTCTGCATGAATTCTAGTATAGATTATATTCTATTTTTTGTGCATCTATCGCTGATAGAATTGAGTTTTGAACAATAAGAAAGTCCGGTATAGTCACGGACATGAGTTTACCAGGATGGCCGATAGTCGATCAATTACGAAAGCTTCCGGCAAAGAATGACGCTTTGTTTATGTTCAAATATGTTTAAGATTGAGTCTTATTTTCAAACTGCCACTTTACACCTATCAAAACTATTTAGAAGTTTATCCAGTAATGCATACGACTCAAGCCAATAATGCAGAAGATCTATCACAATAAATTAAATTATTAAAAATATCCAATTCTGACCTTGTCTTTCAAAATAAAATAAACACATTATATATTTTTGAAAAGCCTAAATTATACTTATTCAATATCTAAAATAATATACAAGGTATCCTGTTTAAAAAATCATAAGTTTGGTTAATATCTCAAAAACTAAACGATTTAAAAAAAAACTGACTGCGCCACTAAACTCTACGTAAAAAACTCTATAAAGATTCGAGTTGTGCCTAGAAAACGAAGATTTTTTAAAATCACCCTGTAGATTGAAAACTAAGAGAGCCCTGAGAAATTTGACACCGTAATCTTTCGTTTTGTTAAAAAGTAGAATATTAAAGTGAAAATCACAACACTATATCTTTGATCATAACTCCAAGACCCCCTAAAAGTGTCCAAAATGGGACACTCTGTACATCAACAAATGAAAAAATAACATTGTGAATAATTAATGAAACACTTTAAAATAAAATTGGTGAAAAAACCACAATTGAAAAGTCACAAATTTTTCGTTATACTTTTAGGTTAGAATATCTATGAACGATTTTGATTGGTCACCTCTAATTTTTACTATTTATTAAATTATGAAGTATGAACAACTTCTTGCTATCCTACAGTGTAAGTGTTAGTTTAGTAGAAATTCTAATAAAAAATTTGAAATGTCAATTAAAAGAAAGCAATTTATACTTACTTTTGTTTGGGGCTGTTAATTTAGGGTCAATTTTATTATGGAGTGCAGAAACGGATATTTTCGGCTTATTTTATTTTTTTATTTCTGAAAAGGAGAAAAAAGCTACTGAGGCTCACAAAGAGATATGAGAAAATGCTGATTTCATAATAGAACACACTTGTTAGAATTGGTTTAAAAAATTCCATTCTGGAGATTTTTCAGTCGAAGAAGAGCTACATTCTGGTCGAACTGTTAAAATTGACGATGACTATATCAAATCCATAATTGAAAAGAATCATGTTCGGGAGATTGCAGAGAAAAGATCTGGACTGGTTAAAAAGCTGGATATTTTTGTTGGTGAAAGAGATTTACCTGACACAACGAATCAATACTTGCAATAAGGATCACACTAGAAAACCGAAATTACTTTGTTGCCTACTCGGTATATGTAAAAGTTTCTTTTACAAAATATTGCACCTATTTAAAATAATTAAATGGCTCTAAAAATTACACGTCCTAATATTACTTTTAACAATTTTAATAAAAATAAAAATAAAAAAGATTTAATATTATAAATAATTGTATATGTCTTGTATAGTATTTTTTTGAATTTTCCAAATTGAAAAGTCTAATAAAATAACAACTTCTATAAAAACTCAATTAAAAAAAACTTATTTTATTGCAATTATCATAAAATTGAACTAACTCTGCATTTAAAATAAATTACTCTAGAATAGCGTACTGTGTCTTTGAGAATGCCGGAATTATTGTTAATTCATGTCTCTAAGTTAGAGAAAGTTACTTGGCCATATCTTGCAAACCACTTAGGATCCGTCTACATATTTCATTGAATTTATAGCAGGGCTTATGCACCCGAGCTAAAGTTAAACATTTACACGGTATTCTCATTTCAGTTCATTAGTTATTGATTTAAGTGAGCATTTTAGCTTTAATCCGCCTATTATTTTAAGACGTGTAACTTCTTTATTAGTTCCTTCAATTAGTAATATTGGGAGTTAATTAAAATTTAATATTTAATATCTAAAAGTTATATTCTATAAAACATACCTGTAAATAAAATTTTAAAAAATATTGAACCGATTTCTAAAAGTGCGCGAAAGAGCGAAAAACACCAATATTATATTGAAAGAATTTGATGTAATTTTTTTAGTCCCACATATTTTTACTCTGAATATTGATTTGGAAGAAATTAATTTAAGTTCCGTCATATGTGTTCCTAGAACCCCCGAATATTAATTTTTACAAAATCGGAAATATGTAAAATTTTTAGTCTCCCATGTTGTATCTGCCATATTAAATTGTAAAAAATTAACTTTAGACGTGTAACCTATGATTCCGAAAGTCACCATATTGAAACCGCTATATTGAATTTAACAAAGTAATTTTAAATTCGTAATTTATCTTTATCCTGCATCCCTAAAAATCTCGTAATAACAATTTTAGACATAATCCGGAAATGATATATAAAATTTTTATACCGCCATATTTTATCTTGCGTATTGAATTTTTTTCAAAAAATTTTTAATTCGTTATTTGCACTCTCAAAAGTCAATTTTAAACAAAATCGAAAGAAGTTCAATTTTTATCCGCCATTTGGGATCTACCATATTGAATTTTTAAAAATAATTTTAATTCGTAAATTACACCCTCAATAACATTGATGTCACATTTTGGTCCCCCATATTGATTCCATCGTTAATTTTTTTTTTAAGAATAATGTTAAATTCGTAATCTACATCTTTAAGAACCCTCTATAGCAATTTAAAGCAAATTCAAAAATCAAAATATTTAATTTGCCATATGGGATCCTTCATATTGAATTTTTTTGAAAATAATTTTAAATTCGTAATTTTCACCTTCAAAAACTCCCCTATGCCAAGTTTAGGTAAAAGCAAGTCCTCCATATTGGGTCCACCATCTTGAATTTGTTTTAAATAATTTATTCGTAATCTACACCCTGAAAAACCCTTCATACCAATTTGAGACAAAATCGAGAGATTTAAATTTTTAATCTGCCATATTGGATCCGCCATATTAAGTTTTTTAGAAATAATTTAGATTGAAATTAGTTTTTTTGTTCGCTTGGATTTTACTGAACCAATTTTGGCCAAAGTAAAATGGTTTCACCGCAGCAACTTCCTGAACACAACGCAAAAATTTCATTCATTTCTTTTAGGAGTTGGTTAAAAAAGCTGCCAAATTCACTAAGAAGTTTTAACACTTAAATCTGATCAAGTTGCTATGAAAAGTAGATTTTCTAGTGGGGCAGATTTGCTTATGATATTATCATAATTTATATTATATATGCCAAGAAATAGACACTTATATAGGGATATAAAGTTTGGGGTAAAATGTTTTATGACCCGGAAGAAAGCACCACTCTGTAGATTATTTCGCATATTAATTAAAATTTTTATGGAATATGCAAAATTAGTGATGTCTACCAAACTTGACTTTATTATATTTAAAAACAAATAAGATAAATTCAAAAAACTAAAAAAATAAAATAAATTTTACTATCCTCTATCATAAAAACAAGCTGTTAAAAGTATAATCAATAATCATCTCCATCTATTTAACATTTCAAGTAATACAACTGCGCAAAATGAACAAAATAATGATCCAATTTTTACCAATCCTATTGGTTATTTTACTGTAGATATGCAAATATCCCCTGTTATAAATGAAATAGCTTAAGAGGGCTATCTCCTTGATAAATTTCACGAGCATTACTTCTATTTAATCAAAATTAAGCCCCAGGTCGTAATATTCATTAGGTTTAATTCAACATATTAAAGTATTTCTGGTGTTAAACCCTTTTCTGGTGTCATTTATCACCAGCAAATCTCAATTTAAATTTTAATTATTACATAAATCCCTTCGCGCTTCCAAATGCATTTTACGATTTATTTGCCAAAGGGTTGACTTTAATTTCTTTTATGTTGCGTCCTTTCACGCCAATATTAATGAAAACCCGTTTACGTTCAGATTTCAATTTAAATAAACATCTTAACTTTTATTATTATGGGTTGCACTACTACAATTTATACAATCGGGTTATTTTTTTCATAAAGCTTGGCAAAATACCAAAAGAAAAATTAATTGTGACCAAGGGGGATGCATTGTGGGCTATTTTAAAAGTTTATATCATGTAAATAAGGCGACTGAATTAGAAATATTATATGACATATTTACTTGTTATTACTAAAGACCTATTTAACGAGCTCAGTCCAAAACTTCCACTTATCATTTAGTGAATGCACAGTAGTTGAATGTTGAGCTATAGATATACATAATTAAATCTTTATTAAATTCCCCATACGAATAAAATTAAATATAATTCATTTGATTCTGTGAATTAAGAATTTTGTATTTTACACCTCTAACCATGTGCAATTTTAACTAGGCCAAATTTTACCTCACAGCTTCTTATGCGTCACCTGCTTGTTATAAAACCCGATTAAATTTACCCTATGTTTAAACAGGTTTTTTTTAATAACATTTTTTTTGTTTCATTTGTTAGGAAGATTACTTCGAACAAAGAAGCAAATATGCTTTTCCCCTTTATTAGCACATATTGTATTGTTACCAGTAATGAAAATATTCAAGACTATCAAATGTTCTGTATTTTTAACCAACTTCTAAAAGAAGGACGTTCTCAATCCGTCGACTATGTATGTTTTTTTATATATATGTACACCGATTACTCCCGAACGGCGGCACCGATTTGAATGAAATTTTTTACATTATATTCAGGAAGTTGCTGTGGAGGTCCCATATTTTTCTGGATGAAATTGGTGCAGTGAAATCCAAAATGGCGCTGACAATATGGCGGCCAAAATTGGTATTGGAGAATTTTCAAGGTTTCTGAAATTATTTCTACAAAATTCAATATGACGGACAAAAATATTTAATTTTGTCCGATTTTCTTAAAAATTGGTGTGGGGGAGTTTTCAGAGTGACATATAATCGATCCTAAATATGTTTTAAAAATTCAATATGGCAGGTCCAATATGACGGATAAAAGAATCAATTTTGCCCGATTTTCTCCAAAATTGGAATGGAAGGATTTTCGTGGTAGCACATAACGGATCTAAAATTATTTTAAAAAAATTCAGTATGGCGGATTTAATATGACGGACGAAAACATCAATTTTGTCCGATTTTCTTAAAAATTGGTATGAAGGGGGGGGGGGGTTTCGAAGTTGCACATAATGAATCTAAAATTATTTTTAAAAAAATTAAATATGGCAGATCCAACATGGCAGACGCACAAATCAATTTTGTCCGATTTTCTCCAACAAGTTTTCGGGGTCGCACATAACGAACCTGAAGTTATTTTTTAAAAAATTCAATATGGCGTAACCAATATGGCGGAAAAAAATAATTTGGCCGATTTTTTCAAAATTTGATATGGGGGAGTTTTTAGGAACCCACATTACGAATCTGAAATTATTTTCAAAAAAATTAAATATGTCGCATCCCAGATGGCGGATTAAAGATTCTACATCTCTCGGTCTTGTCTAGAATCAGTGATGGGCGATTTTTGTTAGTATTAATTACGAATTTAAAATATTTTTTTGAAAAACTCAATCTGCGGATTCAATATGTGGTCCTACAAATTTTACATATTTCGATTTTTTTCAAAGGTGGGATCGAGTCGTTTTTGCGGATGTAAATAGCGAACTTATTTTAAGAAAATCTAATCTGTCAGATGAGAAAATCTAATATGTCAGATGCAATATGACGCTCTAGAAATTTTAAATTTCCAAATTTCATCCAAAATTGGTACTATGGGCTTTGAAGGGTTTAGAGTTAGATTAGATTAAGACGTTAAAATTATTTTTTTGAAATTCAATATGGCGGATCCAATATAGTGGGTTGACAATTTTACCTTATTCGCATTTTTTCACATTTGGTATTAGGGGGTTGAATATGAAGTTAATTTTTTACAACTATTAGGTTGATAAGATACAATATGAAGGACAGAAAATTTTACATTTTCCGATTTTGGCTAAAATTGATATTGCGAGGTTCTTGGGGCGCATATAAACTCTATATGCAGTATAAAATATATCGGGCTAAGAAATTTAAGTCTCAGAGTCTTTAAATATCGATATTCGAAGGTTTTGGGGCTTATGTTACCAATCTAAAATTAATTTGAAATTTAAGATAGTGGATTTACTGTGACGGACTAAATATTTTTTTAACATAATTTCACTGGTATTTGGAGAAATCTAAGAATCAAAGAATTTTTAGTGGTTCATTTTAAGGTAATTTACAACCTTGGATAAAATGGATACTTTTTGCCACTTTGGAGTTATAGCGGGATATACTAATCTCGATTAGTACTTAGTTCAAATAATTTATGGATATCACAATGAATTCAAAATTAAAAATCGAAAAATAAAATTTAAAAAAAAATTGAACCGACTTTTAAAAGTGTGCTAAAAAGTGAAAAATAACTATAAATTTTTATACTAAATTGAAATTTTTGAAGCCAGCGCCAAATTATTTCTAAATGAAATAAATAACTACAAATATATATAAATTAAGGTTAGAAAGCAATTGCTTTGCAAATAAAATATTTTTAAACTGACTAGCTGAATCGCATTTTGTCAGGTATTAGTTTGGTGCCAGCTTAGAATTTAATTTTTTATATGTAAATATTTTTTAAACATGCTATGGATTATAATAATACTTCTCAGAAAATTTCAAACTAAGCTATAGAGTAAAATTGATTTATTTCCACAACTTTAATGTTTTATTAAAGTCATGAAACAAAGTTATGGTCAGAATTCTCTTGTCACCTTCAGCTTGGTTTGGACCTTTCTAAAGAATAAAACAAAACTATCTACTGATATTTAATCACTATTTTATTTTTAAATTGTAACAAGAAAATTAGTATAAGAATTATATTTTATTCTTTAAATTGTTACCTATGAAGATAATCTACTGAAGCGGAGGATGCACTCTTCTTTCCAAGGTAACTAAACAAATGTCAATTACCTTTTTTTTCCGGGATCTGTTCAGAATTGTTTGAAAGGTAGGTAGGAACTAATACACAAACTTTCATTTGCTATTTTACAAATTATCTTCGAAATGTTTTCTTTTCTTTTTTATTTTCATGAAGTTCGCATTTCGAAAGTTTAGTTTCCAATGTAATAAATGTTAAAAACAAAGCACATATGTTGTAAAATTTAACCTGAAAGAAAATTAATACGAATTATCCTCGTTTTTAATCCTGATCCGGCATACCGAATATAAAAAACCTTCATGAAGATCCTGTAAAATTATATTTTTAAAAGGTTGGTTTAAATGGATAAAGCGTAGGGCTCTACTGGGAATTTTATTTATTTTAGTATCCAGTTAGCAAAAAAATTTATTTAAAACAGGAATGCCATTAAAATTAACATATCGAGCTTATTCTAAACGCATAATAAATAAAAGAGTACGTAAACTTTTCGATACGTTTTGAAGAGTACTGATAAAGATACAACAGTACGAAAGTTTCTTGTTTACAAAGGATGCATAGAATAAGAATATTTTAATTTACTAGTGTATCTAACCAAAAATTAACCTTAGTATTTTTTAAATTTTCTTGATATTCTAGACTTATTTTAAATAAGTTTAATATTAATGATGACCTTAACATTATTTATGATTGAAATGTATAGTAAATTTCGCATTTCTTATAAACCTGCAGTTTATTTGGACTAAACTAACCAAATAAATAATCATGCTAACAAATTCTTTAGAGAAAAATTGAAGAATAACAAAGAAATATTTCAATTCAAAAAATAAAAATTGTACACGAAAATAACCGAAATAAAAATTTAAATGAAATGTTTTTGGATTTTTCTGTAAAATCGTTTCCTTTTTTGTTACAAAATAGTGAATACTCTGTATATTTGTGTCGAAAACTTGCCGTATAGTATCAATAATATCCTATATGTCTGCGGTCGTTAGAAATTATGAATTAACGAGGCCCTTAACTATTGGTTCTCTATCAGATTTCAAACGATGATGCTCGTCATGTATCCCAAAAGTAATGAGCTATATTAGTGCGTGGCATGCAAATTAACTGACAAAATGTTCGGAATTCGGGTTTAATTCCCAAAGGTCTCCTCGATCAGAAGTCACTTCAGAAATGTAATTATTTTAGGCTTTGATAGGATCACGATAATATAGCAAATTGGTGGAATGGCTTTAAGAGGTCACCTCTTTATTTATTCAGTTTAAACCCACATATACGGTATAAAGCTGAATTTTTAAACCATCAGATGAATTGTAATAAATATATTTAGATGTACAAATTTACCTCAGTTTGTAATTGAAGAAATAACATTTGATTATATATATATATATATATATATATATATATATATATATATATATATATATATATATATATATATATATATGAAGTAAAATACGAACAGTAAATTTAAACTTTGTTCCAATAATATCCTTTCCGTGTTAGAGGTTGCACAGTTTGAACAAATTGCTAAAGAACACAATCTATCCTATTCCACCACCATCAAGATGATGGCTTACCTCTACCACCATACCGAGAAGAAAGTCAAAACTTATCCTCCCAGCCACAGTGATACGGCAGTGGGGTCGGAAATCTCAAAATATATTTCCCTTATTGCAAAATAGCAGTAATTAAAAAAAAAACTGTTTTTTTAATCAATTTTTATCGAACATTTAAATTTCTCTGAGGACCTTGATATTAGAGCAAAGAAAACTTTATGCCATGATAAAATAACACGCTAAAATTCGTGAGAATCGAATCGATAGTTTTTGCACAATAATTTTACAATCCGATTTCATTTACAAAAATTGACCATTTTTCAAGTTTGTCCAAAATATCACGTTAACGTATTTACATTTATTTTCGACATATAGCAGGGAACTCCAGTTTTCCAACGCTTTTTTCAGAATCAAAATCGGATGATTTGGACGCCCTCAGGAATTGTTTATAGAAATTGTTGATATTTTTGCTTATAAACAAATAGATTATCTCGGTGGATTTCCATTAGATTTTTTTGCAATACATGGTGTGAAAGTACTTGGAAAGACGCTTCTTTCCGTGAAAAAAAAATTCAAATCCGTCAATTGGTTTCCGAGATACAAACTGTCAAAATTGACAGCCTGTTACGGTAAATCTATATAAATTTTTTTAAAAAAATTGAACCGACTTCTAAAAGTGCGCTAAAAAGTGAAAAATAACCATAAATTTTTATATGAAATTGAACTTTTTGAAATCGGCGCCAAACTAATACTTGACAAAATGTGATTTGCATAAACATATTTAAAATACTTTTTTTTGTAATTGCTTTCTTACCATAATTTGTATATATTAGTAGTTATTTATTTCATTTACAAATAATTTGGCGCCGACTTCAAAAAGTTCAATTTCATATAAAAATTTATGGTTATTTTTCACTTTTTAGCGCACTTTTAGAAGTCGGTTCAATTTTTTTATAAAAATTTTATTTTTCTATTTTTAGTTTTAGAATTCATTATGATATTCATAAATTATTTGAACTAAGAACTAAGCGAAATTAGTGTACTTCGCAATGACTCCAAATTGACAAAAAAGTACAAAGTTGTGAACCACTAAAAATTCTTTAGTTCTTAGAGTTTTCCAAATACCAATGAAATTGGGCCAAACGAATATTTAGTCTGTCATAGAAAATCCATTATCTTAAATTTCAAATTAATTTGAGATTGGTAATATAGGCCCCAACACCTTCCAATATCGATATTTAAAGAAAATAAATTAATTTTTTATCCACCATATTAGATACGCCATATTAAATTTTTTTAAAATAATTTTAGATTCGTCAAGTATGACCCCGAAAACTCTCCCATACCAATTTTGGTTAAAATCGGACAAAATTGATTTTTTTTGTTCGCCATATTGAATCCGCCATATTGAATTTTTTAAAAATAATTTCTGATTCTTTATGTGAGGTCCCGAAAACTTCCCCATGCCAATTTTGGAGAAAATCGGACAAAATTGATTTTTTCGTCCGCCATATTGGATCCGCCATATTGAATTTTTTAAAAATTATTTTAGATTTGTCATATGCGACTCCGAAAACTCCCTCGTACCAATTTTGGAGAAAATCGAACAAAAAGATTTTTTTTGTCGGCCATATTGGATTCGCCAAATTGATTTTTTTTGAAATTATTTTAGATTCGTCATTTGCGACCCCAAAACTCCCTCGTACCAATTTTGGAGAAAATCGGACAAAATTAATTTTTTGTGGCGGCCATATTTGATCTGCCATATTGAATTTTTTTTAAATTATTTTAGATTCGTCATATGCGACCTCGAAAACTCCCCTGTACCAATTTTGGAGAAAATCGGACAAAATTCATTTTTTCGTCCGCCATATTGGATCCGCCATATTGAATTTTTTTAAAATTATTTTAGATTCGTCATATGCGACCCCTAAAATTCTCCCGCACCAATTTTGGTGAAAATCGGACAAAATTGATTTTTTCGTCCGCCATATTGGATCCGCCATATTCAATTTTTAAAAAATAATATTAGACTCGTTATGTGGCACCTTGAAAACTCCCCCATACCAATTTTGGAGAAAATCGGACTAAATTAAATTTTTTTGTCCGCCATATTGGATCCGCCATTTTTAATTTTTGAAAAATAATTTCAGATTCGTTGGGTACAACCCAGAAAATTCCTCCATACCAATTTTGGAGAAAATCGGACAAAATTAATTTTTTTGGTCGCCATATTGTAAGCGCCATCTTGGATTTTACTGCACCAATTTCATCTAAAAAAATATGGGACCACCGCAGCAACTTCCTTTACATAACGTAAAAAATTTCATTCAAATCGGTGCAGCCGTTCCGGAATAATCGGTGTACATACATAAAAAAAAAAAAATACATAGTCGACGAATTGAGAACCTCCTTCTTTTAGAAGTCGGTTAAAAAAAAGCAGACTTGATTGTTGAACCAAAAACTTTGTCTTGCCAAATTCTTTTTTGATACAAATATTTAAATGTTTATGTCATCGGAAACTTCAAAAAAAAAAATGAAAAGAATGTCACCCACGCGCGTGAAAATTTAACAAAGAGGGGTGGGGAGCTCCCCTTTTAAAATTGAATTAGAAGATTCATAATACATATCTGAAAAAAAAATTTCATTTTCTCGGCTTCTAATCGAGCGATTTTCATCATTTTTTTAATCGATTTACCGCGAATAATGGAGCTCAAATATCATAATGCCATGTACCCATCATGCATTCATTTTGTTATTAACAAATGACATTATTTATGCGTCATACTTAGAGCATACTGCATCATACTTACAGCATACTTTGTTTATTAATATAATTAAGAATTCTATAACGATATATATTTACTTTAATTATCAAGATTATTTTAAACAATCATTGTTTAAACAAAATGAAAAACATTTTGGTTTTGAACTATTTTATTTGTAAAATATAGATAAAAATAAAATAATTATTCTTTATAATTGATGTTTAAAAAGTTCAATAAAGCACTCTTAACACTAAATATTATATTACAAACTTTACAGAGTGCAGAAAAACGTTTTTTTTTTATATTAAAATTTTTTTTTCATTCGAATCGGGCTCTCTTAGGCTGTGGAATGTCCGGATCATCCGAATCATTCGTTTTCTATTTCTCTGTCAACTTCTTCAAAACCAATTACATTTTCAGAAATTTCTTCTACGTCAATATATTGGTTTTATGCATTTTTGCAAGTTTGTCAGTTGCAGTTTGAGCAGTAATCAGTACATTTTAATCCATGCTTTATAAAAAAATTAAAATTTTTTTCAGATATGTATTTTAAATCTTCGAATTCAATTTTAAAATGAGAGCTCCCCACCCCATTCATTTTTCACAGCGTGTGCCATATTCTTTTCAATTTTTATTAAAGTTTCTGATAACATAAGAACTCGGGCAAGACAAAATTTTTGGTTCAAGAACCAACTCTGTATTGTTTATAGATTCACCGTAACGGGCTATCAACTTCGATAGTTTGTATCTCGGAAACGAATTGTCGGATTTGAAATGTTATTTCACGAAAAGAAGCGTATCTCCAAGTACTTTCAAACCATGTATTGCAAAAAAATCCATTGAAAACTCGCCGAGATAATCTATTTATTTATAAGCAAAAATATCAACAATGTCTTTAAACAATTCCTGAGGGCGTCCAAATAATCCGATTTTGATTCTGAAAAAACCGTTGGAAAACCTGAGTTCCCTACTATATGTCGAAAATAAATTTAAATACGTTAACGTGATATTTTGGATTCAAACAAACTTGAAAAATGATCAATTTTTGTAAACGAAATCGGATTTTAAAATTATTGTGCAAAAACTATCGATTTGATCCTAACGGATTTTAGCGTATTATTTTATCATGGCATAAAGTTTTTTTTGCTCTAATATGAAGGTCCTCAGAGAAATTTAAGTGGTCGAAAAAAATGGATTAAAAAACTGCTTTTTTACCTTCTTTTTTTTAAATTATTGCTATTTTGCCAAAAGAGGAAATATGTTTTGAGATTTTCGACCAACCCTATCTTATAGGAAATTTAATTGAGAAACTTTTTTCTTCTTCAACTTTCCTCTAAAACGATTTATTCAAAGTTACATTAGAGAAAATTTGAAAAAAAAAACTTTTTTTTTCGTTAATTTTATATTTTTATTAATAAAAACAATGTTGCCCAACTTTTTAAAATGACGCATATCAAATTTTCGTTAATCAGGCTCTCTTACAAAAATCTCCATGTTCCATTTCACATCCACAAAACCCCGATATTTTACAGGTAAGCCCTGGTCTATTTGACGATGTAACATAGGGGACGATTTCAAAAAATTGATTTTTTTACAAATTTAACAGGTAAGGTATGTTAAAAGTATGCTGTGAAAATTTCTACATTTAAAATATTCTTTAAGTTATAGAGCAAAGAAAAGATCGTGCCCTAGTTTAGCTAGTTAAGCCCGTCTAATTTAAACTCGTTTTCTTAGTAATCATATTTTTGAATCTTCAAGGAAACACTTTCTAACACCCGATCGAGTTGAAATTTCAAGATATTTTTCCACACAACCAAAGCTAGTACGCCTAACTCTGAAATGAACTTGTATAAATAATTCCTTTCTTAAGCGATTTCGCAAAAAGAAATGATTTTAAATTTTTATTTTCCAAAGTCGGCCATTATATTTATTGTAAAAAAATGTACAAATTAACGGCTAGTGTACTAACGTCAAAGCCACGAATCTTGAAAAATTAATCAAAAAAATTGTATCGTATAAAAAAACATCGAATCCTAAATTTTTTTTTCTCGTACAAAAAATTGATATCAATCTTGGATTTAGTAGTTTACGAGTAAAGAAGTAGTAGAGTTTTTATAAAAAAATACCAAATTACTCTTTCCATTTATTAACCGACTTCTGAAAGAAAGAGGTTCTCAATTCGTCGACTATGTATGTTTTTTTTTGTATGTACACCGGAACGGCTGCACCGATTTGGATGAAATTTTTTACGTTATATTCAGGAAATTGCTGCGATGGTCCCATTTTTTTTTTGGACGAAATTCGTGCAGTAATATCTAAGATGGCGTTGACAATATGGCCGTCAAAAAAATTATTTTTGTCTGATTTTCTCCAAAATTGGTATGGGGGAATTTTTGGGGTCGTAGACAACGAATCTGAAATTATTTTTAAAAAATCAATATGGCGGACAAAAAAATTGAATTTTGTCTGATTTTCTCCAAAATTGGTGTGGGAGAGTTTTCGGGATCGCACATAATGGATCCAAAATATTTTTAAAAAATTTAATATGGCGGATCCAATATGGCGGACAAAAAAATCAATTTTGTCCGATTTTCTCCAAAATTGGTACGAGGGAGTTTTTAGGGTCGTACATAACTAATCTAAAATTATTTTTAAAAAATTCAATATAGCGGATCCAATATGGCGGAGGAAAAAATCAATTTTGTCCGATTGTCTTAAAAAATTGGTACGGGGGAGCTTTCGGGGTCGCACATAACGAAGCTGAAATCATTCATAAATAATTTAATATGGCGGATCCAAGATGGCCGATTCTACATCATCCAATTTTGTCTAAAATCAGTATTGGGGTATTTTTGTTAGTGTTAGTTATGAATTTAAAATAATTTTTGAAAAAGTCAATTTGGCAGATTGAATATGGTGGCCTAAAAATTTTACATTTTTCGATTTTCTCTTAAACTGATATAGGGGGTTCTTGAGTAAATTATGAATTTAAAAGTATTTTTTCAGGATTCAATATGGCAAATCCAAGATAGCTGATTAAAAATTTTACATTTCTCGATTTTGTTCAATGGTGGGACTGAATCGTTTTTGAGGATGTAAATAGCGAATATAAATCCAGAAATTTCCGGATTTCATCCAAAATTGGTACTAGGGGGCTTTGAAGGGTTTAGATTTAAATTAGATTAAGATTTAAAATATTTTTTTTTGAAATTCCAGATAGCGGATGCAATACGGTAAGTTGAAAATTTTACTTTATTCGCATTTTTTCAGATTTGGTATTAGAAGGTTTTCGGGGTCGTGTATTACAAATATGAAGTTAATTTTTTACAACTATTAGGTTGATAAGATGTCTAAAATTGATATTGTGGGATTCTTGAGGCGTATATAAACTCAATATGCAGTATAAAATATATCGAGCTAAGAAATTTACATCTCAGTTTCCATAAATATTGAAAATTGATATTATGGGGTTCTTGAGGCGTATAAAAACTCAATATGCAGTATAAAATATATCGAGCTAGGAAATTTACATCTCAGGTTCTTTAAACATCGGTATTGGAAGGTTTTGGGGCCTATATTACCAATCTAAAATTAATGATTGTGGATTTACTATGACAGACTAAATATTTGTTTGACACAATTTTACTGATATTTGGAAAACTCTAAGAACCAAAGAATTCTTTGTGATACATTTTAGGTTGATTTAAAATTTTGAATAAAATGGGTACTTTTTTGGTATCTTGGAGTCATTGCGAGGTACACTAATCTCGATTAGGACTTAGTTCAAATAATATATGAATATCATAATGAATTCTCAAACGAAAAATAGAAAAATAAAATCTTTATAAAAAAATTGAACTGACTTCTAAAAGTGCGCTAGAAAGGGAAAAATAACTTTAAATTTTTATATGCAATTGAACTTTTTGAAGTTGGCGCTAAATTATTTGTAATGAAATAAATAACTACTAATATATATAAATTGTGGTATTAGTTTGGCGCCGACTTCAAAAAGTTCAATTTCATATAAAAATGTATAGTTATTTTTCACTTATTAGCGCACTTTTAGAAATCGGTTCAATTTTTTTTTTTATTTTATTTTTAAAACGTTTATTTGCGTTCGTAGACTAATGCGGTGGCACGACCTTATAGGACAGTAATGAGTCTTTTCAATGAAACATTTAGGGTTGGTAGGAATTCACAGTATCGACTGTTTCGAAAACCTTTACAATGTTAAATGATTTCGGCACTATCAGGGATCTGCCTAGATCAGGCAGAACAAGGTCAGCAGGAATTGAGAAGTAGTTATTTGATATTTCATTCACCAAAGACTCCCATAATTCCATCCATAGGGTTCCTCAAGGGAATGAAATTAGTAAATCGGCTATTCGTAACAAATTACAGAGAGTGAGCTTTCATCCATTTATAGTAATACTGACTCACAAGTTGAATGAAGACGATTTCAATAGGCGCGTTGACACGCATGGTACAAAATCACAACTTTCCATCAAATATAGCCTTTTTAGATGAGACAACATTTCAACTTCAGCGAACTTTAAACCGGCATAATTGCAGATATTGGGCAGCTGCAAACCCTCATTGGGCATGATAAGACAAATCACAATATCCACAAAAAGTAGTCGTTTGGGCTGGAATACTCAGCGACAGAATTATGGAATCGTTTTTCATAGATGATAACTTAAATGCTGAAAACTATGAAGCTCTGTTATGAAATCCAATAGTCCCTGCAAGAAGAAAAATAGCTGGATACAACTGTGAGGACAGATGGTTTCAACAGCACGCACCTCACTATCACCTCACTATGGAGAGGCGTTCGCGCTTATTTAAATATAATGTTTGTTAATCAATGGATAGGGCGGAGAAACACAATTGAATGGCCAGCTAGATCATCTGATTTGACGCCTCTCGGTTATTTTTACTGGGGTTATCTGAAACATCGGGTATACAAAACGAAATCTGAAAATTTAGTCAAATTACAGCAAAGAATCATAAATAAATCAACTCTCATTCCCACTGAGATCTGTCAAGATGTAAATGGGGAACAATTCAAGCGCTTACGTTATATATATTGAGCATATCAATGTCTATCCATAAATGTGAGAAGCAAGAGGACTCACGATAATTAAGCACCCCAAACGTGAAAGGCAAGGAGACTCACGATAAACAAGCACCACAAACGCGAGAGAGGAAAGGAGACTCATGCTAATAAAACACTGCAAAGGGAACAGAAATTACTACATCCACATCGTTGTTCCTGGGTAACGCTGAAAGTCGATCTAGTATTCTAACGAAAAATTGCCTTCAAGGTTAACGGAGGATCATCTTTAGGATCACTACTGAGTACACCTTATTAAAAGAAAAAAAAAAAGTGCAATTCTCAGAGATGATTAGACCTTGTCTAAGTAAAATGACCTTTGGTAGACATCAAGGTTATACCTGAGCTGTGATCTGAGAACATTCTTAAACGTAAAATTTCTTTCTGTTTCGATTACTGACATTAAAAAGGGAGTTCACAATAAAAGAAACGGTTGACTTTGAAACGCCTTTGCAAAGCGTTGGCAAGGTCGATCCCAAGGTCACTACTCAATGCATTTTGTTAAATTAAGTAAGTAAGGAAAGTATTAGTGATTTCCAGAAACTGCGCTTCTCAGAAGTATTCGAACCTTGTTAAAGTTTAAATAATCTTTGAACGGCCATCAAGGTCACAGCTGACTTATAACTTGAGTACCTTTTCGAATGTCAAATTTCCTGCTCTTTCAATTGCCAACGTCAAAAAAGAGAAATTCTATTAAAAAAACAAAGATGGCCTTGAAATTATATTCAAGGTGGTCATCACGGTCAAAACCTAGATCACCGTTGAATTCCTCGTTAAAATTTACTGCAAGAATAATCTTAATCTTTTTGAAAAATATTTTGTCTGGGAAATTATTTAGCTATTTTAAGACTTTTTGAACATCCTGTATAAAAAAACTTTAGTAAAATCATGTCTCTTCATTGGCTATGAGAATACATTAGGCTCCCCGACTATATAAATAAAAATTATTTAGAAAAGAAAGAATATTTGAGCCGCACAAAAAAAAATAGCTCATGTAACTTTCTAATTTTCCCAAATGGAATTTTCTCCTTATTGTATTCTCTATTTTCCTTTTAATTATTAAAAAACTTTTAAAGTAATTAATTATTAATCTCATCTTTCTTTTATTCTTTTCTTAAATGTATCTTCTCTTACAGATTCAAAATATGTTAATTTCATTAAATAATCTCGTGATGTAAAAATTGGAAAAAATAATCAGATTATTTAAGATAGATCTGTCTAAAATCCAAATAGGATCACGTGCTCTGATGCAAATCGGTAATTAGCAACAGTAATTATAGCAACTAACGAGCGTTTTTAAAGGCTCTCCGCAGAACGTAAGCCCCCAGGATAAGGGAAACGGCCCAACGCGGTCCAGGCTCATTTGTTCTGCCTGATTTGTGTGTTTTTTTCATGCAAATCCGTTTATAAATGGGTCCTGAGTTGGTTTTTATTTTAATGCGGCGCGCTATCATATCAAAAAAGCTGAAATTTTAATGCATTGGATGTGAAGTACAACGCTCCTGGCTTAGAGGTTTTAATCCCATGGACGGTTGACGTGAATTTATTGTGCGGTTTATTTTGTTTTTAGAAGATAAAATTTAGAAATATTTTTTACCGTTTTGGTAAATTAGATAAAGTTTTACTGTATAAACGCGAAAACATCTTTCATTTTGTTTTATGGGCATCGGTCATGTTACTTAACCACTGTGTTTAATCATAGAAAGTATTCAACGTAAAAAGAGGAATCAATTCGATCGATCTACTTTCTGAATGTGCTCCACAGCGAAGGATTTCACCAGCGTTGTTGCTTCTTAAAAAAATAATCTTTGAAATATCAAAATATCGTCCATCTCAAATCTGAGCAATCGGAAAATTCAAGTGAAATTTAAATGTTGTGCCGCATTGATTTGTTTGAGTTTATTAACTTTTTTCAGCAATTTATAATTCGTTTGTGTTTAACAGTGAGAAAACATGCTGGATAATAATCAAGTACTTTAATTACATTTTGGTAAATATTTATTATTTCGTGTATTCATGGGAAACATATTTGCGTTTCTAATGCCTTAAACATGGCGGCGATCGTATTTAATGATGTATATTTAAGGAAACATTTTTTCGGATATAATTATATCAGCTACATTTTTATCATAACAGAACCTGACTATAACATTGTAGTAACCATTCTTAGGTAGTTACTTATTAAGGAGTTCAAATTTAATCTATTGTTGACACGGAGAGTTGACATATCAGGTTTCAAATAAAACACTGCATAAATTGTTACGTTTCTATTTTTCCTTATTCAAAATCCGTAAAAAAATAATAACTTTACGCTTACCCCGTCCATCATTTATATGTTTTATTTTTTTGAGAGCATATTTACGTTAACAATATTTTTGTTTTCATTGGAATTTCGTTCACAGTTATAGTATTATAGTCAATAGTAATAGTTTTGACAATCCTTGTCGTCATGTATGCCTCGTAAGATTTCCTCCTTGGACCTAAAATAGAGAAAATTATTAGTTTATACAGAGTGGCACGATATATAATTCTGAGAGAGAAAGTTTTAGTTTAAGTTGTATTTTGGGTTCGACTTGAATAATAACAAACTGTAAGGTTAAAATAAAGTTGACTTTCCTTGCAAGAGCATCTTACCTCAATAAAGCCCTTTTTAACCAGTATAAATTTTTGGAACATACCACAATTTCCCTAGTAAATCATATAATTCTTGAAATAATTTTAAAATTTGGTATTCTTTTTGTCCATTGTTTTAAAGGCTTCTTACTTGTCATGGTGTTGAATTAAAGATTCCTGTATTTTTTCCCGCCATTTCTTCAGTCGTTTTTCTGGGGAAAAGGAAAAAATAATTCTTTTTATAAGAACTACATTTTCCTGCAGAGTTACACCGAGAAAAGTTGTATAGCATTTTTGCTAGTTTCAATGAGTATATTTCTGGTCCCAGATCAAATTTTAGAGTATAAGGTCACTTGGTAAACCTTTAAAGTGTAATACTGATGTTAATTTGGTCAGTTCTGAGAATAACGTGATATCCAGTTTTTCCATTTTTTCTTCTTTACCACCACAAAGCCACCCAACATCAGTGGTAAGTCTTTGTTTTAAGTATTACCGTGTTAAATATTACTAATTGTGGATATATTTAGCAAGGCAATACGATTTGACATACCTACCTCACTCGTAACCTAGAAATAGAATGTGTTCTAAGTCCATTTTTTTGTTACAGGTTTTTTTTCTTTTTCCTTTTTCTCCTTATCGTTTTTTTTCTCAGTATTTTCTCCTTTTTTCTTGCTGTTTTGCCCCATTCTGCTATTATCGAGTTTTTTTGCTGATTCCTCTTCGTATCCTGTACGTACAAGACCCCACACTAGTACCGAGTGATTCAGAGCCTACCAAGGTCTACTTCAACGTCAGGACGTCAGAAAGTCTCCGTTAATCAGGTTTTATGTGTCCGTATCATCTCAGGAATTATAAACTTTTAATCCGCTGAATTTTTGCGGTACAGCCTATAAATTTATAGCCATTGTAGTTTTTCTTTTCCTTTTGAATATATAATTAATTAATAATCAGTGTACATACCTCTTTAAAAACTATTGTGTTTCCTCATATGGTACAATTAATTAAATCTTGCAACCGTATTGATAGTTCATATTCTCATGTATGTAAAGGGCACATTTGTTAACTCTAGTAAACAGGCCTACAATATAATTATTTGTTTTAATAACCTGGCTGAACAGCTAACCATCCCAGACATATTCTTTTGAGGAGAGAGTCGCTAGGCCACTCTCGGAGGTTAGTTATATTTACATCATAAAACGTAATATTTGGATACTTGTTTTTAATTTTTTTTTAGTGTTTTCTTGGCTTTGAATTCGGTTTCTTGTTTTGTTTTTAATGTTAGACTGGTCTCTGCCTTAACCTTTGGGGTACCAAAACAAGTGGCGCAATTTACCCCGATCCCTTTTGAAGCTAGCGGGATAAGCCCTAAAAAGAAGAGACCATTCTAGAGCCATTTGATAAAATAAAAAAAATAAAATAGATTATCAGATACAATAAATTCTTTATTTATTTAACAAAACTTATTTATTTACAAAAATTTATTATTATTTACAACAAATTACTCTCTATATTTTTTTCATCATTTAACAAAATGTTTACATACAATAAGTTATTTTAATATAAAACAATAAAAATGTTATTTGATTTCTGGTTAAAGGATTTTAATAGTAGTGATGAGAACTAAAATGCCCAAACAATTAGCAATAGTGTTAATTGAGCTGTGTTGACAAATACTGTAAGCTTTTATTTATTATAGGAGTATTTTCTTTATCAGTAAGGAATTAATCTAGGTTTGTTACCGTAATTTTAATCGTTATCAAATATGTAAATTGACTGAAGTTCTCTTTATCATTTATACCTTTCCAAAATTTTTTTTTCGTAATTCACTATTTCATTAACTTAATGTCTATATTCTTTCATACTATTTTAGCTAACCAATTTTTTTACAACTTTCTTCTTAAAATAGAATATTTTTGTAAATATCTATAATGTAAGTTACCCCATTCATTTACCGAAGATCTAAAGGAATAAAATTTTTATATCTGTAATTCAATCATTTTATGCCTATTTTTTATAACATGTCAAATGTTGACCTAAATTATGCATATTCTGATGATAACGTTAACAACATAATGACCTGCACTTGAATAAGACCTCCACCAAATAATGGACTTGTACCTGACTAAGAGCCGTACCTGGATGTAAAGTCTATTATATTATGACCGTGTTCTGTCTATGATATATACAGGGTGAGTCAACGATAGGATGAAGTAGGTTTGTGTCTTTTCGGTGAAATTTACAAAGAAACTATATTTATTGTTTGAAACAGTTTATTTTTACGCAGATTTTAAAAATATTTAGGACTCTACAGGATGAGCCAAAAAACTAGGACAGCATAAAGTTGTATTTTTTTAAATAGAACACCCTATATACGAATCATATTTTCGATTTAGCTTATAATTTTAAATCTTTTTTATTAAGGGTTTACTATAACAAAACTTTATAGTTTCTGAGATAATTAAGTTTAAAGAAAAAAAGTCACATTTTCAAGCATCAATTCAATCCTAAATAACGTTTTCAATTTTGTGATAAATATATTCAAATTTGGAATTTAGCAAGGCCAAGGACAAGTTAACATAATTTTTACCTAATATTTGCAATAAAAGCTACAGGATGTTGAATACATCGGCTCAAATTTGAACAAGTTTAAATGAATAAATATCTTTTTTTTTTAAATGGTACACCCTGTATATTTTCATGTTATTTAATAGACTAATAAAAACCCTAAAAGTTTTGTTCAATATATCCTATACCTATTTATAATAGTTTTTGAGATATTTCAGTTTTTCTTATTTTCCATACTTTTTTACAGAAATAGTCTTCATTATCATAGTAGCCATGGCAAAAACAGTGTAAAAGAACATTTTTCTGTGTGTCGCTTCTTTTGGTTTTTATGTAGTGTAGTTTGGTTTTTTTTGCATTCATCTTATATTGTAAAATGAATTTTCCAAAGAATGAGTTAATAGATATGATTTATACAATAGGAGAGGCTCAAAAAAATTGCCTTCTTGCTCAAAGAATTTACAAAATGAAGTATCCTGATCGACGCCAGCTTAATACCCATACTTTTCAAAACTTAATGCAAAGATTTGATTTTTCTGGTACTGTTGATTATCCAAAACGTAAAGTGGTCAACAAATCAGTAACTAATGAAGAAAAAGAACTACAAGTATTGTTAAATGTTCAGGAAAATCCTTATATTGGTAGCCGTCAGTTAGCAGCATTATGTGAAACATCACAATCCACCGCTAATCGTACTACCAAGAAATATAGATATCATCCATATCACATGGAATTACACCAAGAATTGCATGGACAGGATTTTGAAAGTCGTGTAAACTTTTGTCGTACAATAAATGCGGAGATTCAATTAAATCCAAATTTATTATGCAAGGTAATGTTTAGTGATGAAGCTACTTTTAGAAGTAACGGTGCCGTAAATAGACGCAACATGCATTATTATGCCACAGAAAACCCATTTTGGATTAGAGAGGTGCAACATCAAAACCACTGGTCATTAAATGTTTGGTGTGGTATTCATCATAATCGAATTATTGGACCCCACTTTTTTAATGAACCACTAAATGGCCATAGTTACCTGAACTTTCTACAAGAAGAACTACCCCAACTACTTCAAGGTCTCGATAGGGATGAGCTCGACAGTATGTGGTTCCAGCACGATGGTGCGCCTCCGCATTACCATCGTGAAGTTCGTGCGTTTTTGGACCAACGATATCCGCAAAAATGGATTGGACGTGGGGGTTTCATTGAGTGGTCACCAAGGTCTTGCGATATCACCCCATTAGATTTCTTCCTATGGGGTTATATTAAAAATAAGGTGTATGTTAATCCACCAACAACAGTGGAAGATATGCGAAACAGGATTAGGGATACCTGTAGAACAATAACGCCACTAATTTTGTCCAGGGTCCGAGAAAATCTGCAAAAAAGACTAAATTTGTGCATTGCACAAGAGGGTCGTTTATTCGAACACTTATTAAAAAGAAATAATTAATCTCAGTATTTAATAGGTAATTTTTTTGTTTCAATTTAGTATAAAAGTAAATATGTATTTGCCTTGTCGTTATTGTTGTGTTAATTTTTTCACATTATGTTTAATTAAACTATTGCCGTTGTAATATAACGAATAATGTATTTCATCATATTTAACCACATTCTGTTTGTTTCTGTAGTTTATTTTTATTATTTTACATGGCTACTATGATAATGAAGACTATTTCTGTAAAAAAGTATGGAAAATAAGAAAAACTGAAATATCTCAAAAACTATTATAAATAGGTATAGGATATATTGAACAAAACTTTTAGGGTTTTTATTACTCTATTAAATAACATGAAAATATACAGGGTGTACCATTTAAAAAAAAAGATATTTATTCAATTAAACTTGTTCAAATTTGAGCCGATGTGTTCAACACCCTGTAGCTTTTATTGCAAATATTAGGTAAAAATTATGTTAACTTGTCCTTGGCCTTGCTAAATTCCAAATTTGAATATATTTGTCACAAAATTGAAAACGTTATTTAGGATTGAATTGATGCTTGAAAATGTGACTTTTTTTCTTTAAACCTAATTATCTCAGAAACTATAAAGTTTTGTTATAGTAAACTCTTAATAAAAAAGATTTAGAATTATAAGCTAAATCGAAAATACGATTCGTATATAGGGTGTTCTATTTAAAAAAATACAACTTTATGCCGTCCTAGTTTTTTGGCTCACCCTGTAGAGTCCTAAATATTTTTAAAATCTGCGTAAAAATAAACTGTATCAAACAATAAATATAGTTTCTTTGTAAATTTCACCGAAAAGGCACAAACCTACTTCATCCAATCGTTGACTCACCCTGTACAAAAGAAAAAATTTAAGTTCTTGTTTTCTTTTCAAGAGATTAGTTTTCTATGTAATTGTTGAAAATTTATAGCGTTTTTTACTAATAAGAGAATGAGCATAATATTAAAATTCAGTGGCTATTTCCAAAATAATCGAAGACATCACAAGATTTCAAATTGCTCCTTTCAGCCAAAACTCGTTCTTCGAAATGAATTCCATGTCATGTTTTTTTTTAGTTCATAGTCTGTAAAGTGAGTATCTTACAATGATAAATAATATAAACAACATTGCCGTTAAATGGCTTGCTAAGTTCTAATGAAGCAGTAATATTTTCAACCAAAATAGCGGTAATTATTCGGAATACTGGAAAAAACAAATTTATCGAATATTTTTTGCTTACCCCCTATTTTTGAGTAATAGAATACGAATCCGAAGTTTTCTTCGCGATCGTAAATAATTTTTTCAAAAAAACTAGCAATAAAAAATTGCGGAAAATGTGAAATTTCAATAAAAACTAAGAATCAATGTCAGCTAATCGACTGCTCGTTTGCGTTCCATTTTAAAAGAAAAATTTGTGACTTTTGAAACGTAATGTGATATTGTAATGTTGCCAGGATTTTTAGATTTCATTCGGATGAAAAACGTAGTCTTGAAATTATAAATTAATTGCATTGATTCCAATATTGTAGCATGAAAAGTGATAAATAAAGCTGTTAATGACATTATCAGGGAAGTACCAACATAGTATTTCGGAATCTTTATTAAAGTTTTAGATAATTACATTTCATCCAACTTAGTCAACAATACTTTCTAATAATATATTATTGCTCCACCATCATTCTATTAACTTCTTTTTTATGGAACATTTAAACAATACTTCTATAGTGTTATAGAGGATATTACAACTATTTCTTTACTCTAGTTAAAAATGTTGCTGTCCAGCTGAGGCATTGGAGAGGCAGGATGGGAATAGGAAAAGATTTATGTTTTTTAATTTTTTGTGCTTTTTTTCTACTTTCTACAAGGCTCTGCTACATTTTTCTACTTTTTATAAGCTATTCTACATACTGTATACTCTAAAAGTAAATTAATTACCTGTCACTATCTAAATATTATGTAAGGGGAAATATAATTGTGCCATGTATTTAGAAAATACTTGTGAGTTAATTATATCGTTGTTATATTATTTTAAATAATTTATTTATTTGGATTATTGTTATTTATTTAGTATTATAAGCTATACAAATGGTATGCTTAAACAAGGGTAAATGGATTTTCGAAATTCGATTTTGTCGATGGTGAGCTTAAGATTTTGTAGTGCGCATGCCAAAGAGTGCGACATTATAACAACCTAAATTTAGCATTTATGAGATTGCTCTTTATAGATTGAAAAAATATTTTTTCTAAGGTACAGACAGAGCTAGAAGTATTAGATCAGCTTTCTTCAACAAATAAAGAGGGATTTAAGGTTGACGATAAATATGGCTATTTTCTGACAGAAAACTTGAAATCAGTTTCAGTAAACTACTTTAAATCTGTAGTTGTTATATATGTATTCTTCTTTCAGGCAGAGAAAAGGAAAAAATATATATAAATATTTTATTTCCTGCAAATACTATTCTGCTCCTTTCTCCATACGCGTTTCGACCACTTTATGGTCTTGTCAGTGGAGCTGTATCGGACCGAGAGCAACATTCGCAGAAAATAACTGATATATGAAATATAAATTCCAAGGTATATCGGTAGGACATTGCAAACCTGCCACCTACCGACCTCGATGTCGAGACTGAAAAATATCGCTAGTCAAACGACATCTATGAATCACCGAACTAATGAGAAATTAAAAAAAAATAAAAATTTCCGTAATGAACGATCTGTAAAAGATACATTTCGTAAACTTCATGTAAATCTGAGTCAACGTAGACTTCCTACAGAACCCGGAATTCGCAAAATTATTTAAAGTTTCAAGGAACTGGCTCGGTAGAAGGTCGTAGAGCACAACAACATGTTGGCTAGTTCATACTTATCAAAACGTAGCCCCTGTAAGTGAAAGTGTTCATGAAATGCCATCAACATCAACCATGCATCGTTCACAAAAATTAAACATTCCCCGAACCACTTTACATCGCATTTTGCATGTTGACCTTCATTTACATCCATACAAGATCTAATTGACTCAATAATTGAAGCCACAAGAGCATCACCAACGCCGTACTTTCGTCAACTGGATGCTTGAGAGATGAAGCATATTTTTATTTGAGTGGACATGTTTATAAATAAAACCGTCTCATTTAGGGCTCAGAAAATCGTCACATGATTCATAAAGAATCACTCCATGCCAAAAAGGTTACTGTTTGTTTCTGATTATGGGCTGGCGGAGTCATTGGACCATTTTTGTTCGAAAATTAACGTAACATTCAACATGAAATAGAGGCCATTGAACTCCTTTTACTGGAAAAAGTTGGATGCAGGCCTGCCAAAGAAGCTGTGGTGGTTATATGAATGGTTTTTAACCGACTTCTAAAAGAAGGAGGTTCTCAATTCGTCAACTATGTATTTTTTTTTTTATGTATGTACACCGATTATTCCGGAACGGCTGCACCGATTTGAATAAAATTTTTTACGTTATGTAAAGGAAGTTGCTGCGGTGGTCCCATATTTTTTTTAGATGAAATTGATGCACTAAAATCCAAGATGGCACTTACAATATGGCGGCCAAAAAAATTAATTTTGTCCGATTTTCTCCAAAATTGGTATGGAGGCATTTTCGGGGTTGTACCCAACGAATCTGAAATTATTTTTAAAAAAATCAAAATGGCGGATCCAATATGGCGGACAAAAAAATTTGATTTAGTCCGATTTCCTCCAAAATTAGTATGAGGGAGTTTTCGAGGTTGCATATAACGAATCTGGTATTATTTTAAAAAAATTCAATATGGCGGATCCAATATGGCGGACGAAAAAATCAATTTTGTCCGATTTTTACCAAAATTGGTTAAGGGGAGTTTATGGGGTCGTATATGACGAATCTAAAATAATTTTAAAAAAATTTAATATGGCGGATCCAATATGGCGGACAAAAAAATTTGATTTAGTCCGATTTTCTCCAAAATTGGTATGAGGGAGTTTTCGAGGTTGCACATTAACGAATCTGATATTATTTTTAAAAAATTCAATATGGCGGATCCAATATGGCGGATGAAAAAATCAATTTTGTCCGATTTTTACGAAAATTGGTAAGAGGGAGTTTTCAAGGTCGCATATGACGAATCTAAAATAATCTTTAAAAAATTCAATTTGGCGGATTCAATATGGCCGATAAAAAAATCGTTTTTGTCCCATTTTCTCCAAAATTGGTACGGAGGAGTTTTCGGAGTCGCATATGACGAATCTAAAATAATTTTTAAAAATTCAATATGGCGTATCCAATATAGTGGATAAAAAATGAATTTATTTTCTTTAAATATCGATATTGGGGCCTATATTACCAGTCTAAAATTAATTTGAAATTTAAGATAGTGGATTTTCTATGACAGACTAAATATTCGTTTGACCCAATTTGATTGGTATTTGGAAAACTCTAAGAACTAAAGAATTTTTAGTGGTTCATGTTAGGGTGATTTACAACTTCGGATAAACTGGGTACTTTTTTGCCAGTTTGGAGTTATTGCGAGGTACATTAATCTCGATTAGTACTTAGTTCAAATAATTTATGGATATTATAATGAATTCTAAAACTTAAAATAGAAAAATAAAATTTTTATAAAAAAATTGAACCGGCTTCTAAAAGTGCGCTAAAAAGTGAAAAATAACCATAAATTTTTATATGAATTTGAACTTTTTGAAGTCGGCGTCAAATTATCTGTACACGAAATAAATAACTACTAATATATACAAATTATGGTAATAAGACAATTACAAAAAAAGTATTTTTAATCTGTTTATGCAAATCACATTTTGTGAGGTATTAGTTTGGCGCCGACTTCAAAAAGTTCATTTTCATATAAAAATTTATGGTTATTTTTCACTTTTTAGCGCACTTTTAGGAGTCGGTTCAATTTTTTTATAAAAATTTTATTCATACAATATCTACAGATATATCTTTCATTTTTAATATAGATTCACAAATTTAGTTAGTAAAATATTTGTTTCATTAAAACAAAAAACAAAAGATGGCCCATTCTTTATTAAATTGTAACTGCACCAAAGATGTAAGTAAAGGTTAACAAGTTATAACCAAAAATATATACTATTTCTATAAAAAATGTTAAATGTCTTTCAAAATTTATCTATTAGTGTTTTTTCGATTTTGACTTCGTTTGGGAAATAAATCCAATTGTGTCAATCGATGAAAAAATACTAATGATTAGTCTTAATAAAAACATACTGTTATCTTAGCCTAATGATCATTGTTACGACTTTCGGATCTAAATTATGATAAAAAAAATCACTGATTCCATATGTGCATGACTATCTTATAATGTATCAAATTATCACTTAAGACAAGATGATTTCGAAAATTAAAAAAAAAAAAACTAAATCAAGTACTTGTTTCCTAAATTAGACAGTTGAAACTGCACAAATTGTCATTGTAAAAATAGTTTGGTAAAAGCTGCAGTACTTTATTTATACTATTCATTTAGAGTAGAATTACTCAAGCGATGGTTCGCAACTAATCCCAGGGATTCATGAGCTTTATGAAGGGGGTTCGCAAAAAATATTGTAATGGCGGAATATTAAATTAATCATCACAACAGGTAACAATCTGTAATGCTGATGATGCGAGTACATTCTCGAACGAACCGGCAATTTCCACTTCGGCGAACCGAGATTTTTCCCGATTCCACACGAAAAAACTAGAATAACATCAGCCGTTATAAAACGTCGCAGTCACATGTAAGGAAGAGTAGAGCCGACTTGAATCGTACGATCACTTTAAAAACCTCGAGTGATTTCAAGAAGATAAATGAGCTAGTAGTTAATGCATAATGTGTACATAAATATATTAATAGTGTAAACCAGTTTAGTGATTTCTTCTAAATAAATTACAACAAATATCCAAGATTTACAAATCGCACGTCCGAGAGTAAATAATTATTGTTTCGTAAATGTATGATAGATCGTTGGTTCAAAACGGATAGTTTTGGTTACAGACGTTAGTCTGACGAAAAGCTAGAGGAGCAATCAACTGCTTATTCTATTTCCGTCCCTGATTTGGAACCATCATAGAGCGGCAGTTGTAGTAAGCTACCGTCTCGCCAGACTGAAAACAAAGAAAAATAGGCGAACAGAGTGAGAAAAACGCAAAGAAAAGAAAATATGATAGTGACTATTTACAAATGGGCTTTTATTTTACCGGAGAGAAGTCAAAACCTGAACTGCTTTGTATAATCTGTAATGAAATCTTGGCCAACATCAGTTTAAAACCATCTCTTCTTCGTAGACACCTTGAAACAAGACATCTGGATCACAAGGATGAATGTGCTGAGTATTTTAAAAGAAGACTGGCAATTAATAAAAAGTCTAATGTTTCTTCTTTTCTAGCAGATTTAAATGAAGATAGTTAAATGGCTCTCGAGGCATTATTTCGAATAAATTGCAGAATTGCAACATCTAGACATGCACATTCAGTGGCAGAAAATTTGATTTGTCCGTGTGTCAAGGATATCACTTAGCAAATGCTGCAGTATTGCTTGTCTATGTTAGGAATGTCTTTAAGAATTTCTTTTAAGAAAATATTCAGCTTGACGAGCCGACGGATGTAGCAAATGCTGCAGTATTGCTTATCTATGTTAGGAATGTTTTTAAGAAAATATATTATTTGGAAAGTCACTGAAAACCTATACGACAACTGCGGCAATTTTCGATATGATCAATGGCTATTTCGAAAAAAAGAAATTAAATTGGTCTTTTTGTTTGGCTGTGTGCATTGATGGTGCCAAATCAATAACTGAAACATTTTCTGGTCTTGTGGTGCGGGTAAAAAAAATCATCAAGAATATGGAATGGACTTATTGCTGTATTCATAGACAAGCACTGGTATGTAGCCGCCTTCTTACATAGTTATCTCGTATTTGAAATGACTGTAAAAATTGTAAATTTTATAAAATCGCGTGGTACAAACTCTTGCCTATTCCGTGCGCTTTGTGAGGTCTTTGGAAGCCTCCACGTTTCTTTACTACTTCATACAGAAATTAGATGGCTTTCTCGTTGCAAGGTTTTGATTCGCTTGTTTCAGATGAAGTTTGAAGTTCTTGACCATTCATTTAATTTGTCCTCTAATCAATCTGATATTCTTTGGCTGCAAAAACTAGCCGACAATTGTTCTAAATTAAATAATTCATATATGTCTTTACAAAGCCGAGGTATCACAATGTTTAATGTGCATGATAAAATGGCAGCCATGCTAAACAAGTTCAAATTTTAGATTCAATGTCTGCAGCTGAGCTACTACGAATGTTTTGGTTCTCTTAACACCATTCAATTTAACGAAAATATTAAAAGGAATATTAGTGAACATCTCGATCGAATAACTAGATACGTAATTATTTTCAAGGAGATATAGCTTCGGAAACTTCTTTAACTTTAATAGAAAAAGAAAAGCTGATTGACTTATCCTCTGACAACTCCCTAAATACTGTTTTTAAAGATCACTTTTTAATTGATTTTTGCCTCGATATAAGAAATGAATATCCTGTTTTGGTGGAAAAGCCATTAAAGTTTTATTGCCCTTTTGTACAACATGTCTATGTGAAAAAGGATTTTCAACATACACTTACCTGAAAGATAAGTACAGCAACAAGTTAAATGCAGAAGAACCTGATCTATGACTCAAACTTTCAGACAATGAAAAAAATTTTGAATTTCTTTGTTCCACCAAACAGGCCTAAATATCTCATTAAGATGATTTTTCAAGTTTATTTTATGTTAACCCTTTATTGGGGGGTAAGCTATTACTTTAGTTTTAGTAATGTTTGTCTATCAATATTTTACTTATGTTTTAATTTTTCGTTATGAATTGTTATTCAGTATGGAAAATAGATTTTAAGAACTTAGTTTTACTGTTTCATGTACTCTTCGTAATGACTCCACAGGAGGTTCGCCCATTTATTCCCTGTTTCTAGAACGGGTTCGCAAGAAGAAAAAGGTTGGAAATCACTGATTTAGAAAATTGACTAACACTAAAAATTTATGGAGAAGCAAAGCAAAATTCAAGAGAAGCTGTTCTTTTATTTTACAATAAATATCTTAATCGAAAGGACAGAATTGCAGATAAAAAAAACTTTGAAAGTACTACTCGGAGATTACGAGAACACGAAAGATAAAAAACACAGAAAGTAAATTCGTCTAATGCCATAACTTGAACAAATTCCAAATTATGTTGAAAATAACCCGTTTATTAACACCAGAAGCTTTGCCCAAGAACCAAGAAATATTTGGGCCTTTTTAGTTTGAAGAACGCTTCATGAACAACAACTTTATCCCTAGCATTACACCCTCCTGCAGGAGCTACTTTCTAGAATCCTTGCTCCTCGCTTACAGTATTATCAGTGGCTTTTACTGATAATGCGTGCTTACTACTTCTTCAAAATGGCTTAACTGAACTGTTATCATCAAAAGTGTCAGAAAGAATTTGTTCTGGTTACAACATGAAGGTGCTCTAACACATTTTGCCGCGCAAGCTAGAAACTTCATAAATCAATATTATTGAGCTCACCTTATTGGTCGAGAAGAATCCATTCCATGGGCGCCCCGGTCCCCCGATATAATACTACTCGATTCTTACCTGTGGGAACATTTGAAAGCAATTATCTATGCAATGGCAGTGAACACAAAAAATAATTATGACGGCGTATATCCGATGCCGTCGATGTTATTAGGCAAAGTGGAACTCTTAGAAGAAGATTAAATGCTTGTATTCGAGCAAGAGGTGATCGCTTTCATCAATTCCTGTAATTGTAATTAACACTAACAATAAAAATATTTTTCTTTTAGCGATATACTAAAATAATTTACGGTTTTCAATTCTACATAATTTAACATAATTGACATATTTAACATGTTAAACAAAAATGATGTCAAAAAAGTGAAAAAATCACTGGCTTACATATTGTTACTCAATAAATATTAATTTGTTAACTTATAAGTAAGTTCCGGGTATAATTATAATTTAATGTGTATACCAGAAATATTGTTTTCATAAATGTATATTTTTACATCGCCTATACCTATTTAAGTTAACTCAAAAAAGTAAAAATAATTTAAAATCTTTAACAACCTGTATCTTGGTAACGAAGCCCTTGGCGGTTCTACTGTTAGATGAAGTATCTCCATGCAAGAGTTGGCCCAAGTTTTTTGTGACACCCTGTATACACTATTATTATAATAATTAACTATTTTAAAAAGTTACCATATTATTTGAGATTTTTCCCAAAATAGGAGAATTACCACATTCTCATTTTTAATTACCTGATATACATTCGAATTAATCTAGTTATGTGGTTAAAAGTATACATTTACATAGTAATCAAGCTATTACAACTTATGTGAAAAAGTAATTTTAATACGATTATTCCATTTTCCTGTTTTTTTTTTAATATTACAATAATTCGGAGGAATATTGTGTGAGTGATTCAAAAATTTTAAGTATAATTTTGATAGTTACTTTCAATTTATACCATGAAATTATTTCGTAGTTCGACAGGAAAAATATAATAAAAAACTTTATAATATTTATAACTCTATATATATTATTTCTCAAAAATTCTGGATAGATAAGACAGAAGAAACCTAAATTATATGGAATTAAAATATATCTGGTTGGTTTCTTCAACAAAAACTACCATAAAAGTGAAATAGTGTACTTGACTACGTCACCACGGCAACTTTGCTGCTACAGACATCCGTTCTCCACGAGCTTTTCTCCAACACAAAAACAGAAAACGAGATCCAAAAGTGTTAAACTGTCCTGATGCCCTGCCCCAGGATGCAGCGTCGTCGCAGCCAGACCACGTGGGGCATCACGTGCTCTGGAAGCGCCGCGACGTCTTTCTCAAAATTCATTTCATTGGTGGAGGCGTACACTAGGCGGGCTCCAAGCACCAGGAGGCGGAAAGACCTTGGAGGAGGCGCCCACTAGCAGTAGCAGGTGGAGGCTAGTTATGTTACAAAAGAAAATAAAAACTGTTTTAGATACTTTGGGCGATAAAGTTTTATACGGATTTAAGACGCAGAGCACGGTATTGATTCTGGGGACTCTAATCTCTAATTTGCATAAATGGATCGTAGTTTTGAAACTGATATTTATTACATCCTATTTTTACTTTAAAAGTTTTAAGTACAACGTTGCCAATCCGTTTGGATAGTGTGCCCCTATTTATATATACAGCGGAGATGTTAATTGACCCGCTCTCCCTTTAGCTTTTAAACTAGAATAGACAATGTCAAGTAAAATCAAGATGAAATAATATATATTTTATTGATACTAGTTATTAATTTTAAAAAATTAGAAAAAGAAGTAATACTTTATTTGGAAGATAATTTAGTTATCTATTCAATACACACCTTTATATGAAATTTTAATAAGTGACTACTAACTTATAAGTTGTCAATATTGATTAAAAATTCGTTAGCAACTTGCAACTCTAGATAAAGAATTAAAATGCATTCATAGCAGTTGTCATATAATTCGATTTTTCAATTTAAAAGTTTTTAGTGCTACCAGATTTATGTACATAAAAATTTGCAAAAGAAAATAAAACCATGTCATACCTTAATTTTATGGTATATAGAGCATCGTCCTGTCACATAAATACTGGGAATTATTCAATAAAATACAAAATATTCATTGAACCATCCAAATTTATTTTGACGTCTTCATAATACACCCCAATGCTGTATACTTAAGTCAATGTCAAAACACTTCTTCTAGATACTTTTTTGTTTTGTCTTCAACTCTTTTCGAAAATTTGGTTTTATGGCCCAAATGAATTCAAATCGTCTTCCACATGTAGTAATTGAAAGTTGGTAACCACGAAAAGTCACATGATTAAGGTGGTTGGTCGATGACATTCGTTGAGATTTTGTTTAAAAATTCGCATATAAGGGGGGAGGGATTGTTTCTCCATAATCTTGGATTTTTTCGACAACACTTCATACTTTCAAGACCATATTATTTGTTGGCCCTTTTCATTCCCAAATCGAATTGCAGCTAGATTACCGCCATTATTTTCGAACGACTTTGTCTATTTTTTCTGTTTTGGCTCGTTATCGAAGAGCCATTCCGAAGGTTGTTAGCGGGTTAGTATGCCAAACTTATAAACTCACGCCTCGGCATCGGAGTACATAAATCTATGGTCCGAATTGACTCTTTCGGATATATCTTGGGATATTTGTTTGAAATTCTTTTCTCGAAGAATTCCTAAAACTTGAACTAAATTATGAGATAGTATTTAAGAGACCTGTCCAATTTCTTAACCATTTTTCTGAAATTTGACTGATGATTTTCTATAACTACTTTTTTCACCTTGTAGATATTGTTTCAGATGAATACCCATACGTCCAAGATCAACCAGAACGAGCAAGTCTTCAACCAGTTCTTGGCCTTCTTTTAGTGCTCTGTATCGCTCGTTTTCTCGTGCTTTCGATAAAGCTAACTTACCGTAGGTATTCTTCAACATTTTTTATGATTAAGTGAAGAAACAGCAAAAAATGTTCGATTTTTTTATCCATCTTGAAATTGTGAATTACATTTAGGTCAACTCATCCCATTAACAGATATAAACAAAATAATCAACAAATCGTACCAAAACTCTAAGAGACATTAAGTGCTAATTAGCAGAAAACAATTTTTTATTTGCAAACCCTTTATGTAGGCGTGCTGAGTGAGTGATCCCCTTTATTTATTTAGCGAAATTTATTTTTAGTGCCAATTCATTTATTAATTCTTAGAAATTGGTTCTAGAATTATAACGACAACTTTTTGTTAACATTGCAAAAATTAACCAACCTGCGCTGAATAGATAATTAAAATGCCTTCGGCATGGAATATTATATAACAATCTGGCTGATAATATCCTTAAAGTTCTCCAGGGCACCTATTCTCGTTCTTGAGAGAACGATCATCTTGATGGAAAGTAGGCGTGGTTCTCACGAAAAAGTACGAAAACGTATTCAGAATACGGTTTCTAACTTTTTCGTGAGAACCACGGCCACTTTCCATCAAGATGATCATTCTCTCGAGAACGAGAAAAGCTACCCAGAATACAGTTTCATACTTTTTCGTGAGAACCACGCCCACTTTCCATCAAGTGATCGTTCTCTCAAGAACGAGAATAGATACCCAGGAGATTCCACAATTTAATTTTATATTAAAAAGTAGGGTAGACTATTTGACTGAACCTGGATTTTATTGGATACTGGTATCTAGTTTATACATAATACAGCATTAACTTAAGATTTACAGGCCAAACGGCTTCGCACTCCCTCCAGGGACTATTGACTCATACCAGGTATACAAAGACACCAAAACTATGAAGCTCTGTGGGGACCCTTTCCATGCTACCGGATCCTAGGTGGCGTGGTCTTCTGTACTTCCATTAACTTTTGGACGGTCCGCGCGGTTGCAAGTAGAACTACTGTCTGCATCGGTTTATACAGATGTTCATTAAGACCCAGTCCCTTGTTGTTCTGCAGGAGGTTCTTTGGTATCACTGCAGTTGATGATAGTATTATGGGAATCGTACGGACGTTGTTCATTGCGGTTTTTCACCTCCAGATCTCTGTATTTCGCGATCTTCTCATTGTATTTTGGTCTTAGGTTCTTATTATTAGGTATAGTAATGTCAATCAGTGTAGTTCGCCTAGAAATTTTATCTGTTAGTATAATATCTGGCCTATTATGAGCAACTGTTTGATCCGTTAGAACCGTTCAGTCCCCAGATAACTTGTATTAGTTGTTTTCACGAATAGGTTTCAGTTTGGATTTGTAGTAAGGCATTTACCTATCTATCATAGTTTTAACTTATCTGCTAACTCTTGGTGGAGTATTTTCGCGGCTGAGTCGTGTCTTTCCTTATACTCGGTTGCAGCAAATGCTTGGAAACCTCCAGTTATGCGCTGGATTGTCTCTGATGTTCGACAGCCATATCTACATTGGTCATTTCCTTTTAAGGGATCTCTGATGATGCACTTCCGATAGTTCCTCATCGGAATAACCTTGTCTTGTATAGCTAATAAGAAGTCCTCCGTTTCCTGAAATATCTGCTCCGACATCAACCAGTAGTTCGACGCTGAGTTGTCGACATTGTCCTGATTGATCTCATTTGGATGCCGTCCATGAAGTGGCTTCTATAGCCAAGCTTGTAACTTCTCTTTGTCTGTTTGGTGATGAGAAGCAATATCCTGTTCCCTCAGCTGTAGCGGCGTTGAATCGTCTGCCTCGCATATTGCTCGATGTAGTGTGGAAGAGTCCGCTAACCTGTGGAAATAAGAACGTAAGTTTATCATTTGTTGATCGAGCTGCTTACCAATATCGAATATTCTGTTGTTATTAAAGTCATTTGCAGAAAACAAAAAAACTTATACTCCAGACATTTGACAGACAGCTTGTTAAATTTTATGCTTTAAACAAAGCTAGGAGAGTTGCATTTAGAATATTGTCAGAATCCAAAAATTTGATTTTATAGAACATTACGGAAACATATTCACAATCACACTCTAAAAAAGAACATAGCCTCTACTAAAGAAAGTAACATCAACATAGAATAGATACATATTGTTTTAATAACTGCTATTAAAACGACCCAAAGTGAAGTAATTTGACGAAATTTTGAACAAAATCAAATATCTCTCGAAAGAATAGAGTTACACAAACTAGCCAAGAGGTATTTAAAAAGGAAAAAAAATGTTGAATTGCTGGAATCTTGAACCTGAAAACTATTCTACAAGTATTAGCAGTCGCCTGATTTTTTTTTGTTACGCTTAATTCTTTCTAGAAAGGAGAGTCTTCAAGTTTTTAGACGTATTAAGAAAAAAAGGAAAGATCATTCGAATACACGTAGTCCTTTTTTAAGTCTTAAAACTCAGAATTCAATAGTCCAAAGATAAGGAAGCTTTAATCAACAAGTTCAATAATCGGAGGAAAGCGAGTTCGATGAGAGTTATGCAGGTTAGGGAGTTTGGGTGTGAATCTTGCTTATCTACGGTTTTAGTCACGTTGAACCAACTAGCCCCCGATTATATGGGTTTGCAGCTTGCCAATATGTAGTCTTACTTACGTAAAACTCGATGTTCTGCTGTTTTGTGGACTAATAAAAACGGGGTTGATACTTCACTACGGTCGCCTATCTGTGGTCTTGGTCATGTAGAATTCGCTATCCCCCGATTCTGTGCGTTAGGGATCATCGGCTTGATTGCTCATGGACTTGGTTATGAATAATTATGTTTTCCGGATATGTGGATGAAGAAGCAATGGGTTTAAAACTCGTTTGTCAGTAGTTTTTGTCACGTGGAACTTGATGTCCTCAGGTTATGTAAGTTTGAGGGCTTGGGGATTAAAACTTGCCTCTTTCCAGAGTTTGGCGCGTATAATTCACTGTGTCCCCGTTTCAGGTGTTTAAAATATCAAAACTTGCCTATTTGCGATATTTATCAGGTATTGTTAGAAAACTTGAATATTGCAGCTTGCCTGTCTGTAATTTTCGTTACTTGAAACTTATGAAGAGCATCTTTTTTTGTTTTTGAACCCTGTCTGTAGATTTGCAATTTTCAAGGCTTTCTAATCTCACCACAGATAAAAAGAAGCATGTAATTTATTTTGACAATTTTAAAAAGCTCAAAAGAAATTCTAGAAGGTATTGAAATTAGTTTTTGGTTACAAACGACATTGCCAAAATGGCAATTTTTCTGAATTTTGAATAATTTAAATGTCTCTGGAATCACGAATTGTGAACGTGCCATCCAAGTTATGTGTCTTACGAAGACCTTCTTTTCTTTTTATGGTATAACAAAGAATCTTTAGGAGTCGTGTTTTTAGGGGATCTTAAACTTTCTTAGAGAAAAATCGTTTTTTTATTAAACTTAATTGTCTAGATAATCGTGAGCTTTTAAGCGACTTTTAAAATGGAATTATGTATCCTAAAGTGACCTTTCCTTTTTATGTTAGTACGTTCGATGAGTGTTTTAAACTCATGATTCTAGAAACAATTAAGCTTTAAAAAATGAATCTTTTGTAAACTCTAAAACTTGTAGAACTCAATCTTGAAGATAAAGATTTCAGCTTAATTTTCTTCAATTTTAATTTTTTTCTCTTTAGAATGCTCCCTGGATTATGTCTGTAGCTCTTTTCTTTAAAAAAATATTTGATTTTATCCGAAAATCTAACAGATTACGGTGCGCCCCTTACATTTTTATGATAACCTTTAATTTCAAAAGTCACAACTGACTTTAAAAATTTTCACAATAACTATTGACGAAATTAGTTTGAAGTTTTCATCTCGGAAGATCTTAAATTATTCCAAAAAGAGTGTTATATCACAACGTTAGTAAAAAGAAAAAAAATGACTTTGCAGTAAATTCAATTTCTTGTTTCTGAGAATATATATATATATATATATATATATATATATATATATATATATATATATATATATATATAGATAGATAGATAGCGAGCGAACAATTCGCTCGTAAACGCCATACATCGAGCTTTGAAATGATGAATGAGATTTAATGAAACATATATATAGCGAGAGTTCTCTCGTAGACGCCATACAGTGAACTTTGAAAATGGTGAATGAGATTTCACCGAAACGTCAGCTGCCTTAGTCCTGAGAGGGACTCAGCACATACACGGGATGCCCGAAAACCTTCGATTACATATATATATATATATATATATATATATATATATATATATATATATATATATATATATTTATATATATATATATATATATATATATGTATATATATATATATATATATATATATATATATATATATATATGTATATTTATACATCACTAGATCTTACATATACCCATAGGGTGTAGATCGTGTCACACAAAGGAAAAAAAATATATTAATGCTCATTCTGCACGTACTTTAAACAAGTCCAGAAAGATTCTTATCTTATATGTGTTCATTTAAGCTATAGTAACATTTTCCTATAAGAAAACATTTCAAATTATTTTTATGTTTGTTGGTCATAGAACCCCTATAACTTTTGAAAGTTTAAGATAGTTTGTTCAAAATTGATAATATGCTATGTGTTACGTTACAGTATACATAACTAAAATTAGCTCTATCTGGCAAAAGTACATTCCTGTTTTTTATATCATAACTATGATCTACATTTCCAAAAAAAAAAAAGAAGAATAATTCTTAACCACGAACATACAATGTTAAAATCTTTCTGTCAATAAAAACATTCTTACTGGTTTCAATTTGTTTCACTTGATAAATTGTTCTGACACATCTTTCTTATAGTATAAATATTCTGTCAGTATCCACTGAGTCGCCCTAGAATATAATACCATATTTTACTCTAGATTGTACATAGGCATGATACGCTGTCAGAGCGTCATAAACATTTACCATATTTGCAATATTTTTAAGGGCATAGCAATACCGTGCAATGCTACCCGCAAGCTGATCCGTATGAGATCTCCAGTCCAATCTACGGTCAATTTGAATGACCAAAAACGAAAGGCTCTCCACCGAATCAACTAACGTATTTTTATGTTGAACCGATATTTTATGTTCATCACATACACCAAAGATGAGAAGCTTAGTTTTCGAGATATTCAGCAGCAGGTCATTTACAGCAAACCACGCGTTCAAGACCACAAGGGCACCCGGGGACACAATCATCTCATTCCCTAACAATCTCTGCCTTGCATATTGCTTAGGTGTCATCAGCAAACAGCACAACATCAGTATCGATGAAATTTACTTATCATTTGTATATAATATATAGAGAAACGGACCCAAAACCGAGCCCTGGGTTACTCCTCTCCGTATGTATAAAGGATCAGACATCAACTGATCCCCATTCATGCTTCTTCCAATTGCACGTTGTTGGCTTTGACCCAGATACAACCCTATGAGGTCCAGGGTAACACCGTTCTATTTTTTTCGAAAGCACCCCATGATTCACTCTGTCAAAGCCCTTGGACAGATCCAAACACAAAGTTGCTGTTATTTTGTTCTCATTTAAAGAAGCAATGATATTTGGTATGACCAGATAGATTGCAGTCATGATAGACTTACCCTTACGGACACTATTTTGTTGTTCTGCAAGAACATCGTTTCTCTCAAGGAATATCACTAGTCGATCAAAGATTGGTCCATAGCATTTTTTGTGTATGGGTCTAATCCAGGCCTCCTTAAGCGCTCCAGGGTATATTCAAATGTGTTAATGGAATATATATATATATATATATATATATATATATATATATATATATATATATATATATACCAAAAAATGTTTTGTTTCAGACTGGCTACATAGGCACTAGTTGGACATTTTAGGTGGTATACGTACTTCATATCCACTAAAAATTATGTAAAGTTTTTCCCATCAATATCTCAACCAAGGATACTTAAGTGAAAATTAATATTTAATTCGCTAAAAACAAATAAAGACGTTTTAGCATTTTTCGAAATTCAGATTTTGGAGGTTGAAAAATGGCGGAAAGTCACGTAGTACAATATTTTATAAAATCTTAATATTGGGTAGTGTGAAACGGGAACGAGTTTTTCTTGGCAAAAATATATAAAAATTTTGTGTTATATTTTAAGTAGTAAAAGAATTAGTGTAAATAATTGAAAATAACTTTAATATCTAAATATTTTCATAACATTTTGAGACCTACTTTTCACTCCAGTATACAAAATTCCAGTATTATTATTTGCCCCAATTGTAGAGAATAGTGTTTTTTAGCTAATTGAACCATAAAAATACAAATTACTTTTTTTTAAATTCTAACCGAGTAAATAAATTTTCCATAAAATAAGTAGTATTCAAATACCTCATCTGCATTTTATGTCTATTAGTGATACTTGCAATCATCGCTTTTGGAAAATAAGGTTTTTATTATAAAAAAAAATGATTCCAATGATGATACAAGAAAAAAACCTATCAATAAAGAAGGTGTATTTTTACATTATGCTGAAAATTTTTTAAAAGGTGTGTTTTCAGCAATGTTAAGGACCAACGAATATTCAGATTTACATGTATCATTGGAATTATATATTTATAATTTAAGACAATAAAAATAATGAATACTTGATCTTTGATACTTAGGCCTCGTATGGTCCATTAGATGCCACCATGATTGCAAGTTATTTGAGGCCGATCGCCTTTGTGAATTTAGGCAGCCTCTTTTTTTATATATAATATAGTATCTCCGAAATGTCTCCTTAAGATACAATCTGTGTATCGGATCTTATTAAGATAGCTTCGCCGGGGACAATATCCTGTCAGTAATCCTTCTACAATTCTTGGTTCTTAACTTTTCAGGGAAACAAGTTCCCAGGTGAGCCAGGCATTAAATCTAAGTATGTGTTCTTTACCACACTTCATTTCAAGATATTCCCTCCAGTATACCATAAATTGTTTTAGCTTTCTCTAACAGCAAAAGGAACAGGGATAATTGGTTAGTATTGGTATTATTCAATTACAAATCCTATCTTTGCCAAATGGTCAACTTCCTCTTTTCTGTGTATACCTGAGTATCCCTGGGCCTCTATGACCCTATGTAGCCGCTTTTTGTTAGATTATCAAATACATTTTTGAACACGGTCACCAGTCGTGAAGCTACGATATTTGACTTGTGTGTCAGTGTTGCAATTATACTGCCTAAGCATTTTCATAGTCGATTTAAACAACCCTAAGTTTAAAGCGTTCCTAACCTCAACAGATCCCATTTTTGTCTTTTTTCTTTACATTTCTTTAAATTAGAAAATTTCGTCTCTTAATTTAGGCAGTATAGCGACGATGAACAAGTAAAAGTGTTTTAAGCTTGAAATAGTCCAAATTGATTAAGATTTGACTTGCAGGTATAGATTTTTGCCAAAATTCCCATTTTCGTCTCTTCTATCTACATTTTTAGAGGTTAGAAAATTCCGGATCGTGATTATGCAGCATAGGGATGACGTATAGCATTGCAGGTATAGAATTTGATCAAAATTCTCGTTTTCGTCCCTATTGTCTGCATTTCTGGTAGTTAGGAAATTCCGACTTTTCATTTTGAATAAGTAAAAGCTTGAGGTCGTCGAAATCGGTAGATATTTGACTCGTCAGTATAAACTTTTGTCAAAATTTTAATGCTCAGCTTAAATGCCTACATTTTTGGAGGTTATGAAATTCTTACTAAAATGTATTCAAGAAGTAGAGAAACTAATAAATCATTTTTTCTTCGCAAACTACCTGTGTTCTTTAGTCCGGTGTCTTTAGCAAAATCTGTTAGACACATATATTATTCATAGAAATGGCTTAGAAATTTTATAATCAAAAATACCGGTCTATAGTAATAGCCTATTTGGGTTGGATAACAATAGATATTTGGAACTGTGAAATGTCAAAAAGCATTTTAATCATTGTCATAGGCGTCATAAGGAGGTTTATTTTATCACTAAGTATTTATGGCATAGATTATTATTTCGGTAATAAACTTAAAATAGAAAGCTGTTATAATAATATTATTTTATTTCTTATGATTTCTTAATAATCCACATGCATTAAAATTATAGATAATTTTGCCATATTTAATACAAATCACAACTGTATTTTTATTATTTTTAGTTTTGGCATAGAAACTGTTTTAGGCAAATTCAGACTAAAACGTAACCTTATTCTCTCAAAAAATTTTAAGTTTTAATTGAAATAATTATAAAATATCCATTATCATAAATACAAGAAGTTAAGCATATATAAAAAAATAAATTCGTTCATATAATATTAAAATTTTTTGCGGCTATTGGTCATTTTATTTTTATCTAAAAACGCTTTCAGGGCATTTGACGTTTCAGTTTATTTATTTCTAAAACCATCTGCAGAATTACAATTAAACTCTAAAACGGGATTCAAAAGTAACTAATTTTTATATGTTATAGTTAAAGTTAGACTTACTTATTTTTATTGACAGTTTTATTACTCTCTCTAGTTCTTGAATAGAGTCTAGTGACCATATACATAAAAGTTAAGTATATAGACTGCGGATTCTATAGAAATGCGTTAGCTCACGCTTACAAAGAGACGGAGCGTTTTCGAGGAGTAGTAACTCTCTTTCTATGAGCGAAGCTAAGCGCGATATCTCAAACGTCATTAGATACCCCTCTTACTTTACTGCCATTGAAAAACGCTCTGTCTTTTTTAAAGTGTGATTCAAGGTGCTTCTATAAGATTCGCAGTCTACATACTTAATTCTTATATCTATGCTCGTGACTATGCAGCCTACATTTTTTTAACCAACTTCTAACTCGTCGACTATATGTATTTTTTTTTATGTATGTACACCGATTACTCCGGAACGGCAGTACTGATTTGAATGAAACTTTTTACGTTATGTTCAGGAAGTGCTGCGGTGGTCCCATATTTTTTGGATGAAATTGGTGCAGTAAAATTTAAGATGGCGCTGACAATATGGCGGCCAAAAAAATTAATTTTGTCTGATTTTATCCAAAATTGGTTCGTGAGAATTTTCGGGGTCGTTCATATCGAATCTGAAATTAATTTTGAAAAATTCAATATGGTGTATCCAATATGGCCGATAAAAAATTAATTTTGTTCAATTTTTTCAAAATTGATATGGGAGAGTTTTTGAGATCGCACATTATGAATCTGAAGTTATTTAAAAAAATTAAATATAGCGTATCCAATATGGTGGATAAAAAATCCAAAATGGCCTGAATCTGATGGCGTCCTAAAAATTTTACGTTCTTCAATTTTCTCCAAAACTGATATAGGGTGTTCTTGAGGGTGTAAATCATTAATTTAGAAGTATTTTTTTAGGATTCAATATGACGAATCCAAGATAGTGGACTAAAATTTAAGACAGTGGATTTACTATGATAGACTAAATATTTGTTTGACAAAATAAAAATTTACAATTATTTTTCACTTTTTAAAGCATTCCTAGAAGTCGGTTCAATTTTTTTTCATAAAAATTTTATTAACGTTAGGAAATTCCCACGAAAAATGCTCAAGTCATCATGGACACAAAGAAAAATAAACATGGAGATACTACGAGAAATGAGTAATGAATATGAAATAAGAACCAATATAAAAATACGAAAATTACAATATCTGGACACGTAATGAGAGACGAAGTATGGCCAAATAGGAGTGTTTTAAGCCTGGAATGGTTCAAATCGGTTAAGATTTTATCTATAGGTAGATTTTTACCCAATAATCAATTTTTAGGCACTGTACGATACCGACTACAAAAGAAATAAATAAGTTCATCTATAATTAAATTAATGACGATATAAAACAGATTCTTCTTTATTTTTCCTGTTTCGTGTACCTCTTGAAGAAGGTTTACTTTTTAAAAATAGTATTTTTGTTCCTGAACTAAGTTAACGTTTAAAAATTTCAACTTATTTAATATCAAATAACATGATGTTACAAAACATTCTTTGAAATAAGAGAAACATGAAGTAAAATGGTAAAAAAAAACATATCCAAAATGTAGGTTAAGCGAAACGATTATAGCAGACAGACCTCAAAATGGTTGCGAAATTCAAAACATTAAGCAAAACGAACTGTTGCTGTAAACCTCTTTTATTTATCCCCCTTTTAATGTCGTCGCAACGGCATAGTTGCGACCCTTGGCGTGTGCTCGCTTTGAGCCAGTCTGGCTCCTTGTCGTAAAATATGCGCTTAATTAAAACATAGCATGACAAATACTTAACCGAGCATGCAACGCGCTCTTCAAACGGACGAAACCAGTCTGGAAATACGACCCTTTTCCTACGCGCGCCCTCTCACCTGGAATTTTAACGCTACACTCACTGTTTTTAACGCTACTTGACGTCGTCAGCTCACTTCGGTATTTATACGCAGAGTTTATCAACTGACAAAATATTAATATGGATAAGAGTTAAAGAGATTACATAAAGTAACGAAAACATCACAGGGCCTCTAAAGATCATATTACAGCAAAAACCACTCATTACATGAAGCATTATTAGTATTTTTTCTAAAAGCTTTCAGCCAACCCCGCATATGAAAATTAACCATTTAGATTTATACAATCTAACACAGATGACTCATTTAGAGACAAAACTTATCAGCTACGTGCAGCCAAACGGCCGACTGTTGCGTATAATTGGAACTAAACAAGTTCATGGCTGCGTACTAATTGATGTCTATTGCTAGCTTGTTTCGAAATAACGAAACTGAATCGCATTTCGCTACTCTTCCCGTTTAAAATTAATTAAATATCATTGTCATTGACATGATTGTTTTTGTTTCCCCTTTGATCATTGGCGTACCCCGCGATTATTTGGATATAACACATATACATTAACGTATATTACTTCTGCAATGAGACATCAACAACTTAATTCACAGGAGGTATTAATTTTATCTAAATAATTCGAAAATTTTCTATGTATAGCAGATCGCAAATCTCTAGGTAGCGGGCTAAATATATATATATATATATATATATATATATATATATATATATATATATATATATATATATATATATATATATATATATACAGGGTTATTTACCCTATACGGCACGAAATATTGCGACGAAAATACGTGACTTTTAAAAAGGTTTACTTTTGGGATATAATATAGTTACTTTTTAAAATTATTTTCATTTCAAGTCACGTATTTTGGCCGCAGTATGCCGTTCCGTATAGGGGAATAACCCTGTATATATTTTTTAATTAAATAAAATAATGTACTCAAAATTTAAAATCAAATTAATAACTGTTTATTATTGAAATTCGAAAATTTACTAATTTAGTTATGTAGAACTTTTTTGGAAATGGAATCGCATTAGCTGATGGGGACATATTTAAGTAATAGTGGATTAGTAGTTTTGAATCTACTTCAAGAAAATGACTAGACTGACTAGACCATAAGTTGGTCGAAACGTGTTCGAAGAAAGGACCAGAGCAGTATTTACACATAATGTTTGTGTATATTATTTCCTTTTATCTGCCTGTAAGGAAAATACATATATAACAAACATAAAACATGCTGCGGTTTCTAGGTGTTCACAATTTATTAATAATATAAATGATTTCGCAAAATCAAAAATAAGGTATTATTATTAAAAAAAATATTTACTCTAATTAATTTATAACTTGTAAAAATAGTATTAATGTCGCTAATTTTCTTTTTTTAGTAAGACTTGGCAAGAATATATCCATTTTTCAAATGGAAAATTTCTCCCATAGGGAAGCTGAAAAAAGGGATTTACCAACCTACACTATAAAAATATGAATTAACAGCACTCGTGTCAAATATATGTATATCTAGAGCTGTATGGAGTTGCCAAAAGAAACTAAACAGATTTAAAACAAAATTATTTCGAAGTGTATACCTCTACGTTCTGGGAAAGATTTACTTACCAAAAGAGCGCCGGAGTTGATTTTCCTAGGATCAGAACCGGTATGGGGAATTACGTACTGTACTATCAAATATACTGTATAGACCTAAGCAATGAAAAAAACAGAAGAATATTGGCTTCCTCTGCCAGGGATGATAGACGTTAAACAATTACAAGATTGTTCGCCGAATACTGTAAACTAAAAAATCACATCAGAAGAAAGAGACGATCCAAAAACTTTGTATGCCATTATCGTGAAGCTGTGAGGATTAGATCTTTAAAATCAAAGAACTTAAACAAATCTTGTCCTAACAATACTTAACTTCGTTAAAGTAGAAGTGCGATACAATTGGTCCAAAAGTGAAAATGTAGGGCCACAAAGCCTACTCACCCTTAATCTAACTTAACCCAACCACTAATTATTTACGCTTAATTTTTTTTTAACTCAGCGCAAATCAATTTATTTTATTAAAATTGAAGTTTTTGAATTCGGCGCCAAATTAATATCTGACAGAATTCACATAAAAAGGTTGAGAAATAGTTTATTTGTAATGACTTTCATTTAGCAGTTATTTGTTTCATTCAGTAATAATTTGGCGCCGACTTAAAAAAATTTCAATTTCATATAAATATTTATATTCGTGTTTTTCGCTTTTTGGCGCTTTTTTTGAAGTCGGTTTAATTTTTAAAAAAAATTATTTTTCAATTTTTAATTTTGAATTGGGTTGTTTCTAAGGTAGCAAAAAAGTACTCATTTTATCAAAACTTCCAGATCATATGAAACTAAACAACAAAAAAATTCTTTGATTCTGTCTTCTTTTTCTTCTTCTTCTTCTTCTTCTTCTTCTTCTTCCAGGTAGAACCAAGTTCTGTTATCTATACAATGCCTCATCGATCCTCGTTTGAGGTCGAAATCCAGCTGTCTTTCCATCTTTTGGGGGGCCGTCCAGGCGGCCGTTTGGTGTTTGGTTTCTCTCTCATCACGGTTTTTGCTAGTCTGTCATCGTCCATTCGTTCCACGTGGTCTCTCCACTGCCTACGACGATTTCGAACCCACTTCACAACATCCCCCACTCCGCTGTCCTCGTGTATTTTTGCGTTTCTTATCCTACCTCTTAAACTTGTTCCCGTGATCATTCTCAGCGTTTTCATTTCTGTGGTTCTCATAATTTGTTTTGTCTTTGTGGTTTCATTTCTTGTTTCTGCGCCGTAGGTCAGTATCGGTCTTACACAGACCTTGAAAATTCTTGCTTTGCTCTCAACCGTCATATGTTTATTGTTCCAGATTATGTCTCTTAGTTGACCTGATATCATGGCCGCTTTGTTGGCCTGTGTGCGTACTTCTTCCGTTACTGCCCTGTTACTTGTTATATGTGCTCCCAGGTATTTAAACTTCCTAACCTGTTCGATATGTTTGTCATCAACCATTAGTTTGCATCTTACCAGTTCTTTTGATATTACCATTGCTTTGGTTTTCTCCACAGATATCTTCATATTATACTGTTTGACTGTTCGATTGAGATGGAAAAGCATTCTTTGTAAGTGGTCCTCGCTATCTGCTGTCAAGGCAACATCGTCTGCAAAGCATATAATCTGAACGGTGTTGTGTCCCATTGGGTACCCAATATTTGTGCTTTTTACATCATCAATGATTTCGTCCATGATTACATTGAATAGTGTTGGACTTGGGCTATCACCCTGTCTTATTCCTATGGATAGAGGGATTTCCTCTGTTAGAGTGTTATTTGTTTTAATTACCATGGTGTTTTTGGAATTCAGTTCGTATATTGTGTGTATGATTGCTTCGTCTACTTGTTTTCTTCGTCTTTGATTCTGTGAATTCTTTAAATAACAGTTTTGCATGAAATGACACCAAAAAATATTTAATCTGCCGTAGTAAATCCACTATCTTGAATTTTAAGAAATTAATTTTAGATTCATAATATATGCCCCAAGAACTCCCCAATATCAATTTTGTACAGTCTGCACTACACTAATACATTTGTTGGTATATACTAATAACATCTATGGAATTTCGAAAGGTAAACATATGTCATTAAAAGCAAGTTTGTTATCAATTGTTAATGTGCAAAAAATATAGTTTTTTATAGGTCCGAAAATGTCGTTCTTTGTACCAGAAAAAAAAACGTTTGCGGGGAAGTTTAATAAATTTCTTTCATTTAAACAAAGTTAGGGATTGTTGGTTGAATCTTATGGTGACAATGTTTTAACCCAAAAAACTTGTTAACAACGGTCTAAATGCTTCAAAAGTGGTAATTTTGATGTATTTGATGTAAAAGACAGGTCAGCTAAAAAAGTTTGAAATTCCAGATTTGCATGAGTTATTGGATAAAGGCTCACCGCAACCGTTAAAACAATTAGCGCCAGCATTGAATTTTTCCAAATCTGCTATTTTCTAACATCTACACGCATTGAAAAAAATCCAGAACGAAGGAAAGTAAGTTTAGATAGAAAATAAAAAGGTTTTTGCATCAAATTGTAATAGGAAATAAAAAGTGGATCTATTTTGACAACTCGAAACGCAAAAAATCATGAGTAGATCCAAACCAGCTTTCAACATCACAACCAGTGCGCAATATAGATTAAAAAAAAGGCTTTGCTGATAAGAGAGCTATATATTACGAACTGATAAAACCTGGTGAAACAGTTACTGACGATCGATATCGACAGCAACTGATAAAAATTGTAGGAAAACGAACAATATACGTCAAAAGATACAACAAAATCATTTTTGAACATGACAATGCTGGGCCCCCATGTTGCAAAATGTGTAAAAAAATCTATTTGGAAAACGTTAAAAGGGATATTCTAACCTACCTGCCACTTTCACCTACTTTGCCTCTGCTTCAAAGGATAACACATATAGGCAACTATTCAAACAAGGCATATACGAGGGCGAATCAATTATGAACCAGACTTTTGTTTTAGAACATTTATTGGTACAGTAAATAAAATTTTTAATGCAATTTATTTTTCTATATAATCTCTTCATTATTCACACTATTTTTCCAAAGAATGAATCTGGTCGTGTCTGTAACCAATTGAGCACGAACCTACACCTTCGTCGTCGTCAAAGCCATGACGTCCCAGTTCTTCTTTGAGTGACCCAAACATGTGATAGTTACACTGCTACAGATCAGAACTATAGAGCGGATGTTCTAGTGTTTTTCGATGAATTGTGTCCAATTTTTCTTAGGTTAATGCAGCTATGTGTGGCCGAGTGTTGTCATGGAGCAAAATCGTACTTCGAATAGGCATGTCTTGCTTTTTCATCGATAGGCCAGTTTCACTTCATCAAGCACTTAGCAGGAGTACGCAACATTAATTGTACGTCGTTCAAGGAGAAAATCAACGAGCAATAAGTCTCTGGAATCCCAAAAAATCGTTGCTGCATCTCCAGGTTTTTGCCACTCCTTGCCTGTTTAGACTCCGGGGTGTAATGATGCATCCATGTCTCATTACAGGAGATAATGTGCCTCAAGAAATCACCCCTTTTGTTCGATATCGTGCCAAAAATCTTTCACACACGAAAAGACGGTTTGCTTTTTGATCTTTCGCCAGGAAGGGAAGAATCCACCTTGCCGACACTTTTTGGGGAATCTAAATCATCTGAAATGATTAATTGGACACTCTCATTTGATATTCCGACGTGTGGAGCAATTTCCCATATTGTAAAGCGGCGCTCTCCTTCAATCATATCACTGATCGCAAGAATATTTGTCTCGCTGGTGCTTATCCGCGGTCGGCAGGTATGGGTCTCATTTTGCACTGACACTCGGCCTTCGGAAAACTATTTGTGCCAGTTGTAGACTTGGATCTTTGATAAAGTTTTTTCAGCGAACTGTGCAGTTAATCGATGCAAAATTTCTGCAGGTTTTACGCCCTCCCGCGACAAAAATTTAATAATAATGCGTGTGCACCTCTTGCTCAGACATTTTATTACTAACAGCCAATCTACTCTGGCGAGCCAAACCGATTTACTCCCCTCCACTTTACATACCCACCCAACATATATCAAGACGTCATGTTACGAGGGAGCACTAAAAAAATCCAGTTAATATTTCATTCGCCCTCGTAGATTTAATTTATTTCTAAATGAAATTTTGATTTTTAAAACTCTTATATCTACCGTAGTACCAGCGTAACAAAGGTGCCCACTAAATAAGTAATTTGAATTTATTAAATTAATTATCACTCTTTATCTTTTATTCAAAGTTCCCAAAATAAAATTATTCAGGAGAGCTGAATGTAATGTTTTCCCATTATTGTAATCCTCGTAAAATGAATGTTGCTAAATAAATAAAATAGAAAGATACTTAAGTTTAACTAAATTTAAATTCAACTAACGAAAAGCCAGCTTGTATAGAGAAACGTAATTATGTCATTTGCCTGGAACTGATTTGAAAAGCCCCCAGTTTGTTCAAATCAAAATAAGCGTAATTCATCAATTGATAAATTCGAAGTAAAAACTTTAACACAATTGTACGAAATGAATGGCACAATTAAACCCTTAATTAAATAATTAGTACAAAAGCTTTCCATTACTTCCATTAAACAAATTTTACAGTAATAAATTTTAAAGGAATTATGACAAATGCACAAACAATGAAACAATCAGGCAAGTTTAAGCTTTTGCATAGAATTGTGTTCATATTTGGAGAACTTTCGGACAATAGAATTAATTAATACATAGTATGAAATTAGCTGTGTAATTCTATTGTTAGCCAAACATGGGTTAGGTACCGCTTAAATTATTTAGGTTATTACGGTCAGTTTGCTGTTGATATAGGTCTAACGTTCTGTATTTGTTCATTCTGCATCTTATTCTATAATATTAACTTTGCTTTAAAGCTATTAAAGTACCGACTGGATCACCGACCTGTTATACATCATTTTTAAACCTTTGCAAAAGTTCCAATTTAGTTGGACTTTACGACCTTGATATATTTTTCTTCATTTGTAGTGCCACTGGAATTTTCAGCCAATCGAAATAAACATTCAAAAAATATATCTTTGTTTTTTTTTAATATGTTTAATTTTCATTTTTTCACATTTTTTTTTAAACAATTATATTTAGTTTCAATGCTGTCGATTGGCAAAGAAAATAAACCTGATGATAATGCATTATTATGATACCATTGAGATGGTCTGATGATGAAGAAGGAACATGGCTACAGGATTTCTGTTCTGGCGGACATAATCCTACTAAGTTTGGACTCATTATATGCGTCTCGATGACTACACTGGTTCTAGTTATACACAAGATCGCAGGAACTACAATAATGTTGAAGGGAATCGGATACAGTTTAAGCTAGTTTGACTGATTCCTTAAACATGATATGTCGCAAGTTCTATACTGTCCCATCCAAATGAAAAATAAAATAAGTATTTTTTTAAAGCAATTTTATTTTCATGAAACTCATACATTAAGCGGCATAAAATAGCTTTCTATTTCACTCTGCATTATCACATTATAAGCTGTAAAATTTCGAGTTAGCCAACCAATATAAAAAAATAATACGAAAATATTTGATAACACTGGACCACAGCCAAAATGTATTTAAAATAAAATCGACTAAATCTCACCATTTTTAGTGGGCTTAAACGGAAACTAAATATATTTTTAATATTAGATCAAGTTTTAGAGATACGTGATGTCATGTCTCCGTATATATATATATATATTAACAATGTAACAGCAAGAATGCACGTGGTGTATTTGTATTGTTATAACAATAGAGGGGTGCGAAGTTGCCAAATATATGTTTTTCCCAAGTTAAGGAAATTCTACACAACTTGGCAACACCGTAAGAAAGATCTCCATGTACGAAGTGGGTATATAACACGGATTTCTGAAAATAAATGGATGACAGGTGGTAATGGAGCTGTCAAACGAAAAATGTCCGGAGTATGCTCTGCGCCATTTTGGGTAAAGTGACATTTTGGCACGTCAAATGAACCCTCAAAAGTCAAAAAATAGTGTCATTGTTGTTATTATTGTGAAATAATCTTTGTTTTTCCTTGGATTAAATTTATTTTAAATAACTTAACAACCAAGTAATATGCACCAAGCCATCAGTCAAATATTTAGGTGTAAATATAGACCACAAAATTATCTTAAATTGGCACTTTGGAACTGTTAAACAAAAAATGTATACAAAGGGCCAAATACCTTAGGAGTCTAATATACAAAGAAAAAGGCATATCAAGAAAAACAACTCATATATACAAATCAATATACTTTAATAGAAATACATACCTCCTATATACAGTAATTGCAGGAAACCAGCACTTATAAAACTTGAAACGGTAGAAACCACTGCTCTATGTAGTATTACTAAAATCCATCATCCTAGCTATCCACCAATCAATTATTGTATGAATTTACTAAACTTCCAGCCGATTATTGCAAGACTTCCTGTCCTGACAAGTAAGTTTGAAAGAAAACCTGAAACCTATACGACCAGGGGCCGGAACCATAAGCCAGCCTGAAGACCCCCATTAATGATACTATTCAACCTTTAATATACTTTTTTTATCATTTTGTGAAGATTTATAGGGGCTTGAAGACCAAACGTACTATAAATAAGCTTTTTATTCGGAAGGACCTCGTTTGTTGGCTTGTAGGGTTCAAATTTATATGTCCTAATAAATTATAATCAATAAAATTTATTTAATTGTAGTGTAGTATAGTGTTTAACACAGTCTAAGGAAGTAAAATGTTGCATTTAACATTATTTGAATATAAAATTGAATGTTACGTATTTAAATAAAAGTTTTAAATATCTTACAAATTGTTACTTCTCAAATTTTTTATAAGTTGTGTTGATGAAAACAATTATGTTACACTTAACTGTTTCAAAGTAAGATACTCGACCGTTTGGGACACAAGTGTAAATCCATAATTAGAACTAGCCGTAGGAAAACAATTTTTAAACAAACCTTCATACTATTGAGATATGAAGAGAATTTAGTGTAATAATTTTGTATGTCTATAATCTCAAATTTACTTAAAATTTGCGAAACATTGAACTTTCTAAGGAAATTTTAATTAGAAAATACTGAAAATAACGGGGTACTACCTAATTAACATTTCAACTGTTTTTTCAAAAAATAAAACGTTTTGAAGAAACGGTTCGTCAACATATTGCTTTTTTTAAGGACTAGTTATTTTTAACAACCAAAAATATAATAAAAATTTTTAATTTATTTTTACTACCGACCAATAGTATGGCAGACATCCAACATAACAATCAATTGATACGAATTGGATAAGTTGGTTTGGGTTATAACATAATTCTGTCATTTTATCTCTTTTTACCATTCGTTTCGTTCAACTACTTATGTCGATGAAATTTCGGAAAGGTATGCAAATTGCTGCAAATCTTGTCAGTGGGAGGTAAACGATTACGTTTAGTCGTTATAATTTTTCAGTGGCGACAGCGTATTCACTGTTATTATAACTTCATCTTACCCAAAATGGCGCATAGCATGGTCCGGACATTTTCTATTTATTTGACGATAAGTACATATACTTTATAAGTGCGTGGTACATAAGCAGCTACAAAGCGGAGGGGTTAATCAGTCAAAGTTAGTGAGTCGAATTGAATAGTTGAGATTGTAAGATGTCTCGAAAGTGTGTCTCAGAAGCCGCCTATTACCCCACTGACAAAAAGACATATCAGCTTTATTTCGGTTGCAATATTGGGGATCAAGATAAACAGTGGGGGTCACATATCTGCTGTAATGCATGCGCGTCAAGTTTGAGAAACTAATTAAATAGTAAAAAACGATCTATGCGGTTTGATGTCCCAATTATCTGGAGAGAGCCTTCAGATCATGTTTTTTGAAAAGAATCTTTACAGGTGATGAAAAATGGGTTATCTACAGTAACATCATTCGAAAAAATCATGGTCCAGGTGTAACGAACCAATACAAACTAAGTCTAAAGCTGATTTGCATCCAAAAAAAGTCATGCTACTAAATAATAGGATTGCAAAGGTGTTGTGTACTTTAAGTTGCTTCTAAGAGGCCAACCGATCAATTTAGATGTTAACTGGTAACAACTAATGAGACTGGATGAAGCAAACAAAGAAAAACGGCCAGCACTAACAAATTTGCAAAGGAATTGTGTTCTATCATGATAATGTAGAGCCCCACTCATCTTTAGTCACTCGTGAGAAATTATTGGAGCTTGGTTGAGAAGTGATATCACATCCCCCATACAGCCCTGACCTGGCACCATCTGAATATTTGGAAACTTACAAAACTATTTGAATGGTAAAACTTTCACAAATGATGGTAACCTTAAATCGTACTTGGTTCAGTTTTTGCAGTTAATGACAAAATTTCTAAGACCTCAGAATCATAAAACTGAAGGAAATATGGCAAAAGGTCAATTAAAAAATGGAAAATATATAATTCATTAAAGTTTATTTTCTGTATAAACAAATAAGTTTTATTTGACACCATAGAACTAAAATTACTTTTTTGCCGACTTTGTTTCTAAATATTGTGGCGATTCTAACATTATTTATGACACTAAAAACCGCCCACAGCTTCACTGTGTCAAATGCCTTGTGGTAGTCAATAAAAATAAGATGCAATTATTTGTTGTATTCGTCACATTTTTTTTATCAAAAAAGAGATAGATTGAATGTGCTCGATTATGCTATATCTCTTCCGAAATCCCGTCTCTTACCGTAGTTGGTTAAATACTGTTTTATTGTTATTAAGAAGTTCTAGATTTCTCGTTAAAAAATCCGAAGAACTCCAAGATCATAGAAAGACTCCGGGTCCGAGAAATGACGATAGCGCTGTTTCGTCCTAGTATTAAATTTATCTGGCCATTGCATTCGATTCAAGCCATCAACCCGTATCCGTGTCCTATAAATAAACTTCACAGTTGAAAAATAGTAAATACGATAGAGTGGTAACATGTCGATGGCTCACTCAATAACAAAAGAAGAACACAAACCAACAATATTCTATAAAACCGCCATGTGGTGGCGCGACGATAAATTAAAAAAGAATATATCAAAACTCGACATACGAAACGGGCTACTCTAAGGATAGAGGTCGCATTATCCGGCATTGGCAACTAAACCAACTACGAATTCGGCAGGTTAAGTAAAGTGTCGCACCATCGATCTCCCTAAGAGAGCTGTTGCGTGTTTTTGAGGCCAACAAATATAAAAAAAGAGAGAAATTTTCGCCCGTGCAATTTTAATATAAAATAGGAAATTCTACTCTATGGGGACAAAGACTGTTTATAAATATTAGTCTCGTGTTAAAAAATGCGGAAAATCTCAAGATTATGGAAGAACTCCGGGTCCGAAAAATGACGAGAGCGCTGTTTCGTCCTGGTATGGGATTCATCAGGCCATTGCATTCGGTACAAATCATCATATCGGATCTGTGTCCTATAAACAGATTTCACTGCTGAAAAATAGTAAATAAGACACAGTGGCGACATCTCGATGGCTCAAAAAACACGCAACAGTGTCGAGTCCCTTTTTAATTTATCGTAGCGCCACCACATGGTGGTTTTATACAACATTGCTGGTTTGTGGTGTTTTTTTGTAATTGAGTGAGCCATCGAGATATCTCCACTGTTTTTTATTTACTATTTATCAATCGTAAAATTTGTTTATAGGACGCAGATGCGAGATGATGGTTTGTACCAGATGCAATGACCTGATGAGTCCCATATTAGGACGAAACAGCGCTGTCGACATTTTCTGGACCCGGAGTTTTTCCATGATCTTGAAGTTCTCCGCACTTTTTAACATGAGAGTAATATTTATCAACGGTCTTTGTCCGCATAGCCGAGAATTTCATATTTTATTATATATATATATATATATATATATATATATATATATATATATATATATATATATATATATGTATATAATAAATAAATAAGTTATTGTCTGTGTCATATAAAAACAAAAATAAAATAAAATCTTGGCTTAGCGGACGTGAAATGTGTCAATCTGTATTATTCTCGTGTTAAAAAGTGCGGAGCATTCCAAAGTATGGAAAGATTCCGGGTCCGACAGATGACGAGAGCGCTGTTTCGTCCTAATATGGGACTTGTCAGGCCGCCGTAGTCGGTACAAACCATCATCTCGCCTCTGAATCTTATAAAGCTTTAAAAACCGCAAATAGGACGACAAAGGCGACATCTCGATGGTTCACTCGATAACACAAGAACCACACAGATTGACAAAATTTGTAAAAACCGCCATGTGGTGACGCGACGGTGAATTAAAACAGAAATCTATAAAATCGAGTACACAAAACGCGCTGCCCAAAGGAAAGGGGTCGCATTATTCGGTACAAGGCAACATCCGCTAAGCCAAGATTTTATTTTATTTTTGTTTTTATATTACACGGACAATAACTTATTTATTTATTTTCTACTTGTTTGGCTTTAAACACACTAAACGGCTTTCATAGGAGGATCGTTTGGTGCGACACGTGGCTTTCGTTGCCAATCTAGCAGCAAGCCTGGTTGCCTTGTACCGAATAATGCGACCCCTATCCTTTGGGCAGTCTATTTTGTGTACTCGATTTTATAGATTTCTGTTTTTATTCACCGTCGCGCCACCACATGGCGGTTTTTACAAATTTTGTCAATCTGTGTGGTTCTTGTGTTATCGAGTGAACCATCGAGATGTCGCCTTTGTCGTCCTATTTGCTGTTTTTAATTTTAAATTCAGCTTTATAGGATGCAGAAGCGAGATGATGGTTTTTACCGACTGCGGTGACCTGTCGAGTCCTATGTCGAGTCCTATATTAGGACGAAACAGCGCTGTCGCCATCTGTCGGACCCGGAGTCTTTCCATACTTTGGAATGCTCCGCACTTTTTAACACGAGAATAACACAGATTGGCACATTTCACGTCCGTTAAGCCAAGATTTTATTTTATTTTTGTTTTTATATGTATATATATATATATATATATATATATATATATATATATATATATATATATATATATATATTACAAAAAGAAAATCACTTAAAAATTTTAATTTCGATATTCCAAAATGTTTACAAAGATTGCGGACAAACATTAAGATAATATAATAAGAAAGAAAATTTAATGTCTGCAAAACTCCAACGTGATGCCTGTCAGATGCGCATTTGGTATTTTTTTAACTTTATACTTATGAAATAGTGTTTTATCTCCATTTAATATTTTTATTTGTTGCTAGTAAATATAATATTTTCAGTTTGATTAGATTTTCTCCCTCTGTATCTAACTCTAACTTCTAACTGTGTAACTGCAAACAAAGCAAGCATCGCATTAACTACTAACTGTGCGAATCAGATGGCATGCCATGCGGCGTAATTAAATTGGATTCTGCACACAGTTTTAGTTGATAAATTAGTGCTGGACGTCGGCTTTATGAAATCAATCACAGTGGCACCATATTGACCAGCGGCTGCCAACGAGTACTTAATTGCCTTAATTTCCACAAGCGAGCAGAATGTTTATTTTTAAATTTTCCACCTGTACGCTCCGGCTTCAAACTAATTTTAAATCGATACAGGATGTTGGCAGATCCTACGCTTTTTGTGAATAATTTAAAAGAGAACGGAATAAAAATTACGATATCTTTTTTGAAGAACAAAAGAACTATTGAACTTATTGTCTGAAAATGGGGAGTTTTTTTCTTTCCCCCATTTAACAACAAGCAGTTCTAGGAGACTTGCCATAGATATTTTCGCAGCTTCCATAATATTCTAATAAATAACGGCTGGCCATAATAAAACATGAATTGCAAAAGTTCGGAAAATTCGGGAAAATATTTCGTGACTTTTTTTTATTGCATTCTTCATAAATCTATAGCGCTTTGGAGTATTTCTTCTCCATACTAAAGCAATCTTGCGAACACTATTCTAAGATGCACTTTTGAAATACTATGACCTGTCAAAATACCATATTCTTTTTCGGTTATCAAAATATCCAAAGGGTTTAATTTTCACCTATAATAGGTTATATGAAATATTGTGGATGTAAAAATTTAGTATTATTTAAAATTGGTGTGACAAAGTACCCTATTTCCCTGATACTTCGAAAATTAAAAGAAAATGTTTCAACAAAAGTTATACAATATGAAAATTTCTACAATCTAGAATTATTTTCAAATATATATGATGTTTCATGACAGCGTGGCGCTAAAAAAAATATTTTTTTTTTAATGGAATACCATGTATACCATTGCATATTTATATTTCCCAAAAAACTATTCATATGATAGCATATCTGGTTTTGAATTTTATTGCGAAGTTGCCAACTTTTTCAAAAATTCACCAAATTTTGAAAAAGACATGGTCCCCGATGATCTACTGACTTTTAATCTAAAGCAATTCTAGTACAGAACATTAACACTGAGAAATATAACTGTGCTATTAAAGGTCTAATATAGCGTTCAATTATTTCATACAGTATGTTTGCCAAAATTTTACCCATTTAAAGGAATGTAAATTAATTTTTCTTTGGCTTTTAAAATGAAACACCCTGTATATAACTACTTTAATATGTACAGTTATTGTTTTCCTATCACTTTTCTTAAACTTTCCCTATACCTATCAGCGCTAGTTTTTCCAGTATATTCATTTTTAACAGACTAAAATAAGGAGGTTCTCAATTCGTCAACAATGTATTTTTTTATGTATGTACACCGATTACTCCGAAACGGCGGTACCGATTTGAATGTTATTTTTTACGTTATGTTTATGAAGTTTCTGCGGTGATCCCATATTTTTTTGGATGAAATTAGTGCATTAAAATCCAAGATGGCGCTGACAATATGGCAGCAAAAAAAAAAAAATTTTTCCGATTTTCTCCAAAATTGATATGGGGGATTTTTGCTGTCGTACACAACGAATCTGAAATTATTTTTAAAAAATTCAATATGGCGGATCCAATATGGCGGACAAAAAAATTTAATTTTGTTCGATTTTCTCCAAAATTGGTATGGGGAAGTTTTCAGAATCGCACATAACGAATCCAAAATATCTTTTTAAAAATTCAATATAGTGAATCCAATATGGCTGACAAATTAATCGATTTTATCTTAAATTATTTTAAAAAAATTTAATATGGCGGATCCAATATGGCGGACAGAAATATTAGTTTTGTCAGATTTTCTCCAGAATTGGTATGGAGAAGTTTTCGGGGTCGCACATAAATAACCTAAAATTATTTTTAAAAAATTCAATGTGGCGTATCCAATATGGCAGATAAAAAATTAATTTTTTCTGATTTCTTTCAAAATTGATATGGGAGAATTTTTGGGATCGCACATAACGAATCTGAAGTTATTTTAAAAAAAATTAAATATAGGGGATCTAAGATGGCGGATTAAAGGTTCTACTTCTTTTGATTTTGTCTAAAATTAGTTTTGGGGGATTTTTGTTAGTGTTAATTATGAATTTAAGAGTATTTTTCCAGGATTCAATACGGCGAATCCAATATAGTGGTGTAAAAATTTTATTCGTTTTTGAGGATGTAAATAGCGAATATAAAATTATTTTAAGGAAATCTAGTATGTCAAACGCAAAATGACGGTATAGAAATTTTAAATTTCCGGATTTCATCCAAAACTGGTACTAGGGGGCTTTAATGGGTTTAGAATTAGATTAGATTATGACGTTAAGATTATTTTTTTGAAATTCAATGTTGTGGATCCATTATGGTTTTACCTTATTCGCATTTTTTTAGATTTGGTATTAGAGGGTTTTCGGGATCGTGTATTACAAATACGAAGTTTAGTTTTTTACACCTATTAGATTGATAAGATACAATATGAGGAACTTAAAATTTTACCTTTTCCGATTCTGTCTAAAATTGATATTGTGGGGTTCTTGGGGCGTATGCAAATGTAGTATAAAATATATCGTGCTAAGAAATGTACGTCCCAAGTTCTTTAAATATCGATTTTGGAAGGTTTTGGGGCCTATATTGTCAATTAAAAATTGATTTAAAATTTAAGATGGTGGATTTACTATGACAGACTAAATATTTGTTTGACACAATTTCACTGATACTTGGAGAATTCTAAGAATCAAAGAATTTTTAGTTATTAATTTTAGGGTGATTTACAACTTTGGATAAAATGGGTACTTTTTTGCCACCTTGCAGTCATTGCGAGATACACTAATCTCCATTAGTACTTAGTTCAAATAATTTATGGATATCATAATGAATTCAAAACTAAAAATCGAAAAATAAAATTTTTATAAAAAAAATTTAAATCAACTTCTGAAAGTGCGCTAAAAAGTGGAAAATAACTAGAAATTTTTATATGAAATTGAAATTTTTGAAGTCTGTGCAAAATTATTTCTAAATAATATAAACGACTACTAATATATACAAATTAGGATAAGAAAGCAGTTACAATAAAGTATTTTTAATCTGTTTATGTAAATGTCAGGTATTAGTTTGGCGCCGACTTCAAAAATTTCAATTTCATATAAAAATTTATAGTTATTTTTCACTTTTTAGCGCATTTTTAAAAGTCGGTTCAATTTTTTTTTTCAAATTTTATTAACATTTACATACCATTAATTATACATACCAATGTTTACAAATTAGCATTATTATGTGGAGTTACCTCAGCATTACCACTTTAAATAACTATTTAAAATATAAAATTTTTAATAATTACAAGACCATACGAAATTGTATAAAGGGATTGTCCTGGTATGCCCATCGGTCGAAAATAAATCTGTCATCCTTAGGTCATCCCTACAGTGTGCACAGCTTATGTGTCGAATTATCCAGCTCGGTGCGCTATAAATAACGCTCCTAGCGTAAATGTCGGCTTGTTAAACACAGGTAGCAGTTAGCTGCAGTTTTGGATCATAACGGGATTAAGTTAGTCCGGTAATTTATGGCACTGATCAAACTTACAGCTAAACATTGCTGCAGTGGGCCTACTATGTCAATGTTTTCCGGCAGTTATATTTTGTCGCCATCACTCTATGGGTGTGTTTGGATATAAATCACATGTGGCTAATTTAAATTATGAAATGTCATCTTGAAAGTTAACAGTTATATTCCTAAAGAAATAAAGAATATCTAGACTTTATTGGAAGTGAGTTAAAATTTGATAACAAGATTTGCTTGACACCCTAGCAGTGAATGTAAATAAAATCGATTAAAAAGAGAGGTTACCAATTTGATGTGTAAATTTCCTTTTGATTAAAGATGATCAAAATGATCCGATAAAAATATTGTTAACTGGAAAAAATATTATTTAGAGAACTGTGTTTAATCGACATCATTCGTGTATAACTTTTTTTTAGCAAATTTTCAAAATATTTTAAGATGTTCTTCTCAGGAAAATTTTCAAAAAGAGTTTATTAAAAGTAGGATAAAAACTGAAAGAATTTGTTGGTCAGCGGACTGTCTAATTTACTTCACTTACATTTAATTTTTGATAGAAGTGGGATATTATGTTACGATTCTTAGTATATTGTTAAAGGTATCCGAACGTTGTATTTTCTACTCTAGACCGTTAAAAACATAGGGTAGCGAGTAGCTAGTTGTAGCGATTTTGAGATAAACCAATATATTTTGACACCTATTAGCTGAATTATTACGTATTGAACACTGATTCGTACGTTAGCTTTTCCTTTATTAAATCAAGTAGGAAAAACACCAATATTATTCGTATTTCTTTCATAACAATTATTTTTCGTAGAATAGCGCAATGTTACAACTTACCTCGGCTGAGGGTTAATTGTAACATCTATTAGGGTAAGTAGTAACTGTAAGAAAATCGAAATGCTAAATATTTGAACTCATATTTTCAGTTATAAAACTAAAAACTTTACATAATTTGTAACCTTAGTCAAAAAATAAACTGAAATAAACTTCTAAACAATAATCAACATGAATATTTAATATTTATCTTATTTCATATCAACATATACCAGAAGCTTTGAACCCGGTCATAAGATTTGCAGGATTTAAGGCTAGTACCAATGAATCTTTCACCACACCTGGAATATCATAAACATTCATCGTTTTCCTGGGATTATTATGCATCCATGCTGTTTGTGCCCGGTTCATGTAGTTCTTAAAAGGGCCGTAGACTCCAACATATAACAGTTGTAAATAATGAGAGCAGTGGCGTGGGAACGATAACATTACAACGTTGTTTTCTTTGGCTTTTCCACAACTCCAATATTCACGTGTGACTTGTGGTTGTCAAGCAGCAAAAGGACTGGTTCTTCTTTGGTGGGTTGAACATGTATTATAAAGTGATCCATGAAAAGTACAAATTCCTTTTCTGTCATCCATCCCGAAGAACTACCAGCTCCAATGTAATCTGGAGGCTCACCGCGAGTAAATCTCTCAGAATATCTAAGTCGGAAAAAACAAACATCGATTCAATAAAATTAACAGTCGCATTACCGGCACAATCAGGTGTTACCACAGTCCCTCTTTCAGGTGACGTGATGGCGCCTACTTGCTTTTGACCACCAGCAACTTCTGTCTATTTTGGTTTTTAAACTGACGTGACTCCTGTTTCGTCAATGTTCCATATTCGAGAATCCGTATTTTTAAAGCAGTTCTTGGTATTTTTCAAAGAAAGCACCGACATTAGTTTTATTTAAAAATATAGCTCGACTTAGTGACGTCGCTTTTGGTGTCCTCAAAGATCAGTTAGGATTTCTGCGCATGAAGTTTTGGAACCACTCCGGACCAGCACTTTTACTTTGATGCCAAGAAGGAGGGACTTTTTTAACACCAAAATTCTCAATGCATTGATAAACTAGTTTTCTTATTTCCATAGATAGCAATCCAAAATACATTTCTGCGCACTTAAGGATATATGAAGCCATTTTATCTTCTACTTTTGCTACTTGTGGATTCTCATTATTCTTCTTTTTCTTAACATATCTGTAAAAAAAATACATGGCAGAGAATGAAATTTGTACTAGTTTTCCATATGCTGCATTTTTTTTTCTAAAACTTCAGCTGCAGCCAACTTATACACCTTCTGACTTTGTGTTGTACGCTATGACTTGCTCTTATAAACCCTCATTCTAGAAAAGAAAATAAAATTAAAAATTATGACACCTCAATAATTGTTATTCTCCAGAGCAAGTTGTAACATGTTACAACTAATCCCGATTTTTTAATACAACTAACTCCACAGCATAATTTTTCACATTAATTTAAAATATGATAAATATTAAATTTACTTATTGATCGTGAAAACGGTTAAGTACCCATCATCAAAGATAAGTAAATTTGCAAGTAAATAACACACAGAAAGCTTTAAATCTATTCATGACAACAACAACAACAACAAAGTTTTTATGAGAGTAAAATTTTACGTTACCTAGCGAAAATTAATCGCATGTACACATCTAGTTCCCGGGATGGCTGGCGGCGCTCTGGCTGTGATCACGTGTTGTGGCGCGATGTAAGGGTAAAATTAAGGAAAACAATAGGTGAATAATGTGTTGAGTGTCGGAGAAAAAGCCGTGTTACTACTTACCTCTGTTACAACAAGCCCCTCGCTCCCCTACTCAACGACAATCAATTATTTTTTTACATTTTATTTATTTTTTCAGGCATCTCACTCCTTCATTGCATGTTTACATGTCGTTTGACTGTTGATATTTTACAGTCTGGCATCAAAAGTGTGTGCAGCTGTAACATCCTGCCAACACATCACGATATGGAGACTACTAGGTAGTCGAAACGTGTATCGAGAGGGAACCAAAGTAGAATTCGCAGGAAATAGACTACCTTTTTCTTAACGATCTGAAGAAGAAAAGGCAACTTAAGAACCATTAAAACTTCTTTAATTAGAATAAAAAATATACTCTTAATAAGCAGAATAGAGTATGTTAGCTACTTTAAAAGATATGAATGCGAGAAAATAAAACAAACCATATAATAGGCCTTTTCGTTGACGTATCAAGAGTATCTCTTTTAATCCACGTCGACTATCAATTGTGGGATTTTTACCTGTATCATTATTTATAAACTTTTAAATCTTTTTATTTGCCCGAATCAAACGCAGGTGCCGGATTTGAATCAATGTGCCAGACTAAGCTGATTTTGTCTGATTTATTGTATGTTGAATTTAGTTAATTTTTTAACGAAATATATGTAGACAAGGAATAATTTTATTACAATTTGAAACGAAATATACCATTAATGGGGTGTTCCACACGTGATATTCCGACAAAAATGCAACTAATAATTTGAGCTCGAGGAAGAAATATTCGGTACTAACTATGCTCTTATTTTAATTAAAAGCCTCATATTTACCATTGCTAGTAACATTTAGACTTAAAGAAGATTTCTTTAATTTTCATTAATTTTTGTTCACGATTTTATTATTATAATAGGTTCATATTGTCCACTTAAATTAATAAAATGAACTGTTCTTCTTAGTACAAATAAAGTGATAGTGATATTGATAGATCATATTCTTTTGCGCGACGCCTTATTGCTCTTAGTATTTGAATATGATCCAATGTACTGAAACCACTTCTAAAACTTACTGGCTCTCGAGGTTGTATATGTACTGTGTATGTGCTGTGCTCTGTTTTCTTTTGTCAATTATTTTCGTGAATATTTTGTATATTGCTGGTAGCAAGCTAATTGGTTTATAATTTCTGATATCTTCTTTGCTACCTTCCTCTTCTTCTTCTTCTTCTTCTACCTTCTATAATAGGTCCCTGACCTGTTCCTTCTTCGATTTTTCTCATTCTGAACTTAAATTGTCGCTCCACCTTTTCCGTGGTCGACCTCTACTGCGTGTACCACTAGGCGATTTATCTCGTGCGATCCTTACCAGTCTATCCTCTGTCATTCGGCTTATGTGTTTGTTCTATTGTGTCTTACGTTGTAGGACCCACTCATTAATGCAGTGTGTGTTGCATGATTGCCTGATGTTATCGCTTCTTCCTCTGTCTAATAGCGTTTTTCCTGTTATTCGTCGAAGTATTCTCATTTCTGTAGTCTCCAATAGTTGTTTCGTTTTTGTCGTCTCTGGCCGTGTTTCTGAAGTGTATGTCATAATAGGTCTAATTGTGGTTTTGTAGATCCGAACCTTTGTTTCTTGTTGTAAGTGTTTGTTTCGCCAGATCACGTCGTTGAGACAACCCGCCACTTTATTTGCTTTGGCCACCTCCCCTCTTACTTCATCTTTGATGTTGCCATAACTAGTTATGTAGATTCCTAAATATTTGAAACTCATTTCTTGTTGTATTATTTGACCGTCTAGTTCTAGTTTGCATCGGAGGGGTTCTTTTGAGGTTGTCATACATATACCTTCCTTGTGAATGATAATTTTATTGAAACTATTCCACTGTTTCCGAATATACCTTGTTTTTAGGCAGTCTATATATATTTTTACTATGTTTTTCCTAGTGGTTTTCTCAGCATGGTCTAGAAGTTGGTTGTAACATCTTAATTCTTAGCTGATTTGCCGTTCTTCATGCTCTTAAGAACTTTCTCTCCTTCAATCACGAGAATATCTGGAAATTCTTGATCTTCAGTTACTTTATTCTCCACGTCTTGCATTTCTGGTGCTCTGTATAGATCCTCATGCAATTTGGCTACGTGTTCTATTATCTCATCTCTATTTGTGATTATTTCACCATTATTCATCAATGCTATTATTTGCTTCCTGCCGATTGTCAACGTACTTTCGTTTTTTTGTACCTCTTACAATTTTCGATTGCATTTTCTACAAGCCAGTTCGGTGTATTATATTCTTTGTATATTGGAGCTAACTTTCATTTGTCTATGTTTTTTGAGAACTTTTGTTGTATCGGAAAATTTTATATATTGATTGCGTTATTTTAGTCCCTCAATTTTTTTGATACAATTTAAATTCGTCCCCATTAAGTGACTCTTGAGGCCTTTCCTCGATAAGCTCTTGATAGCATCTTTACTTGTTACTTAAGTTAGTGATATTTGTTCCTGATGTTTGTGTTCAGATCAACTAAAGCTTTAATTAATTTATGATCGTTAACTGTTCGAAATTTGTTGAGATCACTTCTATTTTTATTTTATTCGTTAAATTTCTTTAATAGTTTTTTGGGTATAAGTTTTCACTCTACATAATGAGCTTCTTCAAAATTATTGTATATTTATCTGTATCCTTCATCTACAAAATAATAATATTTTTTATTAACATGTATCACAGTAATTGTTTTATATACTTATTGCATTCAGATTTTTAAGTTAATGTTTAAAATTAATAAAAATAAACAGATTTTATAACAGTCTTAAAATTAAAACAAAACGATACAAAGGTTAAAGCAATGAAAACTATAAAATGGTACATACCCTGAAATTAGTTTTGTACGTGTGTTAAAAATAAATTTAATTATTACAACTTGGTATGCAATTGATATGGGTAGATTACTTTTTATAACTGCAAAAAATAGGAAAAAGATTATTTTTTTTAACGTTCTTTGATTTACATGAGTTTATACGAAATCGTGCCAAGCATCATTACATTATTTCTAATATTTATTATAGTGTCACTTCAAGTATGTCATATTAAAAAATCATATTATAGTAAATTTGACTTAGGTTTTTAACATCTTGTTTGACATTTACAGCATTTTTATCTCTTTTTGTATGTATCATTTCTTTGATGACCAGTTTGTGATAATTTCTGTCTGTATACAAAATGTGGGTGTTTTTAAAATCGAATTTATGCTTAGTTGTTTGCTCATATTTATGTAAAAATGTCAATGCATTTTTAGTACACTTGTGTTCATTAATTCTATTTTCAATATATTGTGTTGTCATGCCAATGTATTTCTTAGGATAGTTTAGACATGGAATTTCATATATTACGTTAGATCTTTTTTTGGTGGGAACTTTGCTTTTTAATTTCATATAAAGTGATCCCAGTAAATTGTTCACCCTGTGGCATACCATTATGTTATGCTTACCTAAAATATATTTTATTTTTTCTGATAGTTGGTTTATATACGGTATAGCAATGAAAGTGTTTTGTGTTGTGATATTGTTAATTTTTTTGTGTGTTATAATGTAAAAAGGTTCTTTGTTTCATTATTTTTTTATAGAAAGTTATATTGGCATGACGAGACAATATATTTCAGCCTCACCATACTGGGTATTTTTAATTATACTTTTTTTTCATGCTTTTCATTTTAGCAAATAAAAAGATCAAAGCTGATATTTCTCCAGCTCTTTGGACACATTCTGTATAATACTAAAAAATTGTATTAAAAAAAATAAGCTATAATCGACGCGTCTGAACATTTTCCGATAATATTCCTTCTTTCTGAAATATCACGGTGTTCCATACTTTTTACTAATACTGTACGATAAAAAAAAAACAACAATAAGAAAATAAAAACAGAGGCTGTCATTGTGCCTTTCAGTCGGTCGAGTTTTATTTAAATGAAATTGTTACTGACACAAAATTAACTGGTGTCTAATAACGTCATTTCGATAATTATTTTCTTTAAAGACTGATAAATAATTCTATGTATAAACTATTTGTATTTCATATTAATGCGAATACGCACGGTTACACAGGCTAATTAAAACGGCGGTGGCCAGCTCAGCTGTGTTTTAGACAGATTGCTGTCATGTAAATATGCCTTTGAGCAGATTTAATTAACAATTTGCATATTGAAAATAATGCGGGACGATGACGCTTCGTTTGCCTCTAAACCCTAATTTACTATAGCTCATTTTACCGCATTATTATCATTATTCGCAATTATGATTATAAATTAAAGGGATATGGAAAGAGAATAACAACAGATTTATATTGTAAAAATCTAAATATATGTTATATAGGTTTTTTTGGTTGTTCTAGCTTGTTAGAGTTTTATTATTTTACGGAAAAAACTATAAATAATTTTACCAATCATATCAACAATAAAGTTTAATCATTTATTTTCATCAAATAGTCTCTTTAATAAATATTAAATATAAAGCTAAAAGTCACATCAAAAAATGGTATTGTAAAAAATTGAAGTATGTCGAGAAATGCATTAAACACTCCACTTTTGCCACTTTCATCAAGTTAAACTTTTGTTTTCTTTTTCTTACAAGCGTTGAGGGAGTCTGGGCTAAGACTTGGTTGTGAAAACTGACAGAAACCAAGAAAGCAGATTTTTTGCTGATTTGTTAAGGGTATAATACTATTATTATTCCTATTTGCAGCTAGAACTATAGTTTAGTGTATTAACGCATCACTTGCCACATAGTAAGGATAAACAAAGTTTTATTTTATCCATTTTTCGTTAAGTACACCGTAGTGAAAGTGATCACACCTAAGAAGTCAACTCATCATCTTTGTGACTTTTAATATTTGGTGCAACCTTAAAACACACCACTCCTCCATAGAGGCCATCGGCTATCCAAGTTGCCGAAAGTGTTTGGATTTAATGATAAAACCTCCTTTCAGGTATTAGAACTTCATAATAAACAGTGATATTACCGATTTTAAAGTATACTTTCATTTTTTCCCCTGTGATTGGGAACTAATAAGACTTTTTTCAAGCAATTACAGGACACTTTATATTTAAGTTCATTTAAAATATCTTGTAAACCGAAGATATACGTATACACTAGGTAATTTAAAACATTATTTTAATATACACACACGTATTAATAGTCCAACACTTTTAATTAGGTTTAAATAAACATAATTTTAGTCTTAATCGGCCTACTAGATAGTTTATTCTTTCAAAATAAATATATAAACATTTGAACGAAAACAAAAGCAAGGTTATTCAGCGCCGCTTTTCCAGTCTAAAGCTGGACCTAAAGCTAACCGACTTGGCGTTTGGCGCAGATGACGTCATACTAGTAATAGTGTTATTGTTCATTGTTTCTTGTTTTTTTTCGTATTTCATGTAGCAAATAGTCACGTATTTCTTTTAGATTAAGTTAAAATACAACAGCTGGAGTACTTTCCTCTACAAGGACTCAGTAGTAGAGATCTGGTAGTGAAAATCTCTCTTAAATCTGGTGAGAGTTATGTTGTGGCATCAGCATACTTTCCCACGGAACGAGAAAGTCCTCCACGTGAGGTGGTGGACTTAGTTAAATATTGTGAAGAGGAACACTTACCATTTCTGGTGGGCTGCGATTCCAATACGCATCACATTTTATGGGGGTGCAGGGATATAATTCCCAGGGGAGCGGATTTACTGGACTTCCTCAGTATCAATAACCTGGAATTTATTAACAGAGGGAACACGTCTATTTTTATTATAAGAAGAGGAAAATCTGCCATAGATCTAACTATTTGTTCTTCAAATATGCAGAACTTGGTGAAGAAGTGGGAAGTTGGTTTGAAGCTCTCGCTGTCAGATCACCGACACATCCTATTTGAAATTGCTGTTGAAGCAGTTAGGCAAGTTCAACTAACGAGGCGATCGGCCTCGAATAACCTGCAGATATAGTGGGATGTAAAGGGCCCAATGGAGGCCTAAGCATCGATGATCTAGTATCACCGACACATCTTATTTGAAATTGACGTTGAACAAAACGCAGCAGTAGCGGAATACCGAAATCCTAGAACTACAAACTGGGACCTCTTTCGGAAGGAACTGGGAAGCAGAGTCACAGGGTTCTTATCGAGATACCGCGATGAAGTTGATTTGGAAATCGCCACCGAACAAATCAGTGATGCACTTCGGGGTTCATTTGAGGCTAGCTGTCAAATAAGACACAGGCCCATAAACTCCAAAATATCCTGGTAGAACTCTCAAATCGAGAACCACCGGAAAAATGTTCGAACTTTTTTTAAAAAAGCGCTAAAATACCGAACTATAATATTCTGGGGAAGACTATCGGCCTCAAATAACCTGCAGATATGGTGGGATGTAAAGGGCCCAATTGAGGCCTAGGCATCGATGATCTAGTATCACCAACCCTTTTTCATTCATTCATTCATTCATAAGTTAAAATACCCACAGTTTGTAAATCAGAATTTTTTTTTACATATTATTAAATAAAGATTTTCATGGTTTTTGGAACCGGGGTGCTTTATTTTTAAATCTGGTTGTTTCCTGTTTTCGATAACATCATCGCTTCTTCTTACCGATGGGCCTAAAAACAGGTGGCCCTTTGAATTTATATAACCCCCCCTAATCTCCGGCATGCTAGCCTAGGCACTGCCCTAAAAGAAGAAGCGATCGACACCAAAAAAATAACCACCTGTACCGAAGCATTTTTAGCATTAATTTTAATTTTAATTCTCTCTTTCTCGCGACGTAGCAAGCTTAATTAAAAAATATAAACAGGCCTTATAGTATTTCTACTTTGAAAAAAGGGAACAAACAAAATGAACGTGGCAAAGCCTTGACCACCTAAAAGTATATGATAAAAGAGGTATCAGTAAAATGCAAGGTGGTAACGACTACAGAATGGTGATAGTTGGTAGCAACTACAGAATGGTACGAGTGAAATTGCAAATTAATTTCAAAGCCATACAAAAAGAAACCTATTGATTTTTTCATATTAACTGGAAAAAAATAAGGAGAACATTCAAACTAACTAACTTTACAATACATGTGATGTTCTGAGTGAAATAAAGACAACTGAAACCCCCGAGTCATAAAATATCATATTTAAAATGTTGGAGGAAACGAAAGATGCATAATATCATATACAACAGATACCTGAAAATTCCAAGAAGTTCCCAGGCTGATACCAGACATGATAATAATTAATAAAAAGGATGTAACAGAATAATTACCAATCAAATAACCAAATAATAGAATAAGCAACTTTCACGTCCAAATTTGTAACAACTTACAAACACTTAGGAAGAACAGTAAATGTCATAATATCTAACTATATTTTGCCTCGGTTGACTTCGACAAGATTTCTGACGCCTTCGAAACCTAGGCCATACTTGACGCCTTGGATAATTGTAGAGTAAACAATCGATATATAGGATTAAGAAAAAATATTTGTAACGATGCATCTACATTTGTGGGGACATACCCAGTAACAGACAATATACTCTTACAGAGACAAAAAAAATTGAATTTAGGATAAATAAAACTAAAATACCTACAAACACAACTGAGCATTTAAGCATTATATTAAAAGGGACACCATTTGAAATAATTGATAATTACATCTGCCTTTGCCCGAAAATCTTATTATGAGAAGATCACATGTTCGGAAAAAATCTTAAGAAGAATTTAAATTGGATAGTTTACCTTCGGAAAACTGAACTACATACTACATGGAAAAAATGTCGCGATCTAACTAAAAACCAAAGTCTACAACCAACGGATCACCTGAGCTGTAGCTTACATCTGCGAAACGTGGAGCTTTACAAAAAACAATGCACAAAAAATTACTAGAATATAAAGATCACACGAAAAATAAATGTTGACTAATAAAATAACAAATAGAAAACCTGACAGAAAAAGAAATAAAAGTGGAGGATATTTTAAAGCGAGACGCAAAGTTTAAGTAGCAATGGACAAACATAATGCATGAGTGGTCCAAAAAGGTAGATGCACTAAGTCAACAACGAAATGATGGCCAAGAACATGATATATGAATATATTTTTTAAGAATTGAAAACTAAAAAAATTATTACCATACAGAGACTGTGGGCCATTGAAACTTTATCGACTTCAATTAATTGAAACTTTGGATACGATTTAAAATGGCTACAATATTTCCTTATAAATTAAACAACAATTAAAATATTAAAAAAAAAGTTCATCTCCATGTTAATATTTCTTTACTTCAAAACTACTTAACGTAAAGAAAAAAATATTTTTTTCCCAAACCCCGGGCAAAACTTATAGAAAAACGGCTTCAGTTATTTTGTACAAGATAAACAATTGAATGAAGCAAGTTCATTGTTTATAAGCTTTTATCGATAAACCCTTTATTATTTTTAGATGCCAGAATTACATTTTAGATTTTGGATTTTTAATTCAAAGATTTTAAATCTATTTTTAAGATTTTTAGAGCTATAATGTCAAATTTTTGGATTGCAATTTTCGGATTGTAGATTTTAGATTGCAGGTTTAATTTATGTTATTGTTTTCAACCTAAAAATTTATAGGTTTTCAGTTTTCTCGGTTTTATGTTGCACCATCAAAAGCTCTAACTATCTGGCGATTGACAACTCTCATCAATCACCTGCCTAGAGAAGGCGTCATGACTTGACATGCTTATGAGAACTTTTTTTTACGAGATCAAGATATATAAAATTTATAAAAAGTTAGAAAAATTCACTAAAATCAATCCTCCATAAGAATTGTGAGATTTTCATTAATTTGCAGATCTATGCAAATCTAATTATTAATGAACTTAACATACAATTCTGGGTAGGTTTAGTTGTTACTATTATAATTTATATCTTTAAATATAGAGTTGAAGAAAATTTATTACGATGTGTTCAGGCGTTTAGGGTCCATAAAACCTAAAATATTACATCGTACATTACGGAAAAATGTTCAAAAGCACGTGTAACCCAAACATACACGTGTAATATAAAATGGGATTTGGTCAGTGACATTTTTCAACTTTATTCGAGCTTGTTCTACTCGCACAAGGGTGAGAATAAGGCTACAAAACACACTTGTGCTCGCATTTTTAAATTGGCCAAGTTACCTAAAATTTAGTAAACAGAATGTAGGCAGAAAAGTATGCTGCGGATAAAAAATTTTCCTGATGGATTTCTTTTTCAAATATTATTAATTATAAATAAGAATGTTACACACAAAGCTACTTTCAAGATTCAATATATATATATATATATATATATATATATATATATATATATATATATATATATATATGTTTATGCGGATTTCACGGATTCGTCCGTGTGAGATGCAAATAGCAATGGATATATCCACATTATGCCGTTGTAGTGCTGAAATCACATTCAGCAAACGTACAACTATATGCAGCTCCGCGTATGAATGGAGTAAAATGCGAACAGTAAATTCAAACTTCTCTCCATCATATCCTTTCCGGCGGGAGGTCGGAGAAGCCGCGTTCAGTATTTGCATGCTTCCTTCCGGACGGTCCTTTGCACAGCCAGATGCATGTCGGTACCTTGATGAGTCTAATAGAGACGAAACATGTACCTCTGCCGTATCACTGTGGTGGGGAGGGTAAGTTTTGACTTTCTTTTCGGTATGGTGGTACAGGTAGGCCATCATCTCGATATATATATATATATATATATATATATATATATATATATATATATATATATATATATATATATATATATATATATATATATATATATATATATATATATATGGCTCAAAAAAAAATTTCACACCATATAATTGTAAAAATTTGACTGGAATGGCCCCGTATATCATTGCATATTTTGATAGCAAGGGCCAAATAAGGATAAGTTACTGTTATATTTAATGTATCTTCTTGAGCTATTTACCTATTCATGAAATTGTAGATCAAATTTTAAATTATATTATGTTTTTTGGTAGTCTTTTTAACTATATTATGTTCTTTTGACCTGCCTTTCACATTTTTTTAGTAATTTAGCATTTTCAATTTTAGATATATTTGCAGATAGATATGGTTTACAAATTATTTTTGACAAGAAAGCATTGACTGAGCTAATTTGTTGTATACAAACAATTTTTGACAAACAGCCCACAACAAATAAATTGCTTTGCTATGGGCTCACCAATTTCCTCCATCATTGCTCAGTTAGTTATGGAATATTTAGAAGAAAGAGTTATCAAAGATCTTAATTTAAATATAATATTATTTAAAAGATATGTGGATGACTGTCTAATGGCTGTTCCTTCTAATAAAACACATGAAATCCTACAAGCGTTTAGCAGCTTTCACAGCATGTTGCAATTCACATCAGAAATAGAGAAAGACAGTAAAATAAACTTTTTAGAAAAGTCAAAGATTTTGGGCTTAAAGTCGCATCGAAAGCGGAGACCATTTAGCAACTGGACTTGCATTTTAACGTGGGTTCCGAACCACGGTCCTCGACACTCAACTAACCCCGAGTTTTACACTCTTTGTCAGTCAAGTGTCTATTGACTAGTGAGACCATCCTCTAACGGTCTGAGAACTTAAATAAGTAAGTTGCCGTGCACGGGGCTTGAACCCGCGCCTGGCCGTGGTCGTCCCTATCAGTCCTAGCGCCTTAAACGGTTAGGCTTATCCCACGGCAACTTTTTAGATATGACTCTTATCCAAAGAGAGAATAAAATCTTAACTGAGTGGTATACTAAACCCACATGGACAGAGAGATACTTGAATTTCGACTCGAATGATCCAATCTCTCAGAAAAAGAGTGTTATTATTGGTGTAGCAGACCGAGCCATCACTTTAACTTCCTCTGAATTTAAACCCCCTGTTTTAAAACAAGTGAAAGAGACCTTATTAAGGAATAACCTTAAACTCAGAGACATTAATAAAATAAGAAAAGAGCGCATACACAAATTTTATAATTCTAACAATCCTCCCAACAATAATGATACATCGAAATTTATTGCCTTGCCGGCTACAAACGGACTTTCAGAAAAAATTAAATATATTGCAAACCAACATGATACCGTTGTCTGCCACGAAGCTAAAGATTAGTTTAAACTCTTTTTTTACCAAGCTGAAAAGTCAAACTCCTAAATGAATAACTATATTGTTGTATACTAAATTCCTGACACCAATTGTACAAAAAAATATATAGGAATGACCACACAATTACTTAAAAATAGATTAAATGGTCACAAATTTACTAAGAAAGCTACGACTGCATTAAATAAACATGTACGAGACACAGGTCATTCCTTTAACTAAAACAATACAACAATACTTGAACGTGACCGTAATTATAATAAATTAAGTGTAAAGGAGACAGAACGGATATATAAGCCATATTTACACAAATCTAATTAAAAATTAATATACCCTCTTAAAAGTCAGTAGACGGGAATATCCTCTTAGAACATTTATATGTTATCAATTCAAATATAAAAAAGCCAAAGACTCCATAAGTAATGATTTAAAAAATAATGTAATAAAAAAGGAATTGTTTTTCCCATACCACAATCAATACATTTTATCAGTCAGTATCGAAACAGAAATGACAAGCTCAAGGTGCGTACCTACACATTTTTATAAAGATGAAATAATTTTCAAATCAAATAAGTTTTTAATTGTAAAATAAATTTTTGAAATTTTTTTAAAATTTTTTTTAACCTTTCAACTTTTTCTGTTAATGTGTGGAATTTTAACCATATTTTATGTATTTTAAATTTTAGGTTATTAAATTAAGGAAAATAATATAAAAAAAAACTTTTCGAAAATGCCTTAAACAAAAGGTGAAGCGTCAAAACTCGTTGTTTTTTTTAACATCTATTTATGAACCTGACCCCAAGAATACAAAAAAAACATATTGATATATATATATATATATATATATATATATATATATATATATATATATATATATATATATATATATACGAGATTTGAAACAAATACTATAAGCTTTCTTTAATTATAATAAATTATTTTTTAAAGGCTAAATATTATATATTGACGAAATAAAAAATCACCGCAACTTTCCGTATATCTCCTTTGCATCATTCTGCTGTGTATTTTTTTTGTTGAAATTTGTATTTTACAAATAATGAGCAAAATAAGAATTTTTTCAACATTTCAACACCATAATTTTTTTTTGAATATACACACTTATCTCTATAACACCTGGTATAAATAAATTTGGGATCGAACCTGCTCATCAATTGATATTATTCTGTAGGTACAGATGTATTTAATTTTGGGCTTTCGTGTGATTTTAAAGGGATGTTTGGCGCGATATAATTAAAGCGTATTTTTGTAGGTTTAATATCAGAGGCAATTTACCATGTTTATTGGATTTTTAAAAGTTAATCCGAATTTAAAGCCGCCCTAACGAAATTTTAATTACGCTGATGATTTATTATGGTTTAACGTGTATTTTAATTTCAAATTGCATTTCTCATTCCTGAAAAAAATTACCAATTTAATACTAAATGAGCAAAAGAATTATGAAGATTTTATAGAATGCCCTAATTGAAATTTGTTATTCTCTAATTGCTTTAATTATTCTACATAATCTTGTTTCTAAAATCGATCTTATAAAAATTTGAGAGCGTAGTTTTGAGATTTGAGAGGGTAATTAATGGTTAAGTGAGAGTTATTTAATTATGAATTATCTGTCTGAGCAAAAGTAAATATTTAGCTAATCTATTTTCCGAGATAAAATAACTTTAAATAGAAAGTCCTCATTCTGTTTGGGGACCGCATGTGAAAATGATATGTAAAATAAATAAATATTAGGCAAAGTTATGAGTTCTGGGTTGTAACATTATAGGAATATTAGTGCCGTAAGTACGAACTATTGGGTTAGGTTAGAATAATAAATTGCTAGTATATAACATACTGTTACTAATTTCACAAACTGCCACATTAAATTTTCTTTACATCTTAACAAACAAACCGTTATCTAGGAAAATTAATTCCTTAGTACCAGAATAAGGCCTGAAAATGAAAAGATGAATAATTGTCCCCCAAAAATTAACAAAATTATTCATTTTTGGAGTATTGATAATAAAAGGAAACGATTTCTTTAATTCTTGAATTTCTAAGGGTCTTAATTTGGTTAACTTCCACTTGCCAATTCAACCCACAATATTCATGTCATGCCAGCATTATAATTATATTGTGTTAGCAATAGAGGAGGTAAGAGAAAAAGCCTATAGGAAAAGTGAGGGAAAGTACTCAAATGTGAATAAGTACCTTATTGTAATAAAATTCTTATAAAAAAATTGAATCTACTTCTCAAAAGGGCTAAATAGCGAAAAATAATATAAATTTTATATGAAATTGTAATTTTTGAAGTCAGCGCTAAATGAATAGCTGACAAAATGTGATCCACATATAAAGGTAGAGAAATATTTTATTTGTAATTGCTTACCGTAGCTTGTAAGTACTTCTTGTTAGTAGTTACTTGTTTCATTTAGTAATAGATTGGCGCCGACTTCAAAGATTTCAAATTTATATAAAAATTAATATCATTTTAGCTTTTTAGCGCTCTTTTATATATCAAATTAATTTTATTATAAAAAATTTGATTTTTGATTATTTTAGTTTTGAATAGAGTTGAGTTTCTAAGGTTGCAAAAAAGCATCTACACTAAATTGGACAACAAAAAATAATTTGATTCTAAGGATTCTCTAAATACCAATTTTGAACGAAACAAATGTTTAGTCTGCCATAATAAATCGGAAATCTTGAATTTTACGAAATTAATTTTAGATTCGTAACTTATGCTCTCAAAATCTTCCAATATCGATACTAAAAGAACTTAAGACACTTAAATTTTTTAGTCCGATATATTTTATTCTGTATATTGAATTTGAAGAAATTTCAGGAATTATTTGAAGATATATTAAGCTACAAGAAGGTTTGGAAAAAATGTAAAATTTTTAATAGCCCAAATTGTAAAAAATTTCCTTCAAATTCATAACCTATGATTTCGAAAACTCCAAATACTAATTTTGAAAAATGTGAGTAAAATAAAATTTTCATCCCAGAATATTGAATTTCATAACAATAATTTTAAACTCAATCTAATTTTAATTAACACGCTCAATAATCTGCTAGAGTTTTAGGCATAATCCGGAAATATAATATTTTTAGACCGGCATATTGCAACTGGCATTGTGAGTTTTAAATTTGTTATTTACATTCTCAGAAATCTACAGTACGAATTTTGGACAAATACGAGAGATGTGAAATTTTTAATTTGCCATATTGGAAACACCATATTGAAATTTTTAAAAATAATTTTAGATTCATTATGTTCGACGGCAAAAACTCCCCTATACCAATTTTGGAGAAAATCGGGCGACACTTATTTTTATTCGACATTTTATTAACCCCGATTTGGATTTTAATAAACCAGTTTCGCCCAAAAAAATATGGTACCACCGTAGCAACTTCTAAACGTAAGGAAAAATGTATTCAAATCCGTGTCGCTGTTCTGGAGTAAGTCGGTTAAAACTTGTAAAGTTGACTTCATACAGTTAAACAAAAAATCGTTTTTATACCCGTAATCATATCATTATTAAACTGCTTAAAAAATTATTTTGGTAGATATTTTAATATTGAAGAAATAAAAATAAAATTTTATTAGGGAATCGGTATACCACCAAAGAAGTATTCATAAAAGAAAAATATTAGAAAATACTGAAACAAATAAAACTGTAAAATAAAGTTACAATCATCAAAATATTATTAGAATGAACCTAATAGTAATCTGAAGAGAGGATAAGCATTCCAAATTTTCAAATTAAAGTCATAAATTTGATTTTATTACAGCAATATTAATAACAATAAGCAAAGAAACTCGAACTACCAAAGAAAAGTGTTTTTCTTATAGCAATTTTGTTTCTTTTATGTCAGATTTGGCAATTAAATGATAGAAATTATCCTTTCAACGATATAGGTTATTTTTATAGGAATTGAGATGGCATTATTGTATTAACGAATAGATGCCATAATCCAGAATTCTGAGAAACAAATTATTCTATATATTTTAAAGACGAAAACTTTCCAAAGCTCACTATTTTTATAAGCTACCAGAAATACAAACATTAATGAAATATATCTTTACCATACAGCATATCACACACAGTAAGACAGAAACAAAAACAAATTACACAATACCTTGTTGCACATGCGTATGAAGTTATATGGATAAAACAGGGTTGTTTTTGATAATTATGTGTAAGATAATTAAAAATTTTTAAACCAAAAATTCAATTTATTCATTGAATTATACATCTAAAATTTAATAATTTAATAAAATAAATGGATTGATATTTAAACTGAATCAAATTTATATTCAGTTTAATAGAACAACAGCATTAACTATAAATTTTAGTTGCTGCCTGATTTGTATTACTGCATGGGGATTTTCACCAAAAGAAATTTGTAAGTTATCGGAATCGTCCATACATATTTTGAGTTATAGATCAAACTTATTCTTCTTGAAATAGAACATCCTATACATACAGTTCGATTTCAATTTTTTAAGCTTTTCAAAAACATATAATAGGTGATATTGCATGCATTTGCCTAGAGTTGGGGGTTTGTACATTACGACCTGGTAGATCTATTGTGCCCCCCTACTGCTGCCAAGTCGTAAGAGTTACCTTATCGGCTAGAACAGGTCCTATTTCCCTCAGGAATCTCAGGATGTTGGACGGCTTCAAGGTGGGTAGCTCCCCTTCTTCCATTTGGTGTGCTCCCAAGAACCGCATCCCAGGGTTTTCTAGAGCACTGCACTCTGCAATTTTATGAATAGAGGTTTCGTCCTCCTCCTCACAAAATCTGCACTCTTCACTTTCTACCATTCCGAGTTTCTTGAGGTGTCCCTTCAGGAAGCAATTCCCCGTCAGAACCCCTGTAAAAACTCTGAACTGATTTTAACTCAAACTTATGGATTTTTTTAATCTCTTTTGGTCCTAGTTCCCCAGAAGACTCTTCGCTTGTCTTTATCCTTGCAACTCAGTCCAATAATTGGATTTCCTGCTTTCTTCTTCTATGTTTACTTCTTCCAGCATTACGCTGCTACTAATTTCACAAAAAGGCTATGGCCCCAGAAAAGATATCTCAGCCCCTTTCCACGCGAGCTTGCCTACTATTTTTTTCCCTCTATCCCGGTATCTCCCGGTACCCACATCAGGGTGACTTTATTATTCCTACTCAATCATTCAGTTCCTCTAGGCATTCCCAGACCATCTTGGAACTGATAACTTGAGAGCTCAGTGCACTGATGGCTGCTTGATTATCCGTCATGATGATAATCTCTTGACCGTGATAATTTTTCTCCTTGTTAAATTGAATACACATCCTAATGGCATGTATTTCTGCCTGGAAAATACTTGGTAACTTACCCAAGCTTTCGTAGTGTCTGGTTCCGGGTCCATACACTCCTACTCCAGTTCTGTCCGTTGTTTTGGAGCCATCTGTATACTATATAGTGGAGTTCTTGCTAAGTTTTTCAGTGTTGTTTCTGAGCCATTGGCTCTGGCGATTCAACTTTGTGCTGAAGTTTTTTATAAAGTTGAATTTCTTCTTTAGTTCATCTTGGGGAATGCCCCAAATTTGTTGATTTCTGGATGAGAAATTGGACCTCGTTTTATGGCCTCATCTCTCATCATTCTATAAATCGTCCTCTTCGCCATCTTCTCTAGAAATATATGTAGAGGTGTGAGGTTTAGGATTACTTCTATGGCGGCCGTTGGGCAGGTTTTCATTGCCCCGGTTATACATGCACAGGCCAGTCTTTGAACTTTGGACTGCATCTTTTCCCCGAAAAGTTTCTACAAACCATCAAGGCTTTTGTAGCATTGTTGAATACTTCTTGTTCAAGCTTATTCCAGAAGTAATAGGTGATCTTTAATTTCAATAGTAATTCTTAAATATAAATTTTTTTTAAACTTAAATTTTCATGCAGTGATAATTAAATACATGTCATGCTAGTGTCCAATCAAATGAGATCTCTCACGAGGCTTCTGAATTATATTTTAACAGATAATTATAATACATATTGCTATCAAAAAATCTTTAAGAGCTATGACGAAATTATGAAAAGTTTCTTTTACATTATAGATATCTGAAAAGAAGGCAGCTATATCCAGACATAATTTCTAGATTAAAGAAAAACTTAGTAGAACCTTTACCCAGTCACAGCCCTAAATATTTAGCAAAGAAAAAATAAATAAAAACCAAGTGAATATTCTGGCATGTAGAAGGAACGCCTTCAATCTCAGGTAGAGCGATAGAAATTCAAACTGGAGTCATAAAAAGTCGTGCACAAACAATATTATATATATATATATATATATATATATATATATATATATATATATATATATATATATATATATATATATATATATATATACGTACGACTTCCATAAATTTCATATGGTGCTAAATTTACGTCCTAGTGATGCAGAGTGCCGAATAATATTTTACAACTGGTACATGGAACAAGTCAAAGCCAGTGACAATATTTAAAGATTGATAATCTAGTCCGATGAATGTTATCTTACAAGTGTTGGTATTTTTTATAGACACAATACCAGATAATGGTCGCAGAAAATCCTCATATATATTACGAAAGGGAATAATAACGGCCCTTCGAATTTGGTAATGCTTGTTTTATCATTGAAATACAAATTAAGTACGGATTTTATGGCAGGGATGTCACAGCAAACCGCTACATAGAAATTTTAGAAGATGTGTTGTCGAAACTTGAAGAATCACCTTTTAAATATATATTTGAAAAGACGTCAACAGATGGCGCCAGCCGCATCCTGGAAAGATCCAGAACAACAGGTAATACGGAGAACGGCGCATGGAATAATAAAAGCGTTAGTTTTTAGTTTTCTTTTGAAAAAGTTTTGAATAATTACTGTTAAAAAGAAAATAAATTAAGTTACAACTGAGTAGGAGTGTTTGACTTTACTAATATTCATATAAATGAGCCTAATTGTTAGTTTGAGCTAGCTGGCGCCCAAGAACAAGAAATTAAAGGAAAAGGGTAAACAGATATTGTATCTGAATTGATAGAAAATGTTCTCTTAGCGAAGTATAATGACATATATTCCTAGCAAGACAGTGTACCAAATCACAACTCTTAGGTAGTGAGACCTTTTGGTAACTAATTTTCCTCAAAGATGGATTGGTACCAACGGGCCAGTTAGTTGGCCCTGCTCTATATATTCTGGATTTTATCCAATGGAGATTTTTACAAATCATGATCTATAGAACTTGACATCGTTCGGTAGAAGAACTTGCAATATAATAATTTTTACTTTTCAATTGTTGCAAAACAAATCTGTTATTATTTCAAATGTCTTAAGAAAAATTACAGAAATACGCCTAAAATAGCATTTAAAATAAAGCGGTTCGGCCTGGTTAATTTATCTGTTTTTTTTTCTTACATAATAGAGTCTAGTATAAATGCATTGTCTTCAACTCTTAAATTATATTATATCACAAGGACCTTGAAAACTTATTTTAAATAATATTCAAGACGTTGTACCAAAGAATTTAAGCCTGAACGTTCAAAAAAATAAAATAAAAATTTTAGATGTATTAGTGAAATCAAATATTAACTGTTATAGATATTTGGAAAACTCGAAAAAATTGAAGCGAGGTATTTCTATTTAAAAAATCATAAGTTTGGTCTATTACTTAAAATCTGATGCCTTTAGAAAAAATCTAAATAAGCTAGCGAATTTTGCGTAAAAAAGTTTACAACAAACAGTTTTTAGTCTTTCATTAAATTACATATTATCCATAAGAGAAGTGGAGCTTTTAAATGAAACGTTTTTAATTTAGCCTTGTATCTTAAAAACAGACATTGAGAAACTACAAGAGTTCCTACGAAATCCTATTAATAAATTTAAAAAATTTTTCTTACCTCGCAAATTATTCTTATTTAACTGATCATAAAATCGTGAAACACTTATGTTTTTTTCGAAAAATCGAAAGAAATAAATATTTTGTGGGCAATAATATTTAACTTATCCATTATCATGTACAAAAAATGTGTTGCCTTATTTTAGGAGCAAATGATTTTATTTTCAACTTTCAATCTTCGATACTGAGCGGAAAAGTCAATTAGCTAAAATTAATTATAATTTTATTAATTTCTTTTTCTTCTAATCACTTTATTTCCAAGTTTGCTCAATAATTTCGCAACGAAAGATTCAAAGAGGAAAAACTTGATTTCCACATATAAATTTTTTACAAAATTCACTAGAGCCATTGTAGTTTCAAGTCATTTGGATGTCAAAAGCAAACGAAAACACAAAGTCTCTAGATCAAAAAAAAATATCTTAGATAATTTAATTCAAATTATGCAATGGCTGAATATATATATTTTTAAATGATTAGGAAATCACCATGAATATCTTTTTAATATAACAAGTTATATAAAAATAATAAACTAAGTCGCCTTTTGAAATACCATAAAAAGCTCATTCTTATGATGTTGTTATTCCCCTAAGTTGGAGGGATACGTTCGAAACGCGAATTTGATGTTTTTATGAGCTTATAGCAGTTCCTTAACTCTGTTTTACAAGCGGAATGTTGCTCAAGATCTCCCAACAAAGATTTACAACTTGAGACTTAATCCGTTTATGGTTAACTTGGGTGGTTTGCATGGCTTCTTTGCTGCTTAAAAAGTATTACACAAACTCGCTAAAATTTACTTATAATGCGATTGGCTCCATAAAACTTTAGACAAGTTTGTCTTTTGATTATTTGGGGATTAGTCTTCATAAGCTTACAGGAGGCTTTTATGTCTCGTAGAATATATTAGGTGTTTTTTTTATATATAATTAAGAAAAAAAGTAAGATTAGAATATTAAAAAAAATTAGAAATAAAATAAAAAAGATAAATAAATCACAACATGATTCAAAAATAGATCATGTAAAAATTAAACATTTACTTTAAAGTTTTGTTTCTTGAAGAGAAGCAAATGTATTCTTTATCCATCTGCACTTGACAGGTACTTGTTCCAATGAAGTTAATCCAAGGCAACTAAATAATAAAAATATCAATTTACACTCAGAACTCACAAATTATTAAACTATAAGGCAGACGTATTGTTTAATATTTTTGACTCGATTTTTAACTTACAATTAGTCTAGTTTTAGATTTTTCAACTGTTTTATTAGAGCCGTCCTAAACATTTTCAGTTTGCTCTAAACTTTAAAATCTAGTAACTAAATATAAATTTCAAAGAATATGGAAATAATTCTTACTCATCAAGTAGATATCGATAATAAGCAACGCATATGTTGGAACAATTTTTTTTTCTGTATATATAAATAATAACTTAAAGTGATATATAGCCTTTATTCGTATTTTCTTTGAAAACTGCACTACGAAAAGTTCTAAAAAAAAATTAAAGATTTACAATAAAAAAGTAAAAACTGCAATACACAAAAATCACAAGTCCTAGATTAAAAATGATGTCCCTGTAAAAAAAAACTTTCTAATTAACCTGAATATCTTAAATTAAAAATAATGGTCACATGTTGGACACCATGTTGGATGTAGTGACTTATGGCAACACTGTTGGCAACATGAAAATTATAAGCAGCTAATCAAAGGGGATAGTAGAAAGAGACAAAATGTCAATGGTATTTTGGAATATGGTCCGAATTGACTAAATTCTTATTTAAAAACATTGTCTCAATCTATAAAAATCTACTATGAATATCTTGAGATGCTATTCGCCAATCAAAAAGATACAGACCCCCTAAAAATTAAAAAAAATAAAATAAAAAATAAAAACTTATCCTATACTTAAATATTCCTTTTTGTAAAAAATAACTTTTCATTGATAAACAACTGTATTAGAAAACAGTTCTTCAAAACTTCGTCATACAAAAAAAAATGGGACAAACAAAATGAAGATTATTTGAAGACTATTCCCCAATTTTAGTGTTACAATTCTTACTTTCTGCTTTTTGAAACAAGCGTATTATTGTTGTTTGTAGTTTTTGGAAGTTAAAATAAAATAGTAAACAAAAGTCCTGTATATAATTTACAGACGCCTAGTATGGCATAGTAAATAAAAAATACGATATAATAGTAAAAAAGCAATAAAAAAATGGAGATACTTTTATAAATACTTGTTAACTGACATATAATTTCATGTCTAAAAAAACACAAACTATATTAATTGTGTTGGCACTGCTACTTCATAGTTTTCTCTGAATAGTTGCAAATAAAGTAATACCTGGCAGAACGTATGATTTACGTAAAAAGATTTAGAAATATTTTATTTTTAATTGGTCGTGTTACCGATTTAAATGAAATTTTTTACGTTATGTTCAGAAAGTGGTCCCATATGATTGTAGCCAAAATTGATACAGTAATATCAAAGATGGCGCTGATAATATGGCAGGCAAAAAAATTAATTTTGCCCAATTTTCTCGCAAATTTGTATAAGGAACTTCTCAGGGTCACACATGACAAATCTGAAATTATTTTTAAAAAATTCAATATGGCGGAACAAAAAAATTTATTTTGTCCAATTTTTTCCAAAATTCCCACACAAAAAATCTGAAATTATTTTTAAAAAATAAAATATGCCGGATCCAATATGGTAGACTAAAAATTTTACACTGCCGGATTTTGTCCAAAATTGGTACTAGGGAATTTTTGAAGGTGTAGATTAAGATCGGATTAAGAAGTTAAAATTATTTTTTTGAAAATCATTATTTAGGAGGTTGTTGGAATCGTAGGTTACGAACCTGAAGCTACCATTTTACAACTTGATATGACAGATACAATATGAGGGACTAAGAATTGTTTCAATTTTGCCCAAAATTTATATTGTGGGTTCTTGGAGCGTATATAAACTCAATATGCAGGATATAATATGTCGGACTAAAATATTTACATTTCGAGTTCTTTAAATATCGATACTGGGAGGTTTTAATTTAAAATCAAGGTAATGGATTTACTACGGTAAGCTATATATTTATTTGATATAATTTCATTTAAAACTGATATTTGGAGTATTCTCAGAATCAAAGAATTTTCAGATGTTCATTTTAGTGTGGTTTACAATCCTGGATAGAATGGATATGTCTTTGTGACCTTGGAATCATTGCGAGATACATTAATCTCGCTTAGTGCCTAGTTTAATTTATGGATATTATATCGAATTCAATACTAAAATTTAAAAAATAAAATTTTTATAAAAAAAAAATTGAACGGACTTCTAAAAAAGAGCTAAAAAGCTAAAAAAGTTTTGAAGTCGTAGCCAAATTTTTTCTAAATAAAACGAATAAGTACTAACACGAGATATATACAAACCACGGTAAGAAAACTTTTACTTTTGGGATATATAGCCGTCTAATATAGTTACTTTTTAAAATTATTTTCATATTATACAGGGTGTCCCAAAAGCTGTGAAAATATCAAAGTTGTGTTTTTCTTTTAAATGGAACCCCCCGTATTATTACATCTTTGGATTCTTCGATCAAATAAGTGCCTATTTTAATAAGATTTATAGTACCTAAACCTTAAGGGTTTTTAAATAATTTTAATTTTGACAAAATCTAACCTAATTTTCATGTTTCAAATACCTAAGAAGTATTTCAGTTGTGTACTCGAAATTCACAGAGAAGTGTAACAATAAATCATATTTTATACCACAATTATAATAAATTTGCTATATTATACAGGGTGTCCAAAAATTAAAACTAATCAAATAAGAAATTTATGTGGCTATAACTTAATTAATTTAAATAGAACGCTATACTTTTTACCTTACCAGAAAATGTGCATTTTAAATACCTATCGAATGGTATAAGGGTGTTCTATAGCTAATGTCAGATAATTCATTTAATCTGTCAGTTTAGTCCGCAAAGCCTGTTGCTATAATAGCCGTATTATTTTTTGTAAATGTGAAACTTCGTTTATTGAAATGAATTATTTGAATATTGTTGTGTTGTCAAAATGAAGATTTATCCAAAGGATAGATATGATTTTTATCCTTGGAGAATATCATCAAAATTGTTTATTGGCTTCTCGAGTCTATACTCAAAAGTTTCCTGAAAGAAACCATCCTGAACTAACCGTTTTTGTGAGACTATTAAATCAGTTTGGGGAAAGTGGAACTGTCAGTTACAAAAACCTGTTATAAGAAAACCTGTCACTGAGGATGAAGAAAATGTTTTATTGTACTTGGTTTATTGATCGAAAATCCCTGTATTAGTCAGAATCATATATCCGAAAATACCAACATTAGCCAAGTAAGTGTTTCAAGGATTCTTAACAAATACAGATTTCATCCTTATAAAATTCAGCTTTATCAAGAGCTTCATGAAAATGATTTTGATAACCGAACTCAATTCTGCTTGTGGGTGTTAGATAAAATGACAAAAAATGAACACTTTTTTGATAAAGTGTTGTTTAGTGATGAATGTACTTTTCATAACAATGGTTTCATGAATAGACACAACTTCCATTACTATTTTGATTCAAATCCGCATGAATATAGAGTTATGATAAACCAGAATAGGTGATCAGTTAATGTGTGAGGAGGAACACTGGGTCTATACTTAATTGGACCCTACTTTTTGAAGGACTTTTAAATGGTTTGGTGTTTCGCAATTTTCTTTTACACCAATTTCCAGTGTTATTAGAAGACGTCCTTTTAAATATTAGAACAACTATTTGGCTTTAACTAGATGGAGCTCCGCCTCATTATCAGCTTCGGCAATATTTATATGTCAACTTTCCAAACAGGTAGATTGGAAGAGTGGATTTCAAAATTGGCTCCCGAGATGTCCGGACTTAACTCCACCAGATTTCTTTTTATGGGAATACATAATAGGAATTATCAACAATGCGCCCCCGACAACACCACAAGATATGAAAATACGCATAAGAGACATTTTTCAAACTGTAATCCCGCAAATGATGTCCAGAATTAGCAGTTGTTTCGAGAAAAGAATATGTAAGTGTTTGAAAATGGATGGTCGACATTTCGAACATCTACTATAAATATTTTGCTTCTGTTTTGTGCTATCGTCAATACGTTATTACCATTATTGCTGTTATAGCCTGTTGGACGACTATTAATCGCATTCCGAGTTTCTGAACATTTGTAAAGATATTCCTGATTATTATTCTTATAGTTTTAAATTACCTGTCATTTCCAAATACCATAGACAACTAGATACATTAAAATATCTATTCAAAAAACATAAAATGGTACAGAAAACGATTCTGTGAAAAAGTGAAGAACACCCTTATACCATTCGATAGGTATTTAAAAGGTACATTTTCTTGTAAGTTAAAAAGTATAGCGTTAAAGTTCATATTTGATTAGTTTTAATTTTTAGACATCCTGTATAATATAGCAAGTTCGAGTACCTAACTAAAATACTTCTTAATTTTAAAACATGAAAATTGGGTTAGATTTTGTTAAAATTCAAATTATTTAAAAACCCTTAACGTTAAGATACTATAAACCTTATTAAAATAAGCACTTATTTTGATCGGAGAATCCAAAAATGAAATAATATATAGGGGGTTCCGTTAAAAAAAAACAACTTTGATATTTTCAGAGCTTTTGGGACACCCTGTACAATATAAAGATAATTTTAAAAAGTAATTATATTAGACTCCCATATATTCCAAAAGTAAAACTTTTTGAAAGTCACGTATTTTGACTGCATATATTTACAACCAAATTAATTTTGAATGTTTCATATTTTATAATATATTGTTTTAATATTGAAAATGTTTAACACAAAACTCACTGCAATTTTAAAATACCGTATATTAAATTAACAATAAAGGTATTACGCAAAATTCTCTGTGTCGCCATTACTGTGTTTAAATCCGGTCTCTATCGGCAATAATGGCACTAATAGTAATTCGAAACGCGTTATATGGCAGTTTCTCGTTAAACAGACCACCACTCTATGGGGTTTACGTGTCGTTTGCGGCCAGACAGGAATTAAAAGTTAGGGTTCCTGCTTTATCCTGTATACCTCCGATACGACCTACTGCGATCATCACCGGCACGTCTAGCTTAAGCTCCTGCTGTAAAATACGACCTTGTTTGTTTATTGGATTACTGTATATCAATAATAATAATCAATAATAATAATAGTTAAAACGAAATTATTTGTCACGTTTCAGATTCTGCTATACATACTAAACAATTTTTTAGTTAAAAAAAAAAATTAATATTTAAAATAAAATTATTGGTTCTGAAAATTTAGCACTAAAAAAGTTTAAAGCTTTTTAACAACATTAAGTTAAAGTTATAAGTATGATAACAAGTAAAGCTACTGAAATGTTATCAGACAATCGTAAACTTAATTAAACAAACTTTCAATTTAAAGACATCTTGCTTCACCTTCGGATTCGGAAAGATCAATTTCAAATTTGTAACAAAACAATTTACTCGAACAACTCGAGGAGTATAATTTTTAGGCAAAACCACCACACTAAAAGAAAATTATCATGTTTCTCCAGAAGCCCCTATGGAGCTTAAACTACCAGTCACTTTTAACGTGTACTTATACGATGTGTAATAGTAGTTCAGGGCGAGATAATGGCAACCGAAATATCAGGGTAACCTTTAACCTAATTTACTAAACCAGCCGGAATGGCCTATCCCAAATTAGCAGGTCCTGCAGGAGTTTGCTAAATATGTCCTGCCACGCTGACAGCTAATGGAGCAGGAAACTTCTTGCTGAATATATGTGTGTAAGAATGTGTGTATATGGAAAACATTTAATGGTAATATATGTGATAATTATCAGGCAACACTAGACGATGATATAGGGAGCACGAAATTTTGATATTATTTTAATATGTTATCACCTCTTACAACTAACACTACTGAAATGTCAGTTACACGTAACTATGCAGGATGTTAGAACATCGGAAAATATTAGGAAGGTGTTTTTTTAATATTGACGCATTCCCCTTATTTAAGGGTCAAAATCACCCCTGCAATATTTTTAGTATTTATCATATGACAAACCTTTTAAGGCAAATGAGTTAAGGTAACATAAAAAGTTTACATTATGAAGTAAAGGCTTTTATATAACTTTAAAAGAGTATATGTTAATGATAAATGAAAGTGATGGTCTTTTTATACAAAAAAGTCTTACTATTAATACACATATAAGAACTACGATACTATAATAATGTTTTCATAACCAACTTTTTAACGAGTAAAGGAGATATGACCTTTATGTTTTTACAGGTTTCGGTTTTGCTGAATTCAAATCTGTTATTAATTTTGCAAAATTAATGTGGCTAAAAAGGAACTACTATGTTTTATACCACTAAATTTATTAAGAAAACAGTGACTGCAGTTTCAACTCACAGAGTCATTTTCAAACTGAATTGCAAAGGTAGACTAAGTATTCAATACAGAAACATGAGAAAATTTAACAATTAATAAAAAGTACCTGAGAAATTACATTATTACAAAGGGGAGGTACTAAATTTTGGGAACTAATTATTATTTGGCGACAACAAATAACGGAGAAAACCCAAGTTCTGTCTGGTCATTAAGCAAATTTACATTTATATTTTTACTATGTTTAGATATTTCTAAAGATTCAAGAATATTTAACTTTTGGCCCTTTGTTGAATAATGTAATATGTCAGTGTTGCTTAAATCAGGAAAACTGTGGCTGTGTTCTAAGCAATGGTTGGCAAAGCACGAGTCTGTTTTTTGTAGTCTATATGATCGGTGGTGTTCTGAAAACCGAGTTTTAAAGCTTCTACCACTTTGTCCAATATACAAGCCATCACACTCTGAATATTTTAACTTATAAACTCCTGATTTATCAAATTTATTAATTTTATCTTTAGCATTGTAAAGGATAGTGGACAGATCATGTTGAGATTTAAAGGCTACTTTTATGTTATGTTTGGAAAGAGTATTAGCTATGTTTTCTGATAGGGTACCACAGTATGACAAAGATATATAAGATGAACTATTTTTATCATTTTTTATTTTGGGATATATTGAGTTAAAAGATAGTTGTTTTTGTTTTTTAGTTATTAATTTCTTTATGGTTTGTTGGGAGAAATTGTTTGATTTTGCAATCCTTTCAAAGATATTTAGTTCCTCTTGAAGATCTTCAGAGAGGGGCAAAGAGAATGCTCTATGTATCATTGAATTGTGTTGTAAGGGGTGAAAAGAGTCATTAGATATAGTATTACATGTAAACGTTGATTTTCTAAAAATTTTAAAATTACACTGATTATTGAGGTGAGATATGGTTATTTTCAGTTTCAAGAGTAAATTGAATTTTTGGATGGCAATTATTAATGTATTGTAAGAATTTTTGAAGCTGTCTAGTAGTGCCTTTAAAACATGCTAGAACATCATTCACATATCTGTATCAAAATTGAACACCACCAATCATATAGACTACAAAAAACAGACTCGAGCTTTGCCAACCATTGCTTAGAACACAGCCACAGTTTTCCTAATTTAAGCAACACTGACATATTAAATTACTCAACAAAGGGCAAAAGTTAAATATTCTTGAATCTTTAGAAATATCTAAACATAGTAAAAATATAAATGTAAATTTGCTTAATGACCAGACAGAACTTGGGTTTTCCCCGTTATTTGTTGTCGGCAAATAATAATTAGTTCCCAAAATTTAGTACCTCCCCTTTATAATAATGTAATTTCCCAGGTAGTTTTTATTTATTGTTAAATTTTCTCATGTTTCTGTATTGAATACTTAGTCTACCTTTGTAATTCAATTTGAAAATGACTCTGTGAGTTGAAACTGCAGTCACTGTTTTCTTAATAAATTTAGTGGTATAAAACATAGTAGTTCCTTTTTAAACATTTCCCGAAGATAATTAACTACCACATAGTAACGGCTACCAGCATCAACTTGATTAAAAATGTTATTTAAACAAACTTATATTGCAAAACAAATGAAAAATTTTGATTCAGCGGATTTCTTAAAACTACTTTAATCATGTAGTCTGTACAGATATCATTTATTGTTTACTACGGGGGCTAATAAGTTTTCTCTGTATTTCTGAGTTAATTATTTAATAATTAGTTAATAAGAAAATATAATTTGACATGATAAATACAATTTCGAGTATGTTTTTTACTTTAGAATTTACTTTTAACATTAATTTTCCCAAGAAAATAAATTTGTAATAATTTGTTCAAATAAAATATTTAAACAAATTAATTCAGTGAGACCGAAACCAGTCAAAATATACAGATTTTGGCTCTTTTACTTATCAAAAATTCGTATTCTAAATATAATTTTTACCGACTTCTAAAAAAAGAGATAATACCTCACACTTGTTGTATATGTTGATTAAGAATCATCAAATTAAGAGACATTGTATGGCATTCTATTTATTATAGTTATAATCTTTAAACATCTATTTGTACTGAAAAATACATGAAATATTTTATTTTAACCATCAGTTTAAAGCCCTTTATTTTCATAGTTATTTCGAAATGAAAATCTTTATAGCGTACACCCCATTTTTGTTACCTTAATTAAAATTCCTCGCAGGAGGAAATTTTAATTAGTCATAAAGCACAAATCTGTTTATTCTATATTTTCTAAATGAGAGGGCTTGCATGACTATAATAAGTGGGGAAATTGGCTTTTCCAATTTATACGACCCGACATAAAGAGTTAAATGAGCAGTGTTGCCAACTAAATCACGCTTTTAACACACGCTATTACGGGTTAAAATAAATAAATATAAGAGACCTGAATATAGAAGTTAAAATTTAATGGAGAAAAATTGAGTTAGGGCTATGTTTTCATTTTTCCTAGGCAAATAAATAACGTCAAATTAGCATTAATTAGCACATGGTGTTGAAACCCAGAAAGACTCTAAACATAACAGCCGTATATGGATAGCTCACCTTTTGGTAATATTTAGATTCAACAAAATTTTAGTTTTTGTAAATTTATATAAATTTTTAAGCCTTCCATATTAGATCCTTCATCTTGAATTTTAGGAAAATAATTTTACATTTGGAACCTACATCGTCAAAATTTTCCTGATGCGAATTTTTAGAAAATGAAAATTTTTGAGTTCGCCACTTGGTATTTAAGAAATTAATTTTAGATTTAAATTTCACTTGCTGGAAATGTAACAGATCTTTCTGTAAAAATAGATTACCTGTCCCTTCAAGCATATTAAGGTACAGATCGCCAGTGAAATTTTCTTCAGTAAATAAAGGACCAATAATTGCATTTCCAAGAATATCAGCCGTTCTCAAAAAATATACCCGTTGGGTTTTCGTCATTCCAATAGTGACAATTTTGCTAATTTACATTGTTATTGACAAAAAATGTACATTCATCACTGAATCAGTTATTTGACAGAAGATTAGGGATGGCGATAACTAGGAATTCTTAAAGTATCTGCATTTTATAGGGATGAAGTTTATGTAATTTTAGTTTTTTACAGTTCTCATTTGTTCTGCTATTGTTAGTAAGGAACTGGTAAGCTCTGCAACAAATGTTCCCAAAACCTCAACTTGAGCTTCTTCATTTAGTACTCACCGGTTATTTATTTTTCTATTTTTCACCAAACCAGTTTCTCTAAAGTTTAACACCAAATCAGGAACATACTTATGACACATCACAATATGGATTCCTTTAATTAAAGAAATATGCCCTTCATGTACACTTTCCAATTTTTGAAAAAGAAATTCAACTGGCTTTAAAATGATGTACTATTTGACGGCCCTTTCCATTTAAAATTTTAAAGGTAAAACCCAGCCCTTCCTGGAGGTTAAATCACGAAGGCTACAAATATTCGTTATAAGTGTCCCCAATGAAAATAAAAATTTCTTAACTGACGCCCTGTATAAACTGTTCAATTGAAACAAAGTTTCTTTTTTGAATCAGATATTTTTCATGATGGAAATTAATTACGACGGTCTCGAGTGAAAAATTAACATATATTTTAAAATATATTTTTTGAATATAGGTAAGGTCAGGTTTTATATCAAAAAATGCTTAACATTTTAAGTATCTCTGATTATTTTAGTCACGAATATGTTTGTATTCAAAGGGAACTATTATTATGTAAGAATGTGTTTAAAGAAATGATAATATAAATGCACATACAGGGTCTATACCGAAAGTAGTAAGACAGATTTTCTGTAGTGCGAACGGAGCTGTGCAGGGGGGCTTGGCTGACTGGGCGAGGTGGAGGAGACACTTAACAACAAAGAAACACCAGCCGCAGTCGCATGCAGGCTTTGGTTGGATAAGTACATCGATTATTGTGAAGCGTGTTTTTTGTCATTGTTGATGCTCAAAATGAGTCAAAATATCGATAAAATTTTGTGTCAAACTCGGAAAATCGGCCACCGAGACCCTAGAAATGGTTAAGCAGGCTTACAAGGATACTGCAATGAGCTGATCCAGTGTTTTTGAATGGTACAAACTATTTAAAGAAGATAAGGAGCTCATCGATGACCGGACGGCCGTCGACGGCAAGAATCGACGACAATGTGGCCAAAGTGAGAAAACTGCTGAACACTGACCGACCCTTAAGCATTGAAGCAATTAGTGACGAGTTAAACTTTTCTCACATAAGCGTTCAATGCATCGTTCATGAGGATTTGGCCATATGCAAGGTGTACGCCAAGATGATGCCGAAAATTCTGAGTGACGACCAAAAAGAAACGCGTGTGCGCCTTTCTCAAGAAGTTTTGAACTTTTTGTACAGAGACGAAAACCTTTTTGGACAATGTGGTAACAGGCAATGAAACTTGGGTTATCCAGTAAGACCTGGAAACGAAAATACAATCTGAATGGCATGCTTCCACGTCACCACGTTCAAAGAAAGCTCGCATGAGCAAATCGAAGATCAAGACAATGGTGATTGTGTTTTTTAACCGTCGCGGGGTGATTCGTAAGGAGTTCATTCCCTCTGGAGAAACTGTTAATTCGAACTTTTACGTGCAAGTGCTAACCCGCCTGCGAGACCGAGTGAATCGTGTGCAACCAGCCATCTTCGACAGCTGGACGCTGCATCACGACGATGCGCCGTGCCATGGCATGCTCGTCGTGAGGCAACTGTTGGCCCGATTCGGCGTCACCACGTTGCCGCACCCCGCCTACAGTCCTGATCTGGCTCCACCTGATCCCCACGGATGAAAAGACAGCTGAAGGGACGATTAATCGGCATCGATGAGGGCTCTCAACAGCATCCCTGAAGCTGACTTCCAGAAGGCGTACGGCGAATGGCAGCAGCGTTATTCTAAGTATGTAGCTGCCCAAGGGTGATATTTCGAAGAATATTAAGGAATTGCATATATATATATATATATATATATATATATATATATATATATATATATATATATATATATATGTATCTTCAATATTTTTTTTTAAATCAGTGTTACTGGTTTTGACATAGACCCTGTATATATTTATTTGTACTATATCAAAGTAGCATTTAAATTACAATGGCAAAACTTAATTTAAAGAAGCCCTGTATAAAAAAAACGCAAGAATTCAATATTTTGGGTAACTTTTTAAGGAACGTCAAACTTTTCTAGTTAATTTTGTAACCCACGTTATTAAAGTTAAATATTTGTTTTTCAACTCAAAATGTCACAAACTTGTACTATAATTTTGCAGTACCTTTACAATTTTTCCTAATCATTTAGAATGGAGACTTTTATAGCATTGGTTCAATTACAACAGATTGTCTAACTTATTCCTTTTTGATAATCCTTTAAATTTTAGAGCTATCGTTGCATATCCAATTTAATGATTTAAATAAAATTAATTATTTATATTCAAAATTTTTGTCATAGAGAACATTTTAGTATTTCTGAAAAGAGCTTACATTTCCAAGAAACAATAAAGTAAAACATATAGCCGGAAGTAAATGTAGGCAACAATAAAAAGAACGTCATTTAAAAGAACACTGCAAACAAGGATAAAATGTTGAAACATGGTAGACTTTAGCTAGAAGCAATTTACTGGACATGTGGACAATGTGCGTAATTGTGTCAGATAATGATGCTGTTTATTTTTTATGCATATTTTTAGGATACATTGTAAAAACAAATAAAAAAGAGAACAGACTTAAACCAATCGATTTTATTTTAATTTTTTATCTTACTTTTAAGTATTTTTATGACTGAGGATCTTTAATAAGTAGTCCTGCATGACCTTTTTGTAAAATTCTAAATATTTCGAGGATTGCCATCTGAACAAGGACATATCACACTTTTGCTAGTTAACACTATGTAGCTACTTTGCAAGAAACTTAACACGGTCGTAAAAAAGTTTGTGTGTGTTACCTGAAACCCTACAACACTATATTACTTCAAAGTAAAAGTTTAAACGCCAAGAAACAACGAAAGTGAGAATGATGCAAATACTACGAAAACATTGGAAAATTCATTTAAGCAAGATCCACCAGAAATCATAATAAAATACATGGAATGGTAGAACAAACGGGTGGCCTTTTCGGAAGAGGAAAGCACCGTGTTATCGGCACATAAGTATCGCGGTTGCGGTCCTCTGAATATAAACAGGCAATTGTCTGAAATGAAGCAATCAGTGGCTTAGTAGACGATAAGAGCGCCGCGTAACGACCGCCGAGGGAAACATTAACAGACTTCTCGTCAGATTACTCTCGCATCTCGTGATGCTCCAGGCACCGTTCTTGTTTTTGGGGAAACTGCGACCACCGAAATATGACTTTTCAAATGAATATATTACTTTTGGCGTTCTGTCTCTTTCGCATCGTCTATCACAGGCAATATTATCTTATCTGCTTTGGGTAAATTTTTCCCCGCACTTTTTTATTTTATTTTTTAATCTGGTATTATTAGAAATCAACTTTAATATAAAATAAATGAAAACATACCCTTATGGATGATTATAGGGAAAATAAGGGGAGTCATTTACTTTTGTAAGAGATATACGAGAATGGGAGGATCAGTTTTCAGCCTACCCTAGAGATGGCGCTTGCAAGGCCACTTTTACTATGCAACCTTGAAATGTAATCTTTTTTCAGTAATACATGAAGAGAGCTGTTATGTGTTGTTTTCATTTTACGATTTTATAAAATTTTGATTGTTTATTGTTTTCCATGTTTGATAAAAACGAGATAAAATATTTTTATGAATGGTTTGTCTCAGAGAATAATACCGATTAAATGCTTTACTGTGAGAGCCTGTACCTTCATTAGCAACTACAAACACCTGAGTTACGAACTTCAAACGTTGGCATCCAGATACTCAAGATGTTGAGCGTTCTTACTAAAATTTTGATTTTTTTTTTAATTTCTCACTACTCCGATTCATAAATGTCGATCGACTGGCGATATTTTTCAGTCTGACATCGAGGTCGGTAAATGGCAGGTTTACAATATCCTACCGACATAGTTTGGAATTTATATTTCATATATCAGTTATCTTCTGCGAATGTTACTCTCGGTCCGATGCAACTCCACTGACGAGACCATAAGGTGGTCGAAACGCGTATGGAGAGAAGACCAGAGTGCTATTTGCAGGAAATAAACTGTTTGTATATATCCTTTCCTTTTCTCTGCCTGAAAGTAGAATTACATATATAACAAACTATTTAAATACGGCAGATAAATTTCTTTCTTTCTTACTGAAATTTTGATTTTTTCAAAAACACAAAGAATTAACTTACCGGTTTTCTAGCTTGTGGTTTAATTTGATTCTCGTCAAAGCACATTAATTGCCCTTCATTTGTTGCAACGTTGTTTCTTCATCCGATATCTCAGTTGATTTTGATGCAGTTGTTTTGCTAGGAATGTTTTGTCGTCTCATTAATTATTCTGCTAGTTTTGTCTAACTGAAATAAAAAAAAATACCGAAAATATTTTAGAATCAGCTGCAAAAATAATAAAAAAAATGCAAGATAGAGGGGGTTAGGTTAATCTCGGCTTTTAGGGCTCGCAATTACTCCAACCCATGTTGACAACTTTGAAAATCAATTTCAACTTCAAATAACAAAAATTCAATGGTATCTCGTTTTGTAAAATGGATAATTATACTTTTAATTGTCAATTAAAAAAGCAGTTATGTATATTTCTGTAGACGGCAAGAGTTCAATCGGAGAGTGAAAAAATAATATTTCAAATATGGTTTAGCTATTTCAAACCAACTCATAAAATGGCCTAGTAATAGTGCATTTAATGAAATTTTCATTTCTTCAATATATGTTACCTTTTTTAAAAAAATGTAGGAGATCCAATTTACTCGGGAGTCGGATTAGCCCCAGTCTCTCCTACATATTTTAAAAATATACCTACCTTAAATCACATGATTATCAACTCCGTATTTAATTTTTAGTGGCTGGACCTGTTTCATGACTAAGGAATAAAGTTCACAATGTAAAGTGAATTATATTTCATTTCGCTAAAAAGGTTAAAAATACTAATCTATTTAAAATTAATTTAAATAATCTTTTTAGCTACTACGACGTCGATTTCAAAAAAGTTGCCGAAATTTTTTCAGTAAAATCCAAGATGGCACTGATAATATGGCGGGGATGTACATAACATAGCAAGTTTAAAATTAGTTTTGAAAAATTCAGTATGGCAGATTCAAAATTTCACATCTCTCGATTTGGTCCAAAATTGATATAACGGGGTTTTTGAGGTTATAAATTATGAATTTAAAATTAGTTTTGAAAAATTCTAAATGGCGAATTTAATATGGCGGACTAAAAATTTGACATCTCTCGATTTTGTTTAAAATTTGTTTATGGAAGGTTTCTTAGATTGCAAATAGCGAACTTAACATTGTTTTTAAACGAATTCAATTGGCCAGATGCAATATGGCAGTCTAAAAATTTTATATCGCTAGATATTACTGAGTAATGAGTACTAGGGGGTTTTCGACAATATAGATTAAGATTAGATTAAGAATTTAAAATTATTTTTGTGAAATTCAATAGGGGAATCCATTACTCCTATTTTTGAGAAATTTAAGAGAGTTTTCGGAATAGTAGGTTAGAAATCTGAAGCTAATTTTTTCCAATTTAATATGGCAGCTACGATACAGAGAACTAAAAATTATACATTTTTTCGATTTTGACCAGATTGATATTGTCAGGTTTTTGGGGAGTATATTATGGATCTTAAGTTAATTTCTTCAAACTCAATATGCAGGATAAAATATGTGGAATTAAAAAATTTGCATGTCTTAGGTTCTTTCAGTATGAGTATTGGAGGTTTTGGAAGCCTAGGTTAAAAATCTAAAATTAATTTATTAAAATTCAAAACAGCGGATTTATTATAGTAAACTAAATATTTATTCGGTACAATTTTATTGAAAGCTGGTAGTTGGAGAATTCTCGGAATTAAAAAATTTCTTGTTGTTCAATTTAGCGTGGTTTAAAACTATGGAAAAATAGATAAATTTTTGCGACCTTTGAAGCTCAACCTAATTCAAAACTAAAAATGAAAAAATAACATTTTTATAAAAAAATTGAATCGACTTCTAAAAAATCGCTAAAAAGTGAAAAATAAGAATATAAATTTTTATATACAATTGAAATGTTTAAAATTGGCGCCAAATTATTACAAAAAGAAACAAATAACTACCAGCATGGAATAACCACAAGTTAGGGTAAGAAAGAAATTAGAAATAAAGTATTTCCCAATCTTTTTATGTGAATCATATTTTGTCAGGTATTCGTTTGGCGCCGACTTCAAAAATTTAAATTTCATATAAAAATTGATATTGTTATTTTCCGCTTTTTAGCGTTTTTTTTTTAGAAATCGGTACAATTTTTTTATAAAAATTTTAAATCTCAATCAACTTACAAGACATTGCCTACTATTTCTTTAATTTACCAGATAAACTGTCTTTAAAAGTTGGTAATTGTATAGAACATAAACAATTTGCCAATAAAAATGTGCCTTTACATTGAATTAATTAAGTTGAACGAATAGTCTTTTTTTACTTCTAGAGGCAATTAGAGCGATCGGATATTGTAGCCTTTTTAAAATCGACCATTATTGTAAAATTGAAGGGGATTCTTTTCGCTGGATCCTAATTAAAAACGGGTCTAATGAGCTGCTTAATCGTTGCTTGCAATAATCCTTCGGGTTTTAAAAGAATCCGGACACGATCATTGAAGACAATTTATTCGGTGCTTATACTGAATTATATTTTATTTATTACTTACAGTTTAATTGCTAAATTACGATCATTTGTTAGTTTTAACACAATTCTAAAGAAAAAGGTAGTTCTTAATCTGAGTGGTATCATGGTTACTAATGCCACGGTATTGTTCAATCTTAATGATAAAGCTTTATCGAAATCAGGATATTGTTTGAATTAGACTCGATGCAATTCAAAACTGCGGATATATAATAAAATACTAAAACTAGTATTACGTTAAATTTGTACATGGACTTCGTATTTAATTATGTGTAAGAATTTAAATTTACAGTTGAAAACGTTATTTGAAATTCGTTAAAAATATCATTAGAGAGACGATAATTATATTACGATATCATTAAACCGCAAACTTTAGGGTCTATTGTTTTATTTAACAATGTGACATTGTGCGACAGTCTTATAAAGCATATAATCTGTGATATTAAGCGAAACAACAGGCTTTGAGACGACCCAGAAGTATACAGAGTGCCCGCATTGCATACGAATAGAGCCGTAAGCTTGCCAATTAACAACTCCTAACAAGATTGGCAATTTGCGCCGCCCTTTCTGCTCTCCCTTCTCGTCTCCGGATCAAATATAATCACCGATTTTTCTCTTCTAGCTAATTATTTTACGTCAAAGTAATTCTCTCCTACGCCGCACACATTTTAATTGGACCACAGTGAGTTTGTTATTATGGAACCTGAGTGGGGGCCAAATTGGAAAAGTGTTAATGACTTAATTTTACCCGGAATAAAGCAATTCATTGTAAAAGTAATTCAAAGCCTAATTTAAACTTGGCGCAATTTATAAAGGGGTATGGAGTTGGAATTGGTCTATTAAACTTTTATATTTGCACTTTCGGTCTAAGATTAAATTTTCAAATAAAATTAGGAATAACTGCAAGAATACCTGACATGTAAAATCACAATAACCCTTTTTTTTCTAAAGAGAAACGTTCAAATAAGAGAGACTTGAACGGTGTAAACTATAATCACCTATAATAATAATAGCTCCAAGATAACATGCTTAGTTATATTTATGAATCATAAGTAAAATACGACCACAAAAAATTTAGACTAATAAACGATGTTATAATTGATTCCAACTTCCCAAAAGTGACACCAATGTCTCCCATGATGAAGTAAATGACTATTTACACCTTCAAACCATCCCCAAGCGTTCGATGATAACTTTCCAACAATATAATTTGTAAATATTGCAAAAATCAGGAAGAAATGGAATAAATTGATTTATGCCTAACTAGGGGAGCAAGCCTAGTAATGCGAATGATGTAGTAGAACATCGTGAAAGGTTGCGGTCGTTTACAATGGGCAATGAATACCTTTCAACCATTTAAAACCCCAGGACTTGATGGAATAATCCCGGCCCTGCTCCAACAAGAGCAGAAAGATATTTTACCACACATTATACGCATCAGTCCAAGCAGCCTGAAATTGGGCTATATACCAGGAATATGGAAGGGCCAGAGTCATTCCGAAAGCGGGGAAAAAGGACACTACACACCCTAAATTCCTGCAACTCATCAGTCTCACATCGTTTATTTTAAAAACGATGAAGAAAGCAGTAGATAATTATATCAGAACAAAAATTCTTGAACAGGGCCACTGCATCCTTATCAACATGCGTAGGATAGGTCTATGAAAACCGCACTGGTGCAATTAACAGATGAGATTCAAGAAGCACTGAACAGGAAGGAAACTGTCGTATGTGCCTTTCTAGAAAAAGAAGGGGCTTTTGACAACACTCGACATGAGGCAGTCAAAAGAGCTCTTAACGACAGGCGAGTGGACGGAACGACATCCAAATGGATAGTATGACTTCTCTCCACTAGAATAGCAGAGACAGAGATAGAACAGGACACTATCGCCCTCTGTACCACCACAGGATGCCCTCAGGGAAAAGTAGCCTCTCTATTTATGTGGAGCTTAATTGTAGACCAGCTCCTCTGTAATCTGACTGAACTCGGCATATCTTGTCAAAGCTATAGGGATGACGTTGTCGGCGTCCAAGAGAAAAATTAGAGAATACACTCTGTGACATAGTTCAAAGAATATACTAGAGAATGGTACCAGATGATGGGACTAAACATCAACCCCACCAAAACTACGCTAGTAGCCTTCACAAGAAAAAGAAACCTCAATATGAGGACCATCAAAATGGATGGGAATGTTATTGAGTGGTCAATTATCTGGGGCTGATCCTAGATAACCAATTCCTCTGGAAAAAGATGGGGCACAAACCTCAAAAATCCTGATGTGAATGTACACTGCAATAATAAGACCAATCATCACATATGGGGCAGTCACCTGGAGCAAAAGAATCAGTCTGATTAATACGAGAGCTAACCTCTCGAAAATTCAAAGACTGGTCTGTACATGTATAACCGGGACAATGAAAACCTGCCCAACGGCTGCCATGGAAGTAATCTTAAGCTCTAAGAACATGGCGAAGAGGACGATTTATAGGATGATGAGGGATAAGGTCCTCAATCTCTCATCCAGAAACCAATAAATCTAAGATATGCCCAAAAACCAAATGAAAAAAAAAATCAACTTTGTAAAAAACTTCAGCACAAAGTTGAGTAGCAAGAGCGAATGGGACAGAAACGCCATTGAAAAACTCAACAAGAAATCGACTATATGGTGTACAGATAGCTTCAAAACAACAGAGGGAACTGGAGTAGGAGTATATGGATCCGGCACCAGACACTACGAAAGTTTGGGCAAGTTACCAAGCATTTTTCAGGCAGAAATACATGTCATTAGGATATGTATTCAATTCAACAAGGAGAAAAACTATCACGACCAAGAGATTATCATCATGACGGATAGTTAAGCAGCCATCAGTGCGCTGAGCTCTCAAGTTATCAGTTCCAAGATGGTCCAGGAGAGCCTAGAGGAACTGAATGATTTGAGAAAGAATAATAAATCACCCTCATGTTGGTACCGGGACATACCGGGATAGAAGGGAATGAAATAGTAGACAAGCTCGCGAAGAAAGGGGTTGATATAGCTTTTCTAGGGTCAGAGCCTTTCTGTGGAATCAGTAGCAGTGTAATGCTGGACGAACTAAAGATAGAAGAAGAAAGCAAGAAATTCAATTATTAGATGGAGCTGGAAGAACTGAGACAAGCGAATATACTTCTTGGGAATTACGACCCGAAGAGATTCAAAGAATGCATAAGCTTAAGTAAAAGACCAACTTAGAGTTCTAACAGGGCTCCTGAATGGGCATTGCCACCTGAAAGGACACCTCAAGAAATTCGGATTGGTAAAAGGAGAAGAATGCAGATTCTGTGAGGAGTAGTATGAAACTTCTAATCATATTCTTTCAGAGTGCAGCGCTCTAGAAAACCCTAGAATTCAGTTCTTGGGAGCACACCAAATCGAAGAAGGGGAGCTACCCACCTTGAAGCCGTCCAACATCCTGAGATTCCTGAAGGAAATAGGACTAAAGGACCTGCTCTAGCCGATAAGGTAACTCTTACCACTGGGCAGCAGTAGAGGGACACAATAGATCCACCAAGTTTCAGTATACAGACCCCCAACTCTACGAACATAGAACTAGAATTACTTCTTAGTTGCCACGTTTATCTCAGAAACTATTGATCGCAAAGTTTTATACAATGTGGCATTTGAGGTTTAGAAACTAAATATTATTTAATAAAGAATAAGATGACTCAAAAAATGTATTAAAGATATTTTGATATAAGAAATGTTCTAGTGGAGATGACAATATACTCAACCCAATTAAGCATTTTCAACAAAAAAATTCTGTGGCTCTATTGTCACGTTCTAATAAAATGAAGTCTAGCACATTTAAAAGCATCTAGTTTACTTTTATACAGTTGTTAACTTGTATAGCACTTATAACCTTAATATTACAAATAGCGATTCCAGCAGGCTACTGGCTTTGTACAACTTTCTAAAGAAGAATCTTATTTAGTGAAAAATTTAATAAGCGATTTCATAATAAAATATTAATATAAAATTTAGGGAATTCAAGAGTCGTTTGATGATTTATTTTGGTTATAAAATTGTAGACATTTACTTTGTATGACTCAAATTGTACTATATATTGCTAACTATTTTTTAATTTGATAACAAAATGAAAGTGAAAGTTTTTAACTTGAGAATTATGTATATTAATCACTTTGTAGTCATTCCTCATTTAATAAGAGCGCCCATAATTTTATAACAAAAATAAACGATCAAACTAGTAATCTAAAATATGAATCCGTTATATATCACTATATTTCATATATTTTTTTAAAATATTTGTTATTGAAAGTTATTTTAACCGTTGAGGGCACCATTTTCATGAAAATAAAATCGTTTTTCTTTAAAAAAAAAAACGTATTTATTTAATTTCACATTTTAATTTCGATTACAAAATTTGATTGTTTGTAGACAGCCCATATGCTGGAGTGATTCTAAATGATATCGTTTAATAAAAAATAGGGATTTTCATTTAACCAAAAATTTTATCTTGAAGTGGCCTTGAAATAAAAGTTCAACGTGAAAAACGTTAAGTCCTCTTTACATAAGGAAACTTATGTCTCCTACCATTAAACTATTTGGTTCTTAGGGCTTTTTACGTTTTTTTTTTTTTTATCAAAAACTGCGATTAACCTTCAATTAATATTTAGATGAAAAAAACAACATATTGTATATTTATATCGCTAGACGGGGAATATTCATTCCCGTATTAAAAGAGTACGGGTTCCTATTTACAAAAAAAAAAACAAAGCTGAAAAGGTCATATTTTTGCGCTGTGTTTAGATGTATTTGTGTACCAAACATTAGCTAGAAAGTGAGTTAAAATTTGATTACAAGATTTGGTTGTCAGTCGAAAGCCCATAGGCCATAAGCAACAGTGAAATTAAACAAAATCCTTCAAAAATGAAACCTTGTATCTGGAATGAATTTCGAACAAGGTCAGTTTTAAAATCACAATATAGCATTATCATCGAATTTATATACGTGTATCAAATATCAGCTTAATTGGATAATCAGAAGTGAAATCAACGTTGAAACTAACGTCGAACGTATATTTGAAGGTAATTTCAACCTTGATTTTGTGTACCAAATTTCCCCTTGATTTGATAATCAGAAGTGTCGACCCTGAAATATACGCTCAAAGCGTGAAGTAGACTTCGAAATGACTTTGAAATATACGTTCAAGGTTAGCTCTAAGATCATAATATTAGATTGTTGTCGAGTTTATATAAACGTAAAAAATATCAGCTTGACTGGATAATCGGAAGTGGAGCTGACCTTTAAATGACCCTAAAATATACGTTCAAAGTCAGTTTCAATGTCATACTATTACTTTGTCCTCGAGTTAACATACGTGTACCCAATTTCAGCTTGATCAGATCAGGAAGTGAGTTAAAATTCAATTACAAGATATGATGGGCAGTCGACAACCCACAGCATTAAAACTAAATAAAATCGTTTAAAAATTGTTCCGAGTCTAAAAATTTTTGGCCCCTGAAAATTAATGACATCTAATGTGGGCCCAACTCTATCGCATTCTCATTAATAAGTCTGACTCTTTTTTTTATGAATCTCCAGAGGACAATTATGGAGAACAAGAATGTGACTGCCTCTAGTCTTAAGTGTTATAAAGTGTTAAGATATAGTGTTATATAATCTATTGGAGATAACAACATACCATTGTTAGGTCTTGCACTGCAACTAATAGCTATTACATTTTTTTGGCGAGTAACGATCCTTAATTTTATTTAACATAAGGTGTCGAGACATGGCTATATAAAATCTTTCTAATTTTAAGGGCAAATAGACACGAGACTTGGCCTCGTTTGTTATAGGTGTTTCTGGTACAAGTATGTAACCATAGATTGTTATAGGTGTTTCTGGTACGAGTATGTAACCATAGAGAATGTGATGATCTACACTCCTGTCAGTAATATAAAGCCGATCACTTGTTTAATGTTAATTTGTTGTTTTAGTATAGTGGGCTTTAATTTTTTACTAAATATATGTTTATATTTGTTGGAAATTCATTCCCTATAGAGGATTCTTTTAATATTCTTGTTAGTATAGCTGCATTTTGTATGTAATCACTAGTAGTTAACAGTTTTTAATTATATTTTATACTTGAAAAATTTAATGTCTTTATTGAGACAAATAGTTTCTTGAAATAACACCTTTATTGACCAAATGAGAAAAATAGCCAGTTGTTTACTAAATTATCAAAAAAAAAAATTGTTTACTAACTTAGTGAAAAATTTGTCAAAAAAAACTCTGTCTCGTGATATTTTATTAACGCACAGAAGAAAAAACCCAAGTGTGTTTTTAATGGTGTTTAAGTGAAACACCTTATTACGTCAGCGAATTGTTTGGTCAACTAAAGTACGATTGTTGTCTTAGCACTAGCTAAATGGTCATTCTGAAATATATTGATTTGTTAATACACAACAGTGTATTATTTTCCTGAACTATCGAAGCAGATGTTGAATCTCCTCATCTTGGGAATTGCAACAATAGTAATAAGGTACAATTTGACATACAACAATAAGATAGTAATGTGCGTCATCTTATTTTGCATTCCATCTTTAATAATAATCATTATTATTGGTATTGTAGTTGATGCGATATATAACATCATTTAAAAAATTGTAATAGAAAAATTATTTTAAAAAAAACAGATCCAACAATTTTAGAATGATTGCCCTTTTACTGCGGTTTTAAAATAATGATATTAAGTTACAAATCGCTAAAGGCAGGTAAATATTATGAGAAAAATTAAGTTAGCGAATCTCAAAGCCGCTCACGTAGTTAACTAGGTCTTAAGAGAGGTCTGATAAATTTAAAAAAGTACCTTAAAGTCGTTAAGGAGATGAGCCGACGGCAAATTGGGCGGAAAATATGTGCCAAGTTTTTTATTCGTTACGACAATGCTTTTAGGGATAATTCCTTTAAATATCATGGGCAGAACTGAATAAAAGTCAAATTTAATTATCTACATAAAAGGTAAAAAGAAAAGTCATAACATTTATTTAGTAATAAATATTTATCGAGAGTCTTTTTAAACAAATATACATATTTGTTTACACAATTTGTTAAACTAGGTTGGTTTCTTTGGGGGTTTATTTAATCAAGATTGCTAATGTTCACCTCCGATCCATTTGAAACTACACTTACATACGAATACAAGAATACACTTACATACGAATACAACAAATTGGTATTTCGTTATAGATTTCAATCTTTTGGTGGCTAAAAGAACCAATAGAAAAAACCATTATTTTCACATCCCAGACGCAATTGAAAACCTACTATACAACATATATATATATATATATATATATATATATATATATATATATATATATACATATATATAAATATATATGAAGCAAATTGCAGTCATTAAATGCAAACTTCGTTCCAATCATATCCTAATCATGTCATAATCTGGATATATCCACTGCTATTGCATCTCACACGGAGGAATCCGTGAAAGCCGCATAAACATATATATATATATATATATATATATATATATATATATATATATATATATATATATATATTCCAACGATCAGAAAATACTTTATTCTGTAAGCTCCATCTAATATGGCAGATAATAGATATCCCGATAAAAAGCAGGTAGAAGAGTTCTGGAGAAAACAACTTTCCACACCCGCCAATTGTAACACTAGGAACGCAATGGGATGCAAGGAATAATTGACTGTTGACTCTGTCATATGTAACCAAGCATGTACCAGCCAAAGAAATATCTTTGCTGCCTACGTGGATTATAAGAAGGCCTTCGACTCAGTGCCATATGAGTGGCTCACAACTATATTGAGAGTGTATAGGGTGGATAGTCATTTTGTTTCCTTTTTAAAAAGCATCATGTCTACCTGGAGAGCTAGGAATCAATTGCAAGTGTCATCCAGCGACACCATCGAAACTAACACAATTCCAATACGAAGGGGAATATTTCAGGGATTGAACTCCACCAGATACGACTTTAATATTAGAAATAACAACGAAGAGGTAGTAATAGTGAATCATCTTCTTTATATGAATGATCTTAAACTGATGATTGCTACCAGAAACCAGCTGGAAGAAATGCTTAAAATTGTAGAGGAGTTCTCCGGGGATATCAGATATCGGACTTGACAAGTGCCGTATTCTGAACATCATTAAAGGTAAGATACAACCAGGAGCATTTGAAATGTAGGACGGTGAAACTATAGCTGCAATGGAAGCAGATCAAACATATAAATGCTTAGGTATGAAACAGGCTAAAAGAATTGACCATCGTACTATGAAAGCCGAATTGACTACCGAATTTGTCAGGAGGGTAAGGCGGGTATTACGAAAAATAGTAGAAATTTGTTTAAGGCGCTCAACACGTATGCTTGCTCTGCGCTGAGCTACTCTTTTGGAATTGTAAAGTGGAGCAGGATGAACATCCAAAACCTGCAAAGAAAAATAAGGACACTCTTAACAAAAGCACAGAAACATCACCCTCGGAATGCTATTAAACGTACAATACTTCCAAGACAACAAGGAGCAAGAGGATTGGTGGATATTGGTAAGCAACTCGAACAACGGATAATGAGTTTACGTTTATATTTCCACAGGTTAGCGGACTCTTCTACATTACATGCGAGGCAGACGATTCAACGCCGCTACAGCTGAGGGAACAAGATATTGCTTCTCACCACCAAACAGACCACGAGAAGTTACAAACCTGGCTACAGAAACCACTTCATGGACGGCATCGAAATGAGGTCACTCAGGACAATGTCAACAACTCAGCGTCGAACTACTGGTTGATTTTAAGAGAGAAGTTTCCGGGAAACGAAGACTTCTTGTTAGTTATCCAAGACCAAGTTATTCGGAAGAAAAACTATCGGAAGTTCAGCATTAGAGATCCCTCAATAGAAAATGACCAATGTAGATATGGCTGCCGAATATCAGAGACAATCCAGCACATAACTGGAGGATGCCAGGAGTTTGCTGCCACCGAGTATAAGGAAAGACACGACTCAGCCACTAAGATACTCCACCAAGAATAAACAGATAAGTTAAAGCTATTGCAGGTAGGGAAAGTGCCTTATTACAAATACAATCCGGAGCCTAGTCTTAAGAACAACTAGGTTAAGTTTATATTTGGACCGAACGGTTTTGATGGATCAGACAGTTGCTCATAATACACCAGACATATTAACAGATCAAATTTCTAGGCGAACTACACGTATCGACCTTGCTGTACCTAACATACCTAACAACAATAACCTGAGGCCAAAATACAACGAGAAGATCGCCAAATACAAAGATCTGGAGGTGCAAATCCGAAACCAATGGGCAATGAACAGTGTCCAAACGATTTCTATATTACTGTCCATAACTGGAGTCATATCAAAGTACCTCCTGCAGAACATCGAAAGACTGGGCCTTAGAAAGCATTTATGTAAACCACTGACCTCTACTATGGACCCCTACTCTTGTCGGCTGCTAAAGCCAAAAAATGGCAAACCATGGGCGAAAAAATGCGTTTCTGCACATCGGGCCCCAGTCATATTTTTGGACGTTGATCAGATAAGGGCATGTGCATAAGCGACTTCCTATTATCGATCGGTTGTTTCGTAGCGCCATCCGTAAACAGCACAGTATCGGCTCAACGCCATTTTTGTGTTTATTTTTGTTTTGTGAGTTGCGTGCGATTTAAACGGATTTATAGCGTTTTAAGTGATTTATTTTATTTGTTTTTGTGTTTTTATTTAATATAATGGAATGTGTACATATTTTATTTGTTTTATTTTCCTTTTTCTCTATAGGGTAAAAAATAGTGTTCCTTTACAACGTTTTTGGATTTATAATGTTTTCATATAACATTAAATTTCCAAAACATGTAGTATGATATATTTTTAGCACTCCCCAAATGATTACCAAAAGATAAACTGAATTTTTAAGCAATCAATTCTTAAAAAAAAATCTGAAAATTCGCACCAAACCATAGAATAGTTTATTCTATCATATGAAAAAAGTACATTCATCAATATGTCAAGAAATGGTACAATTTCTCCATCTATTACATTACTTAAATAAATAAGAGCATACATCTTCGAAATGAAATTGGAATATTTTAAAACATACGTATATAACTTACAATAATTATAATGCATTATTATTTTGTTATATACACAAAATATTTCAGTACAAGGTTTATATTTTAGTCAGAATTGGCTCTATAATTTCTAAGCTCTGTTTGAATTATTTTTTCAAATTTTCAACGACTTTTTTCCAGTTGCTAATTTGCACAACTTCATCTACCTTATATTTAACCGATGTTTCCACCCAGCTGAAATGCTTTTTTTTGTTCTGTAGCCATTCTATGATTTATTATTTTGTATGTCTGAAGATTGAGGATATGACGTTAAAAAGCGTTGTTTATTATTAATACTGGTTTTGGAAGTAAATTCAGATTAGTTATGTCCATACTCATTTTATGAAATTGTCTTGATTCATGTGGTAATGGCAATCCCCACTTTGAAATCGTCAAATTAAAAATTCATTAATATGTTAACAAAAGCAAAATATTACGAAATAAGTTAGACAAATGTGAATTTCTTTTGTTGGTATATTTTTTTTATTCATCCCCAGCAATAATCTTGTTCACTTATTTTATTTTAAATAACATTTTCATCATTTTGTCTCAAAAATTAATACGATAAGAAAATATATGCTCCGTTCACCCTTACGGCAGAAAAATATTATTATATAAAATTATTTTTAAATCCTGCATATCCGTTGACAAACCCATTTCGTATCAATATTTCCTTAAAAAATTAAAAAAAAAAAGATAAGGAAAAGAAGGTCATTATTTTTTAATAATTAGAGAATAAATTGCCGGACCTCAAAAATGTTAATTATTCACTCCCACCCTACAACAAGAAAGTTAACGCACACAAACGGAAACAATAGATTAGAAAAATAGTAAGATACATTTTCTTCACAATTTTACTTTCACAGTATAAGAAATGACTAAACTAACTCCCATCGGTAGACACTGACGGGATTATTCCCTTCTGTTTCAGATATTATTTGTGCCCATATGATGTGACTCCCAGAACAAGAAAGTTACATGACACCGACTTTTTTACTAAAGATTGCAACCATGGTTGCAACTTTGATAACTTGTTTGATTTAGACACCATTTATGACTAATTGGAATAACTAAATAGATTTTCGAAGTTCGGTCCTGTCGATGGTCACCTGATCATTTTGTAGTGCGCATGCCGACATCTGATCTACGATGTTTACATTTTATTGTCGTAAATTTGCCATTTTTGGGATTAAACTTTGCGGATCTATAAATATTTTATCTATGATGTAAACCGATGGAGAAAGTAATTCTCCTTGAAACCGCGCGAACCGTTCGAAAGTTCGTAGAAAATACAGCAAACCAAGTCACCTAGGACCCGATAACATGGAAAGGGATCCCACAGGGCTTCGTACTTTTGGTATCTTTGTATACTTGTAATAATAATAATAAGTGAATCGTCTTCTATACATGGATGATCTTAAACTATATATATATATATATATATATATATATATATATATATATATATATATATATATATATATATATATATATATATATATATATATATATATATATATATATATATACTGCTTTCATTTAGTTCTAGACTTGCAGCAAAGTTGCAAAACAAGCTAACAACATCAAAAACTGGTACGGAGCCCTCACATAAAACTATAACTTGACAGATTTTTTATTTTTAAATACACCTGAAAATGTATACATACTTACCAAATCGACAAATTTGAATTATTTAAAAATAAAAAAGTTTATCTATTTCTAATTTGAATTTCTCGCATATTCGTGTAAATTTAACATACCCAGCTTATCAATATATTTTCCAGAAATTACCACAACTACCAGTAGCATAAAATTAGTACATTGCATCCAGAAACCATACATTTCACATTCAGGAATAACCGCGCTGGAATCCCAAATAGACATGTTATGAAAATGTGGTCGGATGCGAATAACCTTGTCTCGGATCCACGATATGCCTGTCAGTCAAAATGCTTCTCACTAATTAACTAATTAATAACATTGCTGGGTCGAGTTTACAACCTAAACCAAGAAATAACAGGAATATTATCTGAAATGCTCATGTTCCATCATCTCTATTGACCCCTTCTCTTTATTTAATAAATAGAAATTCATACATATATCAGCTGAAATTCTCATTTTAAATATTCAATGAAATAATCTAAATAATTATGCTTTTAGTTTCACTATTATGGCTATTGTATATATTATTTAAAATTTTATGTTTATTGCAAAAAAAATCAAAGCATAAGGAACCACGTAATATTAATACACATATCTATATACTCAAAGTACTGAGAGAACTTATTGATAAGCACACTTCTTTCATATATACTTTGACAAGAGTAAAATTTTCTGGTTCAATCTTCAGCATGTTAGAAATTTCAAAGAGATTAAAAATTTAAAAAAAAAATAACAAAACAAAATTGTTGGTAGCGAACTTTATTGGTTTCTATGTGAAATTTCGCCAAAGAAATTTCTTCTCATTTTCATTTAATCGTCTTTCAAGCATCCGTGTAACAATATTATTAGAGCTGCTTTAAAAAATTAATTTTTTCACTAAACTAAACTACCTCAAACAATCGAATTAAAAAGGTAAAAATATTAAATAACTGTAGACTTACTTATTTACTGTACATTTTCTTACATGGCTGTCAAACTGAAAATCCATACAAAATATCTGCAAATTTCATAAAACACTCTTAACTCAGACAAAAAGACATAACACACAATAAAGTCGACTAAATATATCAACCACCTTAGAATTAATTTCGAAATTACTCCTTCAGTTACAACGGCACTGTCTTCAAAGAAACGAATATGCAGGGTGTAAAAAATCAGGAGCAACAGTATGAGATATCTATTTGGTTAAATGGGGGAATAAGTTACGTAATTTAAGTACCAACATTATAGCCATCCGAAATTTTTAATTTGTCGTTTCTTCTTCGAGCAACCATCATTAACTTTAACTTTTAAAGACGATGCTGATTTTTCTAATGTCAAATTTTAAAAGCTCTGTTTATTGTGAAGTCAAATATTTATCACACATTTTTTTTAATTACATGTTAAATCTTCTCTTACTAATATTATGGAATTTTTAAAGTACGGCCCTGTCTCTTGAAGCATATTATACGTTGTTGTTTTTTGTTAAATATGAGAAAAAAATGATGACAATATTTTTTTTAGATAAGAAAAATTTTAATTAGTAACTATTAAAAATATTTTTATTCCAATATGTAATTATTAAAGATTAAACATTTCCCAAAATTCTTCCAACTCACACAAACATTTCCTTAATATGCCACAAATATTTTACAGTGAAACAGAAGAGGAGCTTCTTAAAGCATTCCCCAGTGTAACGCCAATAATGCTTAACAATGTAACAATCTGAATAGACACCAAAAATCATAATATCTTTAATTTTGATGTTCGTATTTTTACCGACTTCTAAAAGAAGGAGGTTCTCAATTCGTCGAGTATGTATGTTTTTTTTATATATGTACACCGATTACTCCGGAACAGCGGCACCGATTTCAATGAATTTTTTTACGTTATGTTCAGGAAGTTGCTGCGGTGGTCTCATATTTTTTTGGACGAAATTGGTGCACTAAAGTCCAAGATGGCGCTGACAATATGGCGGCCAAAAAAATTTATTTTCTACGATTTTATCCAAAATTGGTATGGGGGAATTTTTGGGGTCGTACACAACGACTCTGAAATTAGTTTTAAAAAATTCAATATGGCGGACAAAAAAATTAATTTTGTCTGATTTTTTCCAAAATTGGTGTGAGGGAGTTTTCGGGGTTGCACATAACGAATCTAAAATTGTTTTTTAAAAATTCAATATGGCGGATAAAATATCAATTGTGTCCGATGTTTTTTAAAATTGATATGGAGGAGTTTTTGAAATCGCACATTACGAATCTGAAATTATTTAAAAAAAAAATTAAATATGGCGGATCTAAGATGGCAGATTAAAGATTCTACATCTCCCGATTTTGTTTAAAATCAGTATTGGGGTATTTTTGTTAGCGTTAATTATGAATTTAAAATATTTTTGAAAAACTCAATCTGGCAGATTCAATATGGTGTTCTAAAAATTTTACATTTTTCGATTTTGCTTAAAGGTAGGACTGAATCGTTTTTGAGGATGTAAATAGCGAATATAAGTCTTGAAATTTTAAATTTTCGGATTTCATCTAAAATTAGTGTTAGCGGGCTTTGCAGGGTTTAGATTTAGATTAGATTATGACTTAAAATATTTTTTTTTTGAAATTCAATATAACGGGTGAAATATGGTGGGTTGAAAATTTTATCTTATTCGCATTTTTTCAGACTTGGTATTGAAGGTTTTTCAGGGTCATGTATTACGAATATGAAGTTAATTTTTTACAACTATTAAGTTGATAAGTTACAATATGAGGGACAGAAAATTTTACTTATTCTGATTTTGTCAAAAATTGATTTTGTGGGGTTCTTGAGACGTAAATGAACTCAATATGCAGTATAAAATATATCGAGCTAAGAAATTTACATCTTAGGTTCTTTAAATATTGAAAATTTATATTGTGGGGTTCTTGAGGCGTATACAAACACAATATGCAGTATAAAATATATCGAGCTAAGAAATTTACATATCAGGTTTTTTAAATATCGATTTTGGAAGGTTTTGGGGCCTATATTACCAATCTAAAATTAATTTGAAATTTAAGATAGTGGAGTTACTATGACAGACTAAATATTTGTTTGGCACAATTTTACTGGTATTTGGAGAACTCTAAGAACCAAAGAATTTTTAGTGGTTCATTTTAGGGTGATTTACAACTTTGGATAAAATGGGTACTTTTTTGCCATCACGAGGTACACTAATCTCGATTAGTACTTAATTCAAATAATTTATAGATATCATAATCAATTCTATAACTAAAATTAGAAAAATCAAATTTTTAAAAAAAAATTCAACCGACTTCTAAAAGTGCGCTAAAAAGTGAACAATAATTATAAATTGTTATGTGAAATTGAACTTTTTGAAGTCGGCGCTAAAGTATGTCTAAATGAAATAAATAACTACTAATATATACAAACGAAGGTAAGAAAGTAATTGCAAATAAAGTATTTTTATTCTGTTTATGCGAATCATATTTTGTCAGGTATTAGTTTGACGCCGACTTCAAAAGTTCTATTTCACATAAAAATTTACAATTATTTTTCACATTTTAGCGCACTTTTAGAAGCCAGTTCAATTCTTTTATAAAAATTTTATTTTTGGTGTATCTGTCCATTTGTATGAGCTAATTTTTGCAACGGCTAAACCGATCTCGATAAAACTTCACAGACATAAGAAGAGGTACTCAGCAGTGATATTGGCTACTTTTTTTCTGTTTGTTTATATATCTATCTGTCTGTCTGTCTGTTCGAATTAATCTTTGAAACAGTTGAACCAAACTTGATGAGATTTTACAGATATGAAGAGGATGTTGTCAGGAGTAATGTACGCTGATTTTTTCTGCCAGCCTGTCTGTCTGTCTGTATGGTCTGATCTTCAAAACAGCTGAACCGATTTCGATGAAAGACATGACGAGGAGGTTGTCAGGAGTGTTCCAGGCTGCTTTAAAAAAATACAGAATATGAAACTTCTGTATTTTTTTTATTTAAGTCGAGGGTAAAAACTAGTGTTGAATAAAAATATTTTATAAATTACTATATTTTAATAGTTTTAATAAACTTAATTCCATTTTTTTATATCATTAGAAATTTATAGCGGTTTTTTCTTTACTAAAAAGGTTATTGGTTTTACTTTATATACCACCAAAATAATTTAACGTGGTTTTCAAATAATCACGGTCACTTTCCCGATATTAATGGAAATAAAACGAATCAGAAAATAACAAATTATGCACGGGTATATGTAGTACGTGGGCTTTTAATGGCCATTATCTCATAACAGCGGCATTTAACCCGTGAAATATTGAACACTAGATGGCCTACATGCATGTTTTACCAATACAGTGCCATTTATTAAGCGGAACCCTGGTATTGTTTATATTCCCATTTCCCCCGTTCATTACCTTTTTATCTTTTTCGATTAAAGAGAGAATTTTTCGTTCAGTGATATTATGGGGAGTATTTTTTTATTCTTAAATATTAAATTGAAAAAAAAAATGGAAAACGGAATATTCCGGTAATAATTTTATTAGAGATATAACCTAACCGAAAAATTGTGTAAACCAATAAAGGTAATCTGAAAAATAATAATGATTACATATCAAAAGACGACAGTTTGGTATACCATGTGAGCAGGAGTGATTTCTAAACCTTTTTTTTTGAAAATGATAAAGATGCCTCCATGAATGTTTATGGCGATCGTTACTATGGCGTGCTCTAAAAACTTTTTTTTTAAGCAGAATTGGAACGAATGGAGTTAACTGCGGTGTGATATCAACAATGTGGCTCCACCTGTCACGAGATCATGTGATGCCTCATTTTAATGATGGTTTATCTTATGTATAGCGTCTGTCTGTATTCGTCCCAATCCCAAAAAACAGCGACCAAAGCGATGCAGTGAGTACAGACTAATAAGTCTAATAAGCCACACTTTGAAGGTCTTTCTCAGAATCAACCACAGCAGGATAAGATCGAAATGCGAAGCAGATTTAGATGAAACCCAATTCGGATTTAGAAACGCCCTAGATACTAGAGAGGCTTTATTCGCTCTAAATATACTTCTGCAAAAATGCCGGGACCAACACAATGATGTATGAAGGCCTTCGACAGAATACAGCACAGAAAACTCATAGACATTTTAAGTAACGTGGGGGTAGACAGCAGAGACGTAAGAATTATTAAAAATCTATATTGGCGACAGAAAGCAACAGTAAGGCTAAATGGAAAACTTGTAGAAGAAAGTAAAATTCTACGAGGCGTCAGACAGGGCTGCACATCTCCACTGCTTTTTAATATATATTCAGATAAAATCTGACGACACTATTATCCTAAGCGACAAACTACAAGACCTGCAACATCTATTAAACTGTGTTAACACTGAGGGTCAAGAAATGGGGCTCAACATAAATATCAAAAAGACAAAATTTATGGTCTTTAGTAGACAACCTCATCTTCACGCTTCAATACAAATAGAAGGAAAAAGTATAGACAGGGTGACTCATTTCAAATATCTTGGATATTATATCACCGAAAATCTAAACCCAGATAAAGAGATAAGGTGTAGAATAGAGACTGCTAGAGCAACTTTCCAAAAAATGAAATCACTTTTCTGCAACGATAACCTCAACCTAAAATTACGACAGAGAATGATAAGATCATACGTCTGGCCAGTGTTACTATATGGGGTAGAGATCTGGACAATTAAGGCTGCCACGATTAATCGGTTGGAGGCTCTCGAAATGTAGTTACACCGGCGAATGCTGAGAATACCTTGGACAGCTAGGCAGACCAACGAAATGGTACTCAATAGGGCCGACACAACTCGTCTACTATTAAACACTGTGAAGTGTAGAAAAATCTCATATCTTGGACATATATTCAGAGGGGAGCATAATAGAATTCTTCAATTGATCATGATGGGTAAAGTAGAGGGAAGTAGAGGGGTAGGAAGGAGACAGGCTTCCTGGTTGAGGAATATTCGTGAATGGACAGGTATACGTAGCGCGGGGGAACTGTTCCAGCTAGCGCAGAACCGTGAAAGACTTGCCAATGGAATTGCCAACGTCAGGGGGGCCTGATATGGCACTTCAAGAAGATAGCGTTAAATATATTTTTTTTTCATTTTTGGCAATTAATTGTTAAGTTATGACCGTATAAAGTTAAAATTATTAAAAATAAAAACACTTTAAAACGAGATATCACATAACCCTTCTTACGGTTGAATTGTTTTTTGTTTATACATGCGCCTTAATGTCACAATTCAGTTTAATAGTAAAAACTAGTTTTAAAGATGTCCCTTAACATGTATATTTACTTGAAACCGATCTTTTATTTACAACAGCGGTTTCCAACCTTTTTCTTCTTTCGAACTCCTTCTAAAAACCGGAATAAATTTGCGAACCCCCTGTATAGTCATTAAGGCCAGTAAATTAAACAGTAAAATTGGTTTTAATATTTATTTTCCATATTTAATAACAGTTTATAACGAAAAACTAAAACATTATCGTAAAACATTTACTGACAAATATAATAGTAATGTAATTAATACAAAACGAATACAATAATATAGAACTTGAAAAATACCCTTAGTGGAAAATTTGCATCTGTTCGATGGAACAAAAAAATTCTAAATTTGATTCGATGTCTGAAAGTTGTAGTTTTAAATCAGGTTCCGTATTTAACCTGTTTCTGTACTTTCAGGTAAGTGAAAGTTGAACATTCTTTCTCACATTGCACAAAATGTCAATAAAACTCTAATGGTTTTTTCCGAAATAACTGGATACTCATTTCTATATTGACCCAAAAATCAATTAACGTGTGATCTTTAAGAACAGTTTTAAGAAAGCTATCAGAGGATATGTCAATAAGCTTTTCTTTTTTCCAGTAAAGTTAAAGAAGGATCCGAAGCTATATCTCCTCGAAAAGGATTACCTATCCAGTTGTTTGTTCCAGACATATTAGGTTTATTAGGAAAATAGTCTTTGAACGTCAAGATGTTCAGTAATTATTTTCGTTAAGTTGAATCTCATCTTCTAATAAAATGGTACTGAAACAACTTAAACATTCACGCTCATTCATCTTTTACATTAAATCCAAAAATTGAACTTCTTTAGCATGGTTGCTGTTCTATCATGCATATTGAAGATATACCACCTGGATCTTGTAAAAACACATTTAAATCATTTAATTTAACAAAAATATTGACAAAGTATGCAAGTTTTTGTTTGTTTGAAGGTCATAGACAACGATGTTTCCTGCGAAGCCGTAGATGGACTTCCATTGTCTTTATTTATTTATTTATTTTTTGTTGAATATCACGAAATTTCAGCTTGAGTTATCTTTAGCCGTTTTCAAGAGAAACTAAATAAATTCCTAAGCTACAGTACTATTTATACTAAAAGTAAATGTAGTGGGGTGTGACCAGGGGCGGATCCAGCCTCTCTCCTTGGGGGGGGGCGGTGATATCACAAAAGTACAGTATGTCAAGCGAAAGCAAGTTGTCCCGGGGGGGGGGGGGGAGCACAGCAACATTCCCATTTCTAGTGTAAAACGCAGGAACGGGTCTATTTTTTTGAATTTGAGGCTCTTGGAGAGCGGGGGGGGGGGGCGATCACAAGAAAAAACGAGTTTCCGACAGGGGGGTGGGAACATGCGATCAACATACACATTCCTCGTATAAGAGACAGAATCGGGCCTATTTTCCTGAGTTCAAAGCTCCTGGGGGGTGCTATCGCAAAAAAAAACAAGTTGTCAACGGGGAGGGGGGGGGAGAGGTTGCCAGCCGCATACACATTCCTAATATAAAAGGCAGAATCGGTTCTATGTTCCTGAACTCAGAGCCCTTGGGAAGGGGAGGGGCGATCGCAAGCATACACATTCCTATACTCTATTCAAGAACTAGAGAGAGTAATAAAACTGTTACCGAAACTTCCAACGTACCTGCTTCAGTACCGCCGGTAACTGAGAACTGCCGTAAATCTAATTATATTTAAATATTATAAGCTTTTATAAATTTACTGCAATAATAAAATTTCTGATAATTCAATTTAATTTCTGTCAGTGAGCAAAGTACACCTTACAGTGTGTCCTTAGTGATTTATTTTGTTTGTGCTTGTTTTTATATATTATTTGAGATTAATGAGATACCCAAAAGATGAAAGGCATTTTTTCCTCAACGAAAAACTTATTACGATGAATGTTTATGATGCCTTAAGATATTAATATCTAGATAATAATATTAAAAGCTCTGTTGAGATGTGTTCCAATATAACAGGAGTTCGAAAATCTATCATGTACCGAACACTGACGGAGAAAAAAACGACTGGAATTGTTAGTAATTCCAAGCTATATTCGATCACAGGAAGACGAAAAACCTCGTTGGAAGAAGAGATGTCAACTGTAATAATAGGAGTTGTACATACATTTTATTATGAGAAGTAGATCTCAACCGTCGACAAAATTCTAACTAAAATCAATGAAGATGGAGATTTGCCTGAAATTAAAAGAACTGAGCTCTGGAAATTGCTCAGAGAAATTAATTTTTGTTGGGAAAAATCAGATAGGAAATCTGTTCTTATAGATCGTCCGGAGAATGTTCGTTGGTGAAGGAAATATCTCTCTCAAATAAAAGGTAGAGTTGCTGGAAATAACACAACTTACAAAATTAATAATTTAACTGGACTTTTGAAAGATTTTTTGAATAAAGTTACTGTAGATAATTACGAAAAATCCATATAATAAAAGAATAAAAGAAGATGTGGAAACTCGATCTCATGATCGATGAGAGAGGAATCAATAATAATTAATTTGAGCGAAGATAGGTTCACTGACTTTGATGACGAATAAGATACGTAATGTTTACCAGCGTTAACACAATTTATTATTTAAATTTTCTGTAACATATAAAAATTAATGATATTTGAATCCCTTTTTAGTGTTTAATTGCAATTGTGCAGATGGTTTAAGAAATAAATAAAATGGAACGTCAAATATCCCAAAAATGTTTTTAATTAATAATAAAATGACCGACAGCCCCAAAAAAATTTTAATATTATATTAACGAATTTATTTTTTTTGTATATGTTTAACTTCTTGTATTTTTGATAAAGGGTATTTTGTAAGTATTTAAATTATAACTTTTAAAAATAAATTTTTTGAGAGAAAAAGGCTACGTCCATTTTTATAGACCAGTATTTTTCATTATAAAATTTCTAACCCATTCCTATGAAAAATATATGTGTCTAACAGATTTTGCCAAAGACACCGGACTAAAGAACACAGGTAGTTTGCGAAGAAAAAAAGGTAAAAAATTAAAAACTCTCCCTAGTTCTTGCATAAACTATAGTATAAGAGGCAAAATCGGGTCTATTTTCCTGAACTCCAAGCTCTTAGGGGGGGGGGGGCGATCGCCCCCACCGCCCCCCCCCCTTGGATCTGCGCCTGGGTGTGACTATATGTATCAGATACCATGGAAAGAGACCGCTTGACATAAGGATCAAAGAACATCAAAAATACACATCTCGAGGAGAAACAGAAAAATCTGGTGTCGCCAACTTTGTCTGGACTCATGGTCTGAAGCTAAAATTCTACACAGAGAACAACACTGGGGAAAACGAAAATTCTAAGAAGCCGCGGTGATACATCAGAAGCCGAGTTGCTTTAATAAACCATCTTTAGATATAAAAAAAGTATGAAAATCACTTCTTAACAATTGTAAATTAAAACTAAATGCAGCATAAATGGAACTTTGGCGTAGCACGCATAACTGCACCCATCTCAGTCACACCCCACTGCATTTACTTTTAGTATAAATAGTACTGTAGCTTAGGAATTTATTTAGTTTCACTTGAAAACGGCTAGAGATAACTACTAGCCGAAACGTCGTGATATTCATTAAAAAAAATAAAGACAATAGAAGTCCAACATATGCAAATTTTTATAGGAAAAGGATATGAGATACACAAGAGGACAAATGAAATCAATGGTCAAGAAAGAATGAAAGTTATCTAACTTCTGTATGCAGTAGTAAAAAAAGGTGAAGGCTTCCAAATTCCTCACTGAGTTTACGAACTAAATGGGAGTTTGTAACATGCGATTTCGTAAAATTTACAAAGTTTACAGCGTCGCTTAAAGTACTGGATAACTTTGCAGGAATAAACTTACATGCCAGTGCTTGTCTATGAATACAGCAACGAGTTCATTCAATATTCTCGTTGGTCTTCTTTGTCCGCACCACAAGATCAGAAAATATTCCGATCACTGATTTTTACACTATCAGTGCATAGAGCCAAACAAGAAGACCAATTTATTTAATTTTTTTTAATAATCATTGAACATATCGAAAATTGCTGAACCTGTCGTATAAGTTTTCAGTGGTGTTGCATATAATATTCTTTTTGAATGAATATATCTAACATAAACAAACAATACTCAGCATTTCCTACATTGGCCGACTGGTCAAGCTGAGTAGCAAAATAATTCAATTTAATTATTTTTAAAAGTTCACTTGCCAGTTCATTTGCCAAATGATGCCTGGAGAGCTAATATCTTCGTTTGAATCTGTTAAAAAAGAAGAAACACCAGATTTTTTATTACCTGCCAATTTTCTTTTAAAACAGGTTTATTCTTGTGATCCGAAGGTCTTCTTTTAAGGTATCTACAAGAAGAAAAGATGGTTTTAAACAACTTGTGGGCCAGCAGTTTAGGTTGTGACTCCTCCCTGGTAAAATAAAAACCCCATTGTAAATAGTCGCTGTCATATATTCATTTCTTTCCCTATTTTTTCTTTGCTTTCAGTCTAGGTGGATGATAGCTCACAACAACTGTCACCCTGTATTGGTTCAAGATCAGAGACTAAAGTAGAAGAAGCAATTGCTCGTCCAGCTTTTCATGAGGCTTCACAAAATTACCCGTTTTCAACTAACGATTAATTATACATTTAGAGAGCAATAATTATTTATTTTCACGCTCGACAAGCGCACGTACGATTTGTAAAGCTCGGGAATTTATTGACACAAGAAGCATTCATTAAACCGATTTACACTTCATATTTATTTACACTCTATGCATTAACTACTAACTCATCATACAATTCAGTTCTGTGACTGCGACGTTTTTATATCGACACACGTTATTTTCGCTCTTTCGTGCGCATTCGGGAAAAATCTTGGTTTGCCGAAGTAGAAGCTGTCAAATCATTCGAGAATGTACTCGCATCGCCAGCGGCGTAGCGATTCGTCACCTTACAGATTGTTTTTTGCGGCATTGTTTAATTTAAGATTCCGCTATTACAATATTCTTTTCGCGAACCTTTTATAACGCTCACGAATCCTTGGAGATTCGCAAACTACCGTGGGGAAAGTCTGATTTAGAGCATTTCAAAAACAAAAACAATTGAAATCCAAGTTAGTTCAATTTCATGCACTTTCTTATAGGCTAAGAATTTTTAGCGAAAAATATAAATAACAGCAACTTGCTGGGGTAAATTAGACACCATTAAAATAAGACGACATGCGATATCGATTTCCTATTTGTTACCTGCAAAAGCAAACAGCCAAGAACAAACAAGAATAAATTTCCGCAAAATGCTTAATGCCTCTCGGCCAATTTGCATATTATTCGAGTCTTGGTCAGTCTCGTGCAACACAACGTCGCTTTTAATTGTTCCACTTAAGCCCCCTCGTCCCCTTTATATCCCATTTGTTCCCCTTTATGCCCCCCCAACCCCCCTTGGCGACAAATCTAGTCGGCCGGAAACGGAGCCGTTCTTTGTTGGACACGCAAGCTTGACCTTATCAACTTATAACACGTATTAGAATGGTTAAGAAACAGACAAAAACAAAAGGTTATTTTGAATTTCTTATAATTTTATAATAATTTTAGTGAAATTATATTGACTGACAAGAATAATTTAAATTCATCAAAAATAAACAACTGTTCGTTTTAAATATTTGATGTCGTGATATTGACAGCTGTATATTTTGTTTTTTTTTTGTATTGAAACTAACGAGTTACTTCCGATTGAGTTCAACAAATATTTATTATCGAGATTTCCCACGTATGATATTACTAAAAAATTCCTTATTGCGATACCCCAAAATCAACTAAACTATTGCAATTCCAGTTTTTTTATCTACACTAAGAAAAACACATTATCTATATATTTCACGACAGAATCGAAGCAATTGCATCCATTAAAATCATTTTTAAGAAACGTTAGAGTGCGTTAAATTTCTCTCTTTATAACCTTAGTGTTTCATTTAAAAAAAAAGTGGATGGGTAAAATTCAAACACATTTCGTAGAAATGCAACAAATCGGAAAAAGATTTGACGTTTTAAAAAATCAAAATTTCTTTATGAAATACAGGAAACCTATCTGCCGTGTTTAACTAGTTGTCTATATGTTATTCTCCTTTCAAACAGCGAAAAATTGTATTTGAAAAATACAGCATGGTTTTGTAAAGGGAAGGTCGACAACAACAAATCTTATGATATATAGAGAATATTTTTGGAGGCTTGGTGAGTGGGAGTCAGGTTGATTCAGTTTATACCGACTTCTCCAAGGTATTTGACAGGGTTCAGCACCAGGTCCTGGTATACAAATTGGAGTACTCTGGCATACATGGTTTCTTATTGTTTTGGTTTAAAAGCTATTTGTAAGGCAGAAAACAGATTGTAAAAATTAAAAACTTTAGCTCCGGGGAGATTCTTGTCACTTCGGGAGTTCCTCAGGGCTCGCATCTTGCATTATTGTTGTTTGACATCTTTATCAATGATCTTAATAACTGCCTTAGTGCTTCTTGTAAACTATTGTTTGCCGATGATCTCAAGTTTTTTATGAAAATCTCAAATGAGAGAGATTGTACAGTTTTGCAGGGTGATCTGGAAGGACTGGCACTGTGGTGCGAGAGCAATTCTATGAAGTTAAACATAGATAAGGGTAAAATTTTAACTATTTCTAATAAACCAATACTATTTTTTATAATTATGTTATCGACAATGAACTGCTTAAAAGAGTTAATGTTATTAAGGATCTGGGAGTTTTTGTATATAGTGGACTTAGATTTGATTATCATTTAAGTTTTATTCGAGCATGGGCTTTAAAACTGTTGGGTTTTGTTATTCGAACACTAAGTAATTTCGATGACCCGAATTGTTTTAAATCTCTTTATTGTGGTTTTGTATGATCAGATTTGGAGTATGCTTATCCATTATGGTGCCCAGAATATAATATTTATAATAATAGTCTAGAAGGAGTCTAAAAGTGGTTTTTAAGATTTGTCAAGTTAAAATTAGGGATCAGAGCTAAAGATATTAATTATGATAGTTTATATAAGTTGCTGAAGTGCTTACCTTAAAGACTAGAAGACTACAATATGATATATGTAATTTGTTTAAAATAGTCAACGGACTTATTGACAGCCCAGAACTTTTGCAGTTAATAAATATTCATATCCCTAACCGTTTTACACGCCAAAATACTTTATTTAATTTAGAATTTCATCGAACTAACTATGGTATGAATAGTCCTATTTCTAGACCGAGTAGAGCTGCCAATGCTTTCTGCATGAACTTGGACTTTTTTGGGATAAATTTTTCGGTCTTCAAAAAGAGGTTGGTAATTAAAACCATTTAAAACTGATTAGATTTACATGTAAACTGTGACAATCAGTTATTGAATTGTTATATCGAGCTGGATGATGCACCTTTGTTTTATTTATAGAAAAAAAATTTAAATATATATATATATATATATATATATATATATATATATATATATATATATATATATATATATATATATGTTATATGAGGTTCTGTGTTCATTGTAATAGTTTTATACCGTAAATAGAATTATTAAAAAGGAAAACATATATAGAAATAATTTATTTATTGCAAATGCAACTTTGGGCTCTCTCCATACGCGTTTCGACCACCTTATGGTCTCATCAGTGTTGCTGTATCGAACCGAGAGTAACATTCGCAAGAAATAAATACTGTATAAAATATAAATTTCGAAGCATATCAGCAAGATATTAAAAAAGATAAAATACATAGAAACAGTTTATTTCGTGAAATACAAATGTGGTCTCCCTCTATAGGCGTTTCGACTACCTCATGGTCTCGTCAGTGGAGCTGTATCGAACCGAGAGCAAAATTAGCAGGCAATAACTGCTTTATAAAATATGAGTTCCGAAGTATGTCGGCAGGATATTGAAAATCCATAGAATTCGATGTTAGACTGAAAAATATCGCCAGTTGACATGCTTCCGAATTTGTATTTTATATAGCAGTTATTTTCTGCGAATGATGCTTTGGTTCGATACAGCTTCACTGACGAGACCATGAGATAGTCGAAAAGGATATGGAGAAAGGACCAAAACTATATTTGCAGGAACTAAATGACTTGTATATATTCTTCATTTTTTCTGCTTAAAAGGAGAATATATAAAGGCAACTGTTTAAACAAGGCAGGAAAAGATTTATTTATTTTTTACTGCAATTTTTTAATTGTTTGTATTTTTAAATTTTTCCTTAATAGCTCACTTTATTCATTTTAGTTCCAATTAGTTTTTAAAATAAGTTACCGAATAAATAATATTATATGAACGCACGAAAGGCATTTCGATTTGATATGGTAATAAATTTCGTTGAGATAAGCTACAAAAGACGCAGATAAAATTTACTAACTAACAATTTTGTTTTCGATTTTTCAGTTTTTAATTTTTCTACAATAAAACTACTTGTAGATTTTATTTTATATAATCAAATACGAATCAAAATAACTCACTCCCATCAAAAATTATGGGAAAAAAATATTATTTTTAAGTTTAACCTTGTATACCACCTTGAAAAACTGCTTATAACTTGCTAAGGATTTCTTCAAGCTTTCTCATATCTGTGAGAAACTGCACATAAAGAAACATAAAAATAAATCAATAAATAATTTTAGACGTGGAATTCATAACCTGGTTTTTGGGGTCAGTAGGAATCCTTATAGTCCCATCATGTCCGCCTGTATGTCACAGCCTTATAACTTGATCAGTTTTCAGTCTTTTGTAATAACATTTTGCTGGCACATGTGTTCCAGTAACCTAAAAACAGATCTGAGACTTAAGTAAAAATTAGAGATGAAAAAAGTTTTCTTTCATTCCCCCAGTAAGTGAGGTATCATAAGATCGGTCTACAAAAGTACAAACAAATGTTCTGTATTACATATCTTCTTTTTCATTTAATATCTTTTGGTAATTTTTTAAAATTCGAAAAAATGTAGTATTATAACTCTTACTAAATATAGGGTGTTCGGATAATGCATCGGATACTTGGAAAGGTGATTCTACACTACAAAATAAAGGTAGCAAGTCATATATAAATAGTTGAAAATACAATACTTTTCGAGCTACAGCCCATAAAATTTCAATTTTTTTTTTCTAATTTATGTCATCTGGTGGTTAGTTTTTAATTTATCAAGTTGATATTTGACACAGGATCTAAGCTTAATGATTGTTATCATTCTCTTATAAAAACGTTTTTCTACTGTAACACCAGAGGTCACTTGCTCTGAAATTCAAATATCATTTTTCGCATATATTTTTTATTTTGACAGATATTTTAAAAATGAAAATGTCATTTTAAAGACAAAAGAATACGTAATAAAAAAGGTATTCCTTATTCGAGTCAATAAATCACACTGTTTAGGTGCAAATTGGAATTAAAGTTTTTATTTCCAATCAAACGTTTTTCAAATGGAAACAAAAAATTAGTTAAATCTGACAAATATTTAACAAAAGTTTTATTTGACAAAAAATAGTTAATAAGCAAAAAATAGACGTGAAATTAATAAAAACTTACCAAATGGCTCATGGATATTAAAATACTTAATATTGTGACATGCATTTTTACTATGGGAGAGCAAATGGAAATATAGAAGAAGCAGGGTCGTTGTAGCGTTCATTAAATACTGGGCGAAACTGGAGCATTCAAAAATAATTTTGGTGCTAAAGGAAGACCAAGATCGGTTAAACGTGTTGAAACGGAAGAAAGGGTTTTTGTAAAGGACCGAAGACGATCCGGGTATTAATACTAGGTTTTGAAGAGAAAATTACCAACTCTACGACTTGGATAGTCCTTTGAGGAACTTCTTTACCCTTTTCATATACAAAAGTGCAAGCCCTATATGATGATGATGAATAATTGCAACTAAACATGTGCAATTACATTTTAGAAAAATATGACCAAAATGATCTGTTCATTAAAGTCATATTATTCATCGATGAAACATTTACACGTGACGATAATACCAATTTTCATAATACCCATCCGCACTCTTATAAAAACCTTCATGCCATTATAGAACATCAGCGCTGATTCTCTCTAAGGTATGAGGCGAAATTATAAGAAACTAACCTATCTAAATTTTCTACAGAATAATCTTCCACAATTATTGGAAAATTTTCCCAGTGAAACAACAAAAATTATTACGATTTAATTTCATTTACTAATTTATAAAATCGAAAAAAAATTCTATAAAGTTTAATACCCAATATTTCGATACGCTTCACAACAAAAAGCCTATCTTTTGTATTAAAATTTTACAGGCAGATGCTTTCAATTAACCTAAAGATAAACTTACAATGAAGTTTCAAAATAAACTAACCACGCCAATAACTGATCAGTTTTTTTGAAATGGGTTATAAAGTTATTTCTAAATAAGTAAATTTGTATTGATCCTACTGTTTGATTTAAAATATTATTCGCCTGACTGATGTTTTTTGTTTATTTTTATATGAAATTTATTAATATTTAAAACTTTAAATAAAGATTTTGGAGAAAATTGAGAGCTTTAAAAAAGAATGGGTTAATTGTGCTCCACCCAAAATTAGTCTTAATTAGCAATTTATGTTATTCAATATATTTTAACTTGCTCGATTACGGTTCTTAAATATTATATAAAATGAATTATGATTTTGTACGGCTGATACGTGGCAATTCGTCTGTCTAATATTTATATTAGAAATCAGAATCCAGAAATTCTATTTGAAGTTATTGATTCCAAAACACCAAGGTGATTTGAAGTCAAATTCGGTTTTTATAAAATAGCCCCTATTTATTTTACAGTCGCTTTAAATCGATCCGCTTAAAACAAGCTGATTTATTTTTATTAATGAAAAAGCCCTGGCTAAACAAATGATTAAATCGGGCATGATATTGGCCGTTTGCGACAGTCGTTCCAGACATGCAGAGCCATTCCGGAGGTAACCAGATAATGTGTGCGGCTGGAACTAATGACCGGAGAGTCCGGTGATTTATCCGGGCCACAGATTCCGGTATCTCTGTTTATAGCCGGCGCGCCGCACAAGCGACACACTTTGATATATACGAGGGCCTTATTAGCTCTAATGCCGTGCTAACTCAATTACAAGTGCTAACTCAGGTATAATTTATGCTGCAACTATCTCAATAAACACTACATCGTACCCTTCTTTGTGCTCTGTGCTCGGCCGTCTTTGATTTATTAGAGGCATCGATTGTAATTATTAGATTAAGATTCGGTGTGGGCTTTCCAGCTATATTAAGAGAATATTTTTTATAGACTGACCTTCCATGACTTTTGTAATTTCTCTTCCAACTGATATTACTTGTTTCCTTTGCATTTATGCTCCTTCGCATAATTATATTCTCATATTGTCTTAAAAACACTGGAATATTTCATTTCATTTACACAACACACTCTAGTACCAAGCTTAATATAAGTGTCTGGTTAAATTATAGCGTTTCTATTAAAACTTTCTTTTGAAACTAGAATCTTTATATTTCCAACGGCCCCAAACGTGTGTAATTTTGGACGTATAAAGCATAAGTTGTTTTCCCCGGCAAGAAAATAATGCCATTTCCATAAAAAGTGTGAAAGGACTGTTCTTCAAAGTCTCATATTCAATAGTTAAAATTTCAAATAATCACATTACGTATCAGAAAACCTCACATCAACGAGAAAAGCAACAAAGGCAGTAAGAATAAAATTTTTATAAAAAAATTGAACCGACTTCTAAAAGTGCGCTAAAAAGCGAAAAATAACTATAAATTTTTATATGAAATTGAACTTTTTGAAGTCGGCGCCAAACTAATACCTGTCAAAATGTGATTCGCATAAACAGATTAAAAATACTTTATTTGTAATTGCTTTCTTACCATAACTTGTATATATTAGTAGTTATTTATTTCATTTAGAAATAATTTGGCGCCGACTTCAAAAATTTCAATTTCATATAAAAATTTATAGTCATTTTTCGCTTTTTAGCGCACTTTTAGAAGTCGGTTCAATTTTTTTAAAAAAATTTTATTTTTCGATTTTTAGTTTTTAATTCATTATGATATTCATAAATTATCTGAACTAAGTTCTAATGGAGATTAGTGTTCTTCGCAATGACCCTAAGGTGGCAAAAAAAGTACCCATTTTATCCAGAATTGTAAATCACCCTAAAATGCACCACTTTGATTCTTAGAATTCTCCAAATACCAATGAAATTGTGTCAAACAAATATTTAGTCTGTCACAGTATTTCAAATTAATTTTAGATTGGTAATATAGGCCCCAAAACCAATATGGATATTTAAATAATTTAAGACGTAAATTTCTTAGCTCGATATATTTTATATTGCATACTGAGTTTGTATTCGCCCCCAGAAACCCCGCAATATCAATTTTAGATAAAACTGGAGAATGTAAAATTTTTAGTCCCTTATATTGTATCTTATCAACCCAATAGTTGTAAAAAATTAACCTTTATATTTGTAATACACCATCCCCCAACCTACTAATACCAAATCAAAAAAAATGCGAATAAGGTAAAATTTTCAACCCAGCATATTGGATCCGCCATATTGAATTTCAAAAAACTAATTTTAACGTCTTCATCAAATTTAAATCTACACCCTCCAAACCCGCTAGTATTCATTTTAAATGAAATCCAGAAATTTAAAATTTCTAGACGGTCATATTGTATCTGACATATTAGATTTTCTTAAAATAATTTATTATTAGCTATTTATATCCTTAAAAACGATTCAGTTCCACATTTGAACAAAATCGAAAAATGTAAAATTTTTAGCCAACTATATTGCATTCGCCATATTGAATCCCGAAAAATTACTATTAAATTCTTAATTTACCCCTCAAGAACCCTCTATATCAGTTTTGGAGAAAGTCGAAAAATGTAAAATTTTTAGGACACCATATTGAATCCGCCAGATTGAGTTGTTCAGAAAATATTTTAATTTCGTAATTAACACTAACAAAAATTCCCCAATACTGACTTTAGACAAAATGGAGAGATGTAGAATCTTTAACCCGCCATCTTAGATCCGCCATATTTAATTTTTTTAAATAATATCAGATTCGTAATATGCTATCCCAAAAACTCCACCATATCAATTTTGAGAAAAATCGGACAAAATTAATTTTTTATCCACCATATTGGATATTGGATACGCCATATTGCATTTTTTAAAAATAATTCATGTACGACCCCGAAAACTCCCCCGTACCAATTTTGGAGAAAATCGGATAAATTGATTTTTGTCCACCATATTGGATCCGCCATATTGAATTTTTAAAAAATATTTTGAATTCGTTATGTGAGACCCCGAAAACTCCCCCATACTAATTTTGGAGAAAATCGAACAAAATTGATTTTTTCGTCGGCCATATTGGATCCGCCATGTTGAATTTTTTTTAAAATAATTTTAGATTCGTCATGTGCGACCCCGAAAACTCCCCAGTACCACTTTTGGAGAAAATTGGACAAAATTGATTTTTTTCCCGCCATATTGGATCCGCCATATTGAATTTTTTAAAAATATTTTGAATTTGTTATGTGCGACCTCTAAAACTCCCCCATTCCAATTTTGGAGAAAATCAGACAAAATTAAATTTTTTGTCCGCCATATTGGATCCGCCATTTTGAATTTTTTAAAAATAACTTCAAATTCGTTTGGTACAACCCCCAAAATTTCTCCAAACCAATTTTGGAGAAAATCGGACAAAATTAATTTTTTTGACCGCCATATTGTAAGCGCCATCTTGGATTTTACTGCACCGATTTCATCTAAAAAAATATGGGACTACCGCAGCAACTTTCTGAACATAAGGTAAAAAATTTGATTCAAATCGGTGCCGCCGTTCTGGAGTAATCGGTGTACATACATAAAAAAAATACATAGTCGACGAATTGAGAACCTCCTTCTTTTAGAAGTCGGTTAAAAATGGCTGAAAAGAGAAATAAAGAGAAAAGATGTTATACAGAAATAGGCAATACACATTAAACCATTATACATCCGTCAGATGAGAACTAAGCGCAACAATTCCTGAAGACCGGGAAGAAAAAAGCAGTAAATATCATGAAATAAAATAAAAGTCTTAAATATCTTAAGAGAACTAAAGCAAAACATCAAATATATACGCTAAAAACGTAATAATAATAATTGTAAAATATTTTGAGCAAAAAAAATAAATAAACCAACAACAAGTAAAAACTTTTGAAAAGTAATCAATGTAACATCAGAGGATATTCCAAAAATAATTGAAGTAGAAATTATTGCTGGTTCAAACACATTTAAAAACAAAACAATTCGAGGACAAATTATATTCTAACTGAAACGATAAAGGAGGTTCACAATGTTATATTATCCAAATTCAAATACCTTTTTAACATCCGTTTAGAAAATCAAACCATGTCAGACGATGAGACAATTTTTATTCAAGGGATCAGAAGACTTTTGGATAACTACACGTCAATAAGTTTACTACTAAGATGCAAACTGTTTACTCAAACCAGATTATTATCAACCTGTAGAGTATTCCGTATAAGATATAGTACTTGCGATCACTTGCTTACAGTAAAGATAAGTACTAAGAATGACTAAAATGTAGTTGTCGGACTTGCATTGTCTTTATTTTTATTTATCTTTATTACGTTTCGATTAGGTTGTATCTCTAATCGTTATCAAGTGTGAACTAAGTATAAATAGTTTATATTTGATAACGATTAGAGTTACAACCTAATTGAAACGTCGTAAAAATAAAGACAGTGCAAGTCCGATAACCACAATTTAGTCAATCTTCAACATTGTCTACAACCCTCAAACAAAGGTTAAGTACTTAGAAGTCAGTGGATTACACACTGCTCATAGTTTTTGTTGTCTATGAAAAAGTCTTTGATTCTATAGATCTATAATAAAATTCTAAGTAAAAAAAATATTCATAAAAACAAGTGTAAGCCACGGGGACAGAATAACTCCTAAACTATTCACGCTAGCATTGAAAGGAGTTATAAATGGGATAGTGTAGATTCAATATCCACATGGAAAAACATTCAAGTTTACTAATAATATTATCCTATTGCTAATAATCAATAAGATCTTAAGAGAATGATAAAACACTTTAACAAAGAATTAAGAACCGTTGGACCGAAAATGAAGGAAAGAAAACAAGAACCTTGAAAGAAGTTAACTATTAGAGTGGGCTGTGTTGGCTACATTTTATAAAATGGAGAAAGTTTCCTAACACATTAATACTAAAATAGTCCAGGAATGTGCGACACTAGTGATAACACGTAGCATAGACCTGAATTCTAACAAATCAGTTAGTGAAAAGGATGAGTTTCAAAGAGCCACCGAGGTAACGAAGTTGGGTATTTCTCTAGTAAACAGAAAAGAAAATGAGTGGATACAGCAAAGTAAACCGAATACAGATGTCGTAAAAAAATTACACAGTTAAAATTAATCTTTGCCAGGCATATAGAAGAAATAAAGGTGAGGTGGTGTAATGGTTTTGCAATCGAGACAATGGGGCGGGAAGAAAGGAGAAGGAACACCGGCACTGGGCTGACAAAATTACATCAAGAAAGTACTATATTGAAGAAATTGGAGACATACCCTTGCTCAATACTGAGGAGACTCAAAAAAAAAAAGATATAACCGATGCCGAGGAAAGTTTTTTCCTGGTAACAAAGATGCTGTATTCATAGGTTTTACCAGTCAAATATTTCATTTTTAAATCCTTCTAAATGGCCAAAAGGAATAAAAAATTGTTATTGGAATAATTAATAAATTGTGTAAATCAAACATATTTATTATTAATGATGTCTCAAATACGGCAAACAAAATAAAATTAAGAATTTTAACGTCAATCAAATAAGGATAACTAGATAATAAATATTTGATTTAAATTTGATTTTATTTTATATATTTGGGGTAAAATAGGTATAACTATTATTTAATAATTACAGATAATAACTAAGGAGAGAAATGAATATTTAATTCTTTTTAAGGAAAACTAATATTTATAGGCAGTGGCATTCTAAGAATTTCGTTCTTGATTCATTGCAGCTCCACTGATGAGGAGAAGATTAGGAGGAGTGCCTCTTTTTTAATGATCTTAAGACAACTGTTTTCAAATATATAGACTGGGAGATTATTAATTATCAATTTTCTACTTCTTCAAAGAACGGAAAACATTTGCTCGTTCGTTTGGTTTCTTGCAGAAATTTGCAAACGTTTCGCAAACATCTTATTTGGCATCTTCTGTGCTTGCTGGTTATAGATTAACACGGAAATATAAAGGTAGTAATTTACATCACAAAAAGTCGGAAATGCAATAGTTCTTGAGTTACAGCCTTTTAAAGTTCTTTTTTTTTTAATTTTTAACATCTGAAGGTTAATTTTCAACTTATCAATTTGTTATTTGGGACAGTGACTATTTCTAAAGACTGCTAAATTTTTCCGGTGATATTAATTTTCATTGGACATCCGGTTTTTTGGGTATATCCATAATTTTGCACTTCATTGTTTTTTCAAGATATGTGGCGAGATCCGTTGGCATAGGGTCTTAAAGGACTCTGCTTACAAGCCTATGACAAGGGATCCCACCATATATCTTGAAAAAACAACGAAGTCAAAAATCATGCTTACCTATAAAACAGAATGTCAAAAGAAAACTGATGTCACGAGAAAAAGCGAGCAGATGCCTAAGGCTGTACGGATTTCCAAAGATTCATGAGCAAAATACTCCTCTAAGACCCGTTGTCAGCGCTTACGACTCTTCCACTCAAAAACTAAAAATATAACTTTCTGGCCTCATGCAACCATGTGTGAAAAAGGCCGCATCTCACCTGGAAGGGTTCTTAACAATTCTACACCTTGTAAGACTTGACTAGGATGACATCATTGCAAACAAAATCAATGTATTCAAGCATATCGATAGATCAAGCATTAGCCTAAATCACCCAAAGAGATAATGTCCCAATTCGGGTTATGGCTCTCACCAGATATTGCCTTAACGCACATTTCTTGTTTGGAGGCCATATGTACATACATATAGATGGCGCTGTCATGGACTCATCACTATCTACTGCTGTTGAAAATCTATTCATGACCTATTTCGAAATTAAAGCTCTTGAAGAATCCCAGCTCAAAGTAGATTGTAAATTTTAATAAAATTTTGGCATCTTATATATCCAATAAATATAATATTATTTAAATGGCCAAGTAATTTGTTGGTTCAATTAATTACTATTAAATACTAAAAAAGTTCTGATTATAAGAATCTAACAGCTGTATTTACTAACACGTTTTAATTTTAAAACCGTCCTAAAATGGCAGCAGAGGGTTTAAACTGACAAGAGCAACAATAAGTCGAGCAAGTTTTAAACATGAAAAAAAAAACATTTTGTTTTATTACTGAACCGACAAAAATGGAAGGTTTAAATTTCATGTCAACTAGATTGGGTTTAACTTTTAAATCTTCTTAGTAAACCTGGCGTAAGATTTTTTTCATACAAGAAATGAGGGATACGATTGATGTTTTGGGAACAGGTGACAAAAACTGTTTATAAGCAAAAATAACATCATGAAAATTATTCGGACAACCACACTGAAGCGCTCTTCTAAAACTTGTGCAGCGGTTTGATAAAATTTAAAATGTAGAATACACTAAGATTGTTTTAAATGGAAAAAACGGGTTATCAGTAAATTTAGAAGTTACAGATAACTCACATATATACTCAAGGAAAATAGCAACGGATACAGAAGCTATTCTACGAATTTTGCATCTACATTCCACTTTTCAAATATTGTACGATGATGATCATGAATAGCGACTAATATTTTGTCACTGAACACAACAATAAATTCAGAGAGAAGCAAGATTTTTTGACTTTCTGTTATTTACTGATAAAGAAACTTTTCATAAAAATGTGAATGTCAATAGACATAGTTTTCAATGTTTTTCCACTGAAAATCCCTACTACATTAGCACAGTTAAAATAGATGATTTAATGTTTGGGATGAAATTATAAATATTGGTATCAATCAGCATTTTTTGAAGCAAGGCTTACTGCAAGCCAATATTTTCGGTTTTTAAGAGAATATTGCAGGCCATAGTGCCCGGTTCATCGTACAGCTAAAATTCATATCTTTCTTAATGCGCGATTTCAAGAATTTTGGATTGAGACAGGAAGACTGATTACGCAGTCGTTTAGGTCACTTGATTTAGTGCAAATGGACGTTTTTCTTTGTGAAAAATTTAAACTTTCAAACATATTTGACTAAAAAAGAAAATATTAAGAAAAGAATATGAAATGTATTTAATAATGTCAATTGTAATATATTAAGAAATGTTAGCGTATCCTTTGAAAATCAAACAAAACAGTGTTAGTGAATTAGTCTATGTACAATCATATTATTTTCTGTTATGAGCCAGTGAACTTATAAGTTATTAACCGATTTCTAAAAGAAGGAGGTTCTCAATTCGTCAATTATGTATGTTTTTTTAATGTATGTACACCGGTTACTCCGAAACGGCGGCACCGATTTGAATGAAATTTTTTGCGTTATGCCCCATATTTTTTTGGACGAAATTGGTACAGTAAAATCCAAGATGGCGCTGACAATATGGCGGCCAAAAAAATTAATTTTGTCTGATTTTCTTTAAAATTGGCATGGGGGAATTTTCGGGGTCGTACACAACAAAACTGAAATTATTTTTAAAAAATTCAATATGGCGGACAAAAAAATTTATTTTTTCCGAATTTCTCCAAAATTGGTATAAGGAAGTTTTCGAAATTGCACATAACCAATCTAAAATTCTTTTTAAAAAATTCAATATGGAGGATCCAATATGGCGGACGAAAAATCAATTTTGTCCGATTTTTTTCAAAATTGATATGGGGGAGATTTTGGGATCGCATATTACGATTCTGAAGTTATTTAAAAAAAATTAAATAAGGCGGATCCAAGATGGCGGATTAAAGATTCTACATCTCTCGATTTTGTCTAAAATCAATATAGGAGGATTTTTGTTCGTGGTTATTGCGAATTTAAAATATTGAAAAACTCAATCTGACGAATTCAACATGGCGTCCTAAAATTTTCAAATTTTCCGATTTTCTCCAAAACTGCTATAGGGGATCTTGAGGGTGTAAATTATGAATTTAAAAGTATTTTCCCTAGATTCAATATGGCAAGTCCAATGTAGGGAACTAAAAATTGGACATTTTCCGATTTTGTTCAAAGGTGGGACTAAATCGTTTTTAAGGATGTAAATAACGAATATAAAATTATTTTAAGAAAATCTAGAAATTTTAAATTTCCGGATTCAAAATTGGTACTAAGAGGCTTTGAGGGATATAGAATTAGATTAGATTAAGACGTTAAAATTACTTTTTTGAAAGTCAATATGGCGGATCCAGTATGGTGGGTTGAAAATTTTACCTAATTCGCATTTTTTCAAATTTCGTATTATGGGGTTTACGTCTAAAGTTCTTTAAATATCGATATTGGAAGGTTTTGCGGCCTAGATTACCAATCTAAAATTGACTTGAAATTTAAGATAATGGATTTACTGTGACATACTAATAATTTGTTTGACACAACTTCACTGGTATTTGGAGAACTCTAAGAATTAAAGAATTTTTAGTGGTTCATTTAGTGGTGATTTACAACTTTGGATAAAATGGCTACTTTTTTGCCACCTTGGAGTCATTGCGAGGTACACTAATCTCGATTAGTGTTTAATTCAAATATTTATAGAAATCATAATGAATTCACAACTAAAAATCGAAAATATTTTTTTTAAATTGAACCGACATCAAAAATTTCAATTTCATATAAAAATTTGTAGTTATTTTTCACTTTTTAGCGCACACTTAGAAGTCGGTCCAATTTAAAAAAAAATTATTTTTATATTATTTTTATGGTCACATATTTCTTTAAGCAATTATTTATTTTTCGCGTTGTATAAGCCTTTCAAAAGTGCTTCTATTTGTTTGATGAGTCAAGATACTTTCAGGATAAATGCTGACACCATACTTACTTATAGCTATTTAAAATTCATCTCAATATTACTGAATCGAATGAGTAACCATTACACTGAAAAAAAAAATAATCGAATTTGAGAAAAACATTTTCCGTAATAAAATGAAGTTTAAAAGAACTCGCTTTCTAGAAAAATATCCATACGTCTTGAATAACTCTGTACAGGCTCCAGCAACCTACATTCGGATAATCTTTAAAAAAAGTGGAATCGAAAAACAAAACTAATGTTTTTCTTACAAATCGACGAATATCTCAGTAGGTAGTGGATTAGAGTATAAGGAATGCTTATTGAATCTAAAAGGACTTTTGTAAAGGTGCCTAACTTAAATATAACGTAGTGAGTATTCTGCTTGACTTTTTAGACGAAGCTTAAATTTATAGTTTTCAATCACCCTGTATACTGTTAAAAAATAATTTTGGAAAAAAAGTATTTTAAATTAAAAAGAAACACTTTTGCAAATGTTTTTAATTATGAAATGATACTATGCTGAACTATTAAAAGAAATAGAAGGCGTTAAATTTGCTTCTGTTTTCTGATAAAAGTGGCTATAAATATTGAATGACCCTGTAGAGACCCCTACAAGCCTATATTGAGTGAATGGTAAAAAACAGAGCAACCTAAAAAAAGAATATACAGGGTTAAAAATTAAAATTTTAATAAGAAATAAAGAAATCTTTGCTGCCGTAGATTTATTTTAACGAGAATGTACAGACCGTTTGTGTTTTGCAAATACAAAACTGGTTCTCTTTCTATATGCACCTAATGGTCCTATCAGTGGAGCTGTAACGCACTACATATACCGGAAACACTAAATATTTTAAAAATTCCTTATTAAGGGATGTATAGATCTATCGGGACCAAATATTAAAATTATTCTAAAGTATACAAAGTGACAAAAAAAAAAGTTTCACACCAAGGTTGCTCTAATTTAAACGCAATACCCTGTATATTATTACATATCTTGATAGTGCGTACCAAATAAAAGTAAGTTCTTCTTATGTTTCGTATACCTAAGAGAAGAAGTTCCTAAGGTATTTAACTATTCTTGGAATTGTAGACCACTTTCTCCCGTACATTGAGCTAATTTTGGTAGAAAAATATTAGATAAAAGTTAGACACTAGACTTCAAATTGTTGCGCTTACCTCATTTTTCGTTCTCTACTCAAGAAAGATCTGATCTGAAATTTATTATTTACAGACTCTCAGTTGTTAAACAAATCACTTGTATTATATAGTTCTACATAATTTATTACCTCTTCAGGAACGTACAATTAAACAAATTAGAGTAAGTAATTAAATCAATAAAACTTTAATTAGCAGAACGTATAAAAGAAAGAAATTTTTCACAAATTAGAGTTCATTTTACAGTGATTATTTCCAACAAAGAAGATGGCTAACGATAATACTGGAAATATAAAAAATAGAGACAAGATGATAAGTATTATTAAATGGCCTATGATTCTTTCAGGATTATGGCCGAGAACTTTAACTAGTCATCCCGTTTTAAAGAGAATATGCCGCGCTTACGAGATATTTGTCAGAGTAGCTTATGTCGTTTTCTACTTTGGTCTTGTAGGAGAAGCACTCAGATTCATAATGCAACATTATGCCACCAATATAATACTAAATAGTGTTCAAGTAGTTATTACAGCTTCAAAAATGTCCATACAAGTGGTAATATATTATAGAAATAATGTTGTGGAAATAATGGATGAGGTAACTAAAAAAGAAGGAGAGTTGTGGAATGAAAATAATGAAGAAATTTTAGAACTGTGGCTCAAAAGAGTAAGAATCGGTAAAATATTTATGTCAATAATGACTGTAACAACATTTGTGACAGTATCATTAGTAAATATAGCAGGTAAGTTGCAATATATGCAATAATTCTAGTATCACTGAATTTGAAAAGTATAGAGAAAATTAGTAAATTTTTTATCAAACTATATTTCATCCACCAAACTGAATTTTAAGAACTTATATATTCATAATCTACACCCCCGAAAATCCTCTAATACCAATTTTTAAGAATTTGAGAAATGTAAATATTTTCTTCGCCATATTAAACTCACTATATTGAATTGAATGAATTAAGTAAATAATTTTCAGTTCGAAATCTAGACCCCCAAAAATTTCCAATTTTAGACAAATTGGGATAATTCAACATTTTTAGTTCGCCATGGTTCTTCAGTCGCTAAAAACTTATTTTTTACAATAGTAAATTAATTGTCCTTAGATATTCCAGCTATACATTTTCCTAAAAAGCTTGAGCACATCCAACGTCTATTTAATAAACATATGTTTGGTTTCAATTTAGCTAGGTATATGAAAATGTGCCACAATATCATATAAAAATTTCTATCTTTATTATACATAAAAGTTTATTCTAAATTCTATTTAAAAATGCCTAATATTTATTTTTTTTTCAATGTAAAAAATTGCAATTTTGAATCATATTTAAAATAAAATTCAAAGGTATTTTATATTTACAGTAAGAACATAAGCCGCTGGAAAAAAAAAAGAAAATGATTTCAAATAATATTAATTTTATTTGTTTTATTTATTTCAACGTTTGTATTTTGCCGATTAATGTCAATAAGAGGTATTAAGATCAAAAGCAACGCAATGCAACGGTCGAATTGAAAACATCCTTCAATTTTGAAATCCGTTCAAAGAGTGTTCATTTTAGGCAAAAATTTTGTATTGCACCGTAAATGGACTACCAAGACATTTTCGTACAATCACAGATCCTCCAAACCCAATAAAAAACTGAAAATCTAACTTTTTTTCAAGAAGATTAAAAAATAAATTAATTTTAATTTAAGGCCTTTTCTTGCCACTTCAAAATTGAATAATATATATAATTTTTCATAAAAATAAGAATCAATCTTTATTTTAACTGTGTTTTTAACTAACTTCGAAAAAAAAGGGGTTATTATCACTTTATCGTGTATCTACGAGATGTGCTCAAAATTCAAGCATTTATTTTTAAAATGGTAAAAATAGTTAAAACGAACCATTTAATCAATAATCGACACAATCTTACCAGTTAATTTATTTCTTACTGTCTTCATACCAATAAAGTTTATTCACGATTAATTTGATTGACGCACAATCTTGTTCGAAGTAGCAATATGCAGTGAAAATTAAATCTTGTCCACGAACAACTTTAAAAACATTTTCTTAGTCCTTTCATGGTATGCATTACTCCATTGCAATAAACTAAATATTTTAAACGTTCCTCAAGAAATAAATTAGAGGGAATAAGGTCCAAAGAACTTGTGATTTAAATATTCATCTTTTAATAATTCAGACAGTTTTAAAGAAATTATAAACAATTTTTACCTGTCATTCGAGGTGAAAATACTTAAATGTACTTAAAATGAATTATCCTTACTGAGTCTGCCCAAAAATGGTTGTTATGAAAATTATTCATTATATTTCTCGCAAATGTAACCAAAGTAAATCGAAAAAAATTCCCGTTTATTGCCAGTGTCAGAATTCAAATGTTATGGGATACTTTTGAGACTGCAATGCTTGTACTCTTCGATAATGGCACCAATGGAACTAGTTCTGTTATTCATTCTTCCATACTTTATCGTAAGCCATTCCAGCTTGAGTTACTATAGACCTGGTGCTGACTGTTGGCTGGTTTTCAAAAATTTCTGATATTTCTCCTTAATTTCTACAATATCGTCTTGAGCAAGTCTTCGAGCTTGACCTCCTCATTGTTTCTTTAAATATCCCGAAGCATGAACTTTAACAACTAAACTAACAGACAAAAACCGGACGATTTTTTAACGGAAACCTACCTGTGGTATAGGAAAAGCTGCAGCGAACTGCAAGTATGTTAAAATCTTGTCTATAAGTTTTTTGTTTTCATAAACGTGTGATTTTCTTTAAACATGTCAGAAATATACAGAAGCAATCAGAATTAAAAATAGATTTGAAAATCGTTATTATACCTAAATTATCAGAAGTAAACACACAAAAAACATTATTTTCGATAATCCCAAAAACGCACTGATTGTGAATATTTATGTGAATGTTTACGTTCATTTCGGTTTCATACCTTTTAAAATTTAACTGACAATATTTCAAAATAAGAAGAGACCAGAACCGAATTTAATTTTTCTTTTTAAATTAACATATCCGGTATGTTACAACCTTTATATAGAAGGTGTTTGGTCAAATTTCTTATTTTTACAAGCTTTGTTATTTGTTAAAACAAATGTGTCAAATTTGAAATTGTTTTTTAATAAAAGTCAGATATTTTGATGAAATTATCAACATGTTTTAAAGGGAAATAACTATAACTTATTTACAAGAATAATTTTTATTTTAGGTATATTTGGAAATCAACACCTTATAAAATACAATAGAGAACATAACGTTTCCATAGAATCGCATTATATGTATCAACTTTATTTCTTTGGAAAAAATAAACTAGACCATTTGACTTTCATAAATATTTCAAGTTTTATCCTATCATATAATAGTATATCATATCATATTACAACCAACTTTTTATTGGTGCTGCTATTAATAAATTCAGCATCGCACTTGGCAATTTTGCAACATCGTTTAAAAACTTACATACCAGATGACTTAACTGAGGACCAAATAGATGGAAAGATTAAGGAATTGGTTAGTTTGGTGCATGAGCATCGCTATCTTGTTAGGTAGGAACTCATTGGTTTATCAGTTTTCAGGAAATAAAAGTATGTTGAAAAATAAGTAAGGTGCATAATATATATATTTTACCCGAAACGCTTCAACTCTCAAATATTGTTCATAGAGAAAATAGAGTTTAATCTCTCCAAAACGGATAAAAAGAGAAGATATATATATATATATATATATATATATATATATATATATATATATATATATATATATATATATATATATATATATATATATATATATATATATATATATATATATTAAAAAGGTATTCAAGTGAATGTCGAAAAGCATTGTATTAGGGTTTCGTAGCCGTTACAGACGTGGTTACTTTTTTTATAATTTCGACTGTCCTGAGGTTAACTTAAAACCTGTTTCTGGAAAATTTCATTGTATTTCATAAATTAACAAACCTAATTACCAATTTTCAACGAAAATATTTATTTCATGGCCTTCAAATTTTTTCAGGTTTGCAAAATATACTTTCAGTGTAAACAAATTAAAACAGAATTCTATTAAAAAATACCAAATTTATATGTATACCGAGCTACATAATTTACATATCTTACAAAAGGAATAGAGCTAATTTTATTTAGCTTACCCACTATCTTGACGTTTCTAAACGTCATAGGCAACTAGACACATTAGAACATCTATTCGAAAAACATAAAATGGTGCAGAAAATGATTATTTGGCGTATTCTGTGAAAACGCGAAGACTTAGCTATAGAAAATCCTTGTACCACTTAATAGGTATTTAAAAGCTACATTTTCTGTTAAGTTAAAAAGTATAGCGTTCTATTCAAATTACTCATGTTAAAGCCACTTAAAGTTCTTATTTGATTAGTTTTGATTTTTGGACACCCTGTATAATATCGCAAATTTATTATAATTGAGATATAAAATATGATTTATTATAACACTTTACTGTAAATTGTGACTACATAGCTGAAATACTTCTTAAGTATTTGAAATATGAAAATTAGATTAGATTTTGTCAAAATTTAAATTATTTAAAACCCTTAAGGTTTAGGTACTATAAACCTTATTAAAATAGGCACTTATTTTGATCGGAGAATTCAAAAATGCAGTAATATATGGGGGGTTCCATTTAAAAAAAAACACAACTTTGCTACTTTCTGAGCTCTTGGAACACCCTGTATAAATGAAAATAATTTTAAAAAGTAACTATATTAGACCCCCATATATTTCATCCTATAATGATATATTTTTTAAGAAATTGGGTGCAGGGAATCGGAAGTAACATATTTAGATGAACATAGTATACCATTGTGTTTGGATTTTAATATTTTTCCTGTAAAATTTATATATTCTATTTTGCTCTTCAATAATTATTGTAAATTGTAGATTTTGTGTTAACTATTAAAATTTTTTAGAATTTTTTGGATTATATTTTTTGGGACAGCGGTTACACAGTCATCAACGTACCAGAAGAGAAACAAACGGTTTTTGGATATTTGTGCTACTAGGCATACTATTCAAGGTATAATGTGGGCAATAAAACTAGAAATTAATGCACCCATAGTACAGCCAGCCACTTGTTTATTACATATTATTTCACAGATTATCATAAAAACCTTTAAAATTTGTGAATTTAATAGTGCAAATATCCAAATATCGTCAAAATTATCCTATCTTGAATATAGGGAAAAGGCCATAACAACGCTAAGAAAGCAATTAAACTCAATAACTACCCTGAAGAACTTATAAATTACATTTTTAAACAATATAATAAATACTACAATAATACAACTAATACAAACGTAAAAAATAATAACAAAAACTACCTCCCAAGATGTCTGTAAAAATATAATAGTACTGTAGCCCACACAGGTTATAATAAAATAATTTGGCGCCGACTTCAAAAGGTTCAATTTCATATAAAAATTTATAGTTATTTTTCACTTTTTAGCGCACTTTTAGAAGTCGGTTCAATTTTTTGATAAAAATTATATTTTTCCATTTTTAGTCTTAGAATTCATTATGATATCCATAAATTATTTGAACTAAGTACTAATCGAGATTAGTGTACCTCGCAATGACTCCAAGGTGGCAAAAGGTACCCATTTTACCCAAAATTGTAAATTACTCTAAAATGAACCACTAAAAATTCTTCGGTTCTTAGAGTTTTCCAAATACCAGTAAAATTGTGTCAAACAAATGTTTAGTCTGTCATAGTAAATCCACTATCTTAAATTTCAAATTAATTTTAGATTGGTAATATAGGCTCCAAAACCTTCCAATATCGATGTTTAAAGAACCTAAGATGTAAATTTCTTAGCTCCATATATTTTATACTGCATATTGAGTTTGTATTTGCTTCAAGAACCCTACAATATTAATTTTAGACAAAATCGGAATATGTAAAATTTTCTCTCCCTCATATTGCATCTTATCAATATAATAGTTGTAAAAAATTAACTTCATATTCGTAATACACAACCCCGAAAACCCTCTAATACTAAATCTGAAAAATGCAAATAACATAAAATTTTCAACCCACTATATTGCATCCGCTGTATTGAATTTCAAAAAAATTATTTTAAGTCTTAATCTAATCTAAATCTAAACCCTTCAAAACCCCCTAGTACCAATTTTGGATGAAATCCGTAAATTTAAAATTTCTAGACTTATATTCGCTATTTATATCCTCAAAAACGATTTAGTCCTACCGTTGAACAAAATCGAAAAATGTAAAATTTTTAGTCCGCTATCTTGGATTTGCTATATTGAATCTTGAAAAAATACTTTTAAATTCATAATTTACACCCTCAAGAACCCCCTATATCAGTTTGGGAGAAAATCGAAAAATGTAAAATTTTTAGGACACCATATTGAATTTGCCAGATTGAGTTTTTCAAAAAATATTTTAATTTCATAATCACCACTAACAAAAATACCCCAATAGATATTTTAGACAAAATTTTTAATCCGCCATCTTAGATCCACCACATTAAATTTAAAATTTGAATTTTTTAAAAATAATTTTAGATTCGTTGGGTACAACCCCGAAAATTCCTCCATACCAATTTTGGAGAAAATCGGATAAAAACGATTTTTTTGTGGCCACATTAGATCCGCCAAATTGAATTTTTTAAAAATTTATTTAGGTTCGTCATATGCGACCCCGAAAACTCCTCCGTACCAATTTTGCAGAAAATCGGACAAAAACGATTTTTTGTGGCCATATTAGATCCGCCAAATTGAATTTTTTTAAAATTATTTTAGATTCGTCATATGCGACCCCGAAAACTCCTCCGTACCAATTTTGGAGAAAATCGGACAAAAACGATTTTTTTGTGGCCACATTAGATCCGCCAAATTGAATTTTTTAAAAATTTATTTAGGTTCGTCATGTGCGACCCCGAAAACTCCTCCGTACCAATTTTGCAGAAAATCGGACAAAAACGATTTTTTGTGGCCATATTAGATCCGCCAAATTGAATTTTTTAAAAATTATTTTAGATTCGTCATATGCGACCCCGAAAACTCCTCCGTACCAATTTTGGAGAAAATCGGACAAAAACGATTTTTTTGTGGCCATATTAGATCCGCCAAATTGAATTTTTTAAAAATTATTTTAGATTGGTTATATGCGACCCCGAAAACTCCGTACCAATTTTGGAGAAAATTGGACAAAATTGACTCTTTCGTCCTCCATATTGGATCCGCCATATTGAATTTTTTAAAATTAATATCAGATTCGTTATGTGCAACCTCTAAAACTTCCCCATACCAATTTTAGAGAAAATTGGACCAAATTAAATTTTTTTGTCCGTATCAATTTTAGAGAAAATCGGATAAAATTAATTTTTTTGGCCGCCATATTGTAAGCGCCATCTTGGATTTCACTGCACCAGTTTCATCTAAAAAAATATGAGACCACCGCAGCAACTTCCTTTATAAAACGTAAAAAATTTCATTCAAAGCGGTGCAGCCGTTCCGGAGTAATCGGTGTACATACATAAAAAAAAAATACATAGTCGACGAATTGAGAGCCTCCTTCTTTTAGAAGTCGGTTAAAAATTAAAGGGTATTTTAAAAGCCATTTAGAGACTCATATTTCGCGAAATAAGTTATTAAAGAAGAAATATTACATACTTAATTGCGTTTTCAATATATAACTCGATGGGTAAATGAAAAAACATTTTTACATCCCTATTTTTGACACAGTGGGCGGTAACCTGAATTTGTTTCCTAGGTTTTTTAATAACTGAAACTATGTGTCCAGAAAAGTTAATTCAATGAAAAATTGATGAACTTATAAGGTTGTGACATACAGTAGGAAGGACGGCGGACACTACGGAACTATAGAATTTCCTAGCTGGTTACGAAACCCTAAAAAACAACACATAAGAAATAAACGAATATAAAAGAACATTTTAACTTACTCACTTGTTGTATTAAATTTTTCTGATGTTGAAGTAAATCAATTATTCTTGAATCGAAGACGAATATCACATTTAAATTATTTTTTAATGAAATATAGGTTGTCATGAATTAAGTTAAATTAAACATGGCGTTTAAATACTTTTACGAAATTAAAATACCAGGGAATTGTAACAATCTGTGAAGTATCAACATTTTTTTTTCTAAATAACCCTGGAAACTTGTAATATCTTGTATATTAAAAAAATTCTGAATGATTCTTTCTTTTTTTTTTAGTTTTACTGAACATCTCAACAAATGCTTTAGTGGTATAATAATGATGGAATTTATATTATCATCTCTACCTGTCGCCATGTCAGTTATTACTCTTACTAAGGTACGGTAAATAAAGAATTAAAACATTAGCCTCTCTAGTTGATATATCGGCACATTTTAAAACATATATAAACTTAAACACAATTTTTACCTTAATTATTGTCAAAATTAATATTTTGGAGGGCAATACAAGTTCTAGTAAGTTGCCTCAAAAAGTAGCAAGATTTAAAATATGAAAACATTCAACCTTCGTGTAAATTACTGGATATTCGAAGTATTATAATCACAAATACGATTTTTAAAGTGAAAACTTCTTTAAGTGCGCTGAGCACTTTATTTTGTGGTTATTGAATGAGACTGAGGCACCACGCTCGGCTATAGAACACTCGTTCGGGTAAAATCGGCTCGAGTCGACCAAGAGTAATGTGCCACAACCAATTTCCCTCAATGCGCCTATGGATTGATGTACCACAAGAAGATAAATACCGAAATAATGCTAACCTGTATAATTGTCGCGTTTTTAACCGACTTCTAAAAGAAGAAGGTTCTCAATTCGTCGACTATGTATTTTTTTTTATGTATGTACACCGATTACTCCGGAACGGCTGCACCGATTTGAATGAAATTTTTTACGTTATGGTCCCATATTTTTTTAGATGAAATTGGTGCAGTAAAATCCAAGATGGCGCTTACAATATGACGGCCAAAAAAATTAATTTTGTCCGATTTTCTCCAAAATTGGTATGGAGGAATTTTCGGGGTTGTACCCAACGAATCTGAAATTATTTTAAAAAAATTCAAAATGGCGGATCCAATATGGCGGACAAAAAAAATTAATTTAGTCCGATTTTCTCCAAAATTGGTATGGGGGAGTTTTCGACGTGCCACATAACGAATCTAATATTATTTTTAAAAAATTTAATATGGCGGATCCAATATGGCGGACGAAAAAATCAATTTTGTCCGATTTTCTCCAAAATTGGTACAGGGGAGTTTTTGGAGTTGCATATGACGAATCTAAAATAATTTTTTAAAAATTCAATATGGTGGATCCAATATGGCCGACAAAAAAATTAATTTTGTCCGATTTTCTCCAAAATTGGTATGGGGGAGTTTTCGGGGTCGCATATGACGAATTTAAAATAATTTTTTAAAAAAATTCAATTTGGCGGATCCAATATGGCCGCCAAAAAAAAAATTTATGTCCGATTTTCTCCAAAATTGGTATGGGAGAGTTTTCGGAGTCGCATATGACGAATCTAAAATAATTTTTAAAAAATTCAATATGGCAGATCTGATATGGCGGACGAAAAAATCAATTTTGTCCGATTTTCTCCAAAATTGGTATGGGGAAGTTTTCGGGGCCTCACATAAAGAATCAGAAATTATTTTTTAAAAATTCAATATGGCGGATTCAATATGGCGAACAAAAAAAATCAATTTTGTCCTATTTTCACCAAAATTGGTACGGGAGAGTTTTCGGGGTCACACATGACGAATCTAAAATTATTTAAAAAAAATTTAATATGGCGTATCTAACATGGTGGATAAAAAATTAATTTATTTTCTTTAAATATCGATATTGGAAGGTGTTGAGGCCTATATTACCAATCTAAAATTAATTTGAAATTTAAGATAGTGGATTTTCTATGATAGACTAAATATTCGTTTGACCCAATTTGATTCGTATTTGGAAAACTCTAAGAACTGAAGAATTTTTAGTGGTTCATTTTCAGGTGATTTACAACTTTGGATAAAATTTGTTTTTTTTTGACACTTTGGAGTCATTGCGAGGTACACTAATGTCGATTAGTACTTAGTTCAAATAATTCATGGATATCATATTGAATTCTAAAACTAAAAATAGAAAAATAAAATTTTTATAAAAAAATTGAACCGACTTCTAAAAGTGCGCTAAAAAGTGAAAAATAACCATAAATTTTTATATGAAATTGAACTTTTTGAAGTCGGCGCCAAATTATTTGTAAATGAAATAAATAACTACTAATATATACAAATTATGGTAAGAAAGCAATTACAAAAAAAAAGTATTTTAAATCTGTTTATGCAAATCACATTTTGTCAAGTATTAGTTTGGCGCCGACTTCAAAAATTTCAATTTCATATAAAAATTTATGGTTATTTTTCACTTTTTAGCGCACTTTTAGAAGTCGGTTCAATTTTTTTATAAAAATTTTATATCTTTTCTAATGTTAAACTTGATAAATATCGAAATTAAGCTAACTTGCATTTTTACCGTAATTTATCTTTTACTACCAGTGTTTATCATTGTAGATAATTCTTGAATATTGTTGTATGAACACTAATTCTTATTTTATCTATTTATGTCAGGATTTATCTTTTAGAATAATATAAATACCTACCTATAACAAGAGAATGTAGATTCGTAAGTTCTTAGTTTATTACCAGCTTTCCTTGAATAAAAGTGATATTTAAATTCAAGTTTAAGAGTAATTCATTCTAAGTCTTAAGGATTTCAAAAAACAACCAAACAACAAAACTCAAGGAAGCGAGAGAGACATATAGTCAATGCGTTACAATCTCGCCTTGATGAAGTTTTCACTTCTGTCGTCTAGACTTAAGCACACGCAAATTTTTTAATTTATTAATTTATTTATGAATTTAAAATATAACCATCCTAAAATTTGCACCGAATTTGTTTTGATCTAACTAGGCTATTTTGCAGTATTATATTGCAAAATTTTGTCTGATGAACTACCGTATGCCTAGAAAATAATTTGATGACAGTAAGAAACTTTAAAATTAAATTAAGCCCATGAATCTGATTTGATTAAAGTCGAAATGCAAAGACCTAATTCTAGATATTCTTTTGCAAACTAGTTTATTAAAATGATTACAAATTTGTAGATGACTTCCGCAGATGTGATTTGGATTTCCTTTTATATCTCAATGATCACTTTTCAAATATTTGTACTAGCCTGGAGTTGCAATGAAGTGAATGTCCAGGTAATAAAAATATTTTTTTTACTCACTATGTAGTATATGCAACCACATTATTAAATTTCAGAAAAAATAAATGATCATTAAAGCGACAGTACAAATATGGCTAGTAGTGGTATTAATAATTCACTATTGTACGAATTAAATATATTAAGGTTATAGCGATGCCAGACAGATCAAAATATTTAATAAAAATCTAAACAAAAAGGAACACTGGTATAAAAGAATTAATATTGACAAAGTGATTTTATTTAAAAATTTAAAACTATGTAGAAATTATTTTATAATTTTAACAAATAAATAGTTGGTATAAATTAAAACGATGAAAGTAGTGATTGGAAAACGTTTTTTAGAAAATTACGTTTTTCTGTTGCCACAAACTCGTTATTACACTTAAGTGGCAAGTAATGTTTTTTTTATTAGAGTAAATCTAAACTTAAGCTTGCGATGGTATAGTTTGCATCAATTTTGGCAGTGACTAACGAAAGCCTTGAAATAATCTAGGTCCCATTACTTTGGTTTCCTATTTTTATTTATATTTAAATAACTTAAAAAACATATTGTTTAGAGCCAAGCTGTTGGAAATGCTGCATATGAGAGCAAATGGCATTTATTGAATAAAAATGGAAGAAGACTAACACTAATATTAATGCAGAGAGCCCATCATAGGCCTCTTATAATGACTATAGGTCCATTCGGACCAATGACTTTGGAAACATTTTTGACGGTAGATATCTCTTATATTTTTTAAATTAAAATATGTTTCGTTTTGATTCGTGTGAGTTTTTGGGATCAAATGATACAAATAGAGAACTCATAACGTTAGTGATATATTTTCCATTTTTCCTATGCAAATTTTTAAAAATATATATTCTTAACGGGAGTACTTCTATAATTAAAGAGGCATAAATTAGTACCTTAAATAAACATTTTTTTAACACGTGAAAGGCCATATAACATAATTTTTACGTAAGGATTATTCAAATTAATGCTTTTTTGCTGATGATATTTCAAGATATTGTCAGTAGTAGTTTCTTAACTGCTAAGTTTATGCGAATTAGTTATTTTCTTGCTACAGGTAGCATATGGAAAAATGAAAGAATGTGTTGGTTTTTTTGTTCCAAGTTCTACTTTTAAGATGCTATAAAACGTAAAATTTTATTAACTAACTAATTCAAGTATAATTGATGAACGATTAAAAGGGATGATAATTAATTTTCGATGTTTCGATTCCTTTGCAAATTCAAGTTGCCTCGTTACCTGACCACGCCTAACTACTACTATTTTTGTGTCCCTGAAATGTCTTTATTTCAATCCGTTGAGTTTCGAACACTCTCTAGGGAGATCGTCAACAGTTTCATCTTTCTCCAGGCACTATCTGCATAATGAATCATCCATGATGCAAATCCTGTGAAGATGACGTAGCAAGTAATAATGTCCCGTCAGCAAACCCGCCACTATCTGCAGTTCCTGACTCTGTACTTAAAGAAGTTCCCTAGTAAGTCACGCATTAAGCCCAATTATATATTCCAAGGTTCATCTTGTTCCAAGGGCTTCGCTTTAGCATCCAATAAATTTAATTTCAAGTGGCAGTAGCAGTTCTCTTCGTCCAACAATAATTGGACTAGCCATAATGGTTTCTAGCCGAGAACTCTATCTTTGTCATATGATTCATTTCCTCGTTTCCTTGTTTGTTCAAGTAACCGGGAACCCACATGAGTCTGATTGTACAGCCGTTCTTTGCTAAATTAATAAGAACTTGCAAACCTACTGTTGCATATGCATATGTTAATAGTTTTATTTCTGTTTATATCTCTCTTACAGCTGCAGCTCTTTCATCTTGTCGAGATCCATTTGTAAACCAGCAGGCATCATTTCTGGAAAGAGTTTTCTCCCCCTCCTAATCCCTTTTGGTTGGTAAAAATATCTCAAAAAAGTAGTATAATTTGAAAACGGACACTATATAGGCTCTTTGCATAGAAAACGATGGAAAATTTTTCCACACATTAATTGCATATGTTTTGTTACCTATAATTTGTCTAGATTAATTGAAATATCTAAATACATAAAAATATATTTAAAAATCATATTTTTCACAACTTAATAGTGTATGATATTATAATATGTAACAAAATAATAAATACATCTATATTTTAATTTCTCATTATTTATTAAAAAATGTTAACTTTCTGTTTAGTCGAAAGGTTGATTTCACTACAAAATTTGTCTTAAAATTAAGCGGAAAATTTACATTCTTAGTGCATAATTATGAATTATTCAACTTGTTACTTTTCTGAAGCAAGTGCAAAAAGGTGGTGCAAATATATTTCCTATAAATCAAGTACTTATTTCAATTTTTAGATTATGAAAATTTCCTACACCTATATAAGTGTTATGAAGAACTAAATGATTGTTAAAATGGAGAAAATAAAAACCAATCAAGAAATATTTAGTTCTTTAGATTTTAGAAGTTAATTAGTATGAAGGATTTTAGGCTTTTAAATTTAGAAGATCCTGTTGTTTATATTTTAATAAATGCATCTTAAAAATTAAATCTTTTCATTTCTAGTTCCAGTCTCAAAACTTTAACAGCCCGATTTATTAAGAAGGTTTTAGATTTAAACCCTATCTGGTTGCCATGGAAGTTAGAACTTCTAGTTAGCTAATCATGCTTTGCTTATGATAATAACAACATTTGCAATTATGTTCTGAATATAACCATGTGTTATAAACTTTAAAAAATATACATATAATCTTCAACTAACGATTTTTTGCCCAGTAGGATGAAAACTAATATAAATTTTGTGGTTCAAATATCATTGTTTACTCTTAACATTGAAACTATGCTAAGCTATATCGTTAAACAAATAAAAACATTGACAAATGGAAGGATAATGGAGAAAAAAGGATATCTGTTAAAAACAATTTGGCTTATAGAGGGTATGCTAAACAAGCGTAGAATATCATTCTTACTTTTTTTTAAAATATAACGAGATTTATTGAAACTTGTTTTCAACCTTAAACATTTTTTGGCTCACTATGCGACATTACCAAATTATTAAATTTTTAAATATTTTTAAAGCAAAATCAGTTATATTTTTAAACAAAATCAGTTATATTTTAGTTAAATTTCAATACTTACACCACAGTTCCTTACTTTTTATTTGTAAAAATTCATAGCTGAGATCGTTTTACCTTACAATACTACAATATTAATTTTTTTTTGTACAGGGTGTCCAAAATTGTAATTTTTCTCAGTTCCGTTTTAAGCGGCGAATTTTTTAAATATGTAGTACATCCTGTCTCTAAGGGCATGTAACGATATAGTATTTATACATTTCTGAATTGATACAAGTACGTTTGCCATACTCTCCAACATTTTTGTTTAAAATTGCTATTAACATTTTACACATGCATTTTGAATTTTATATAATATATTTATGGTTTTTACATGAATTGTAAATTCAATAGACGTCTTGCCAAACTATACAATTCCTCTTATAAATTTTCCGGTAAGGAAATCATATTAATAATATTGATAGAATATATTTAATATCAGATATTAATAATTAATGCTTACTTCATTTAAAAATCAAGAAATGTGTTATGAATAGTTGGCCACAATTTTATTTTTTCTCTGTTATGTCCAGTACGTGTCAGTTTTGTGATAATCATTCAATTACCGTACATCAATAAAAACCAAATTTTAATTTGTCATACAATGAATAACTCTCACTGCCAATAAAAACAAAACCGCATCACAAAACAAGGTATTATTAACTTTTGTCAGCTCATCAAGCAATTAACGATATTTTAAAGGCGGCTTTACACGTGTAAAATACCTAAAGCAAGGTACTAAATGAAGTCACTAAATTAAGCTACTCGTATCATGTGAACAACTTAATTTAGTACTTCCGCAAGTGCTGCATTTAGTAAATTATTTAGTAGCGTGAATAGTGCCAATTTCTATTTGTTTGAACAGCTAGTCTCCCGAACCTCTTGTTCGGAGTAATTAATCGCCAAATAAACAAATGTGAACACCTCAATTTAGTAAAGTGCATTATTACCTACTGTGTAAATACGCTGATATGCGGAAAATTCTCCAACATGTTTTGGTGGGTGAAGAAAATACATTAAAATTCATATAAGATTATCGTGAAAGACCGGAATGCAGTTGCTGCCTTTTATAAAAACAAACTAGCCTGTGACTCTGGTAATAAAGCGATTAAAGACGTCATGGGAATCAGAGAATTTGGCGTGCCGGAAATCAAAAACAAAATAAGGAGCTTGCATGGAATTTCCGGAGATGACACTACTTGTGCTGGTCTTTTTATTGAATTTCATATGAGTTGCTTAAAAAATTCCATTTTCTTGTGCTTACGAGAACGAGTGTGGTTGAAACCAGTTTGCCGGTGACGGTACACTGCCGTTGATTTCTCCAACAATAAAAATATTTTAGATATCCAAGCCCAGAATAATCCACGTGTGTAAACTTCAGAGCTGTGCAGATCTAGTAACAAAATTAAACAATATAAACCTACTAGGTACATATTTTCCAATTATTTTCCCAAAGTTTGTCAATTGGGCGTATCTACCTAGCATTTTTCACATTATTTATTTATTTATCTCAAACAGTACATCACAGAGTAAATCCAAATAGTACATTCCTTATAGCATGTTACACAAATAAAATAAAATAGCTTATCTAATGCTTAACGGTGATACAAACCTTTAACAAAGAATACACACTCAGAAAGAAAAAAAAAGGACTATACACCAAACAAACAAAAAAAAAGTTATGTAGTAATATATACTTTAAATACCAGATGAAATGACCCGTCGAACTTGCAACACACAAATATTCAAATATTATATAAGAGTGATTTTGGTTTCTTTTTGAACATCGGCAGGGAGCATTCAAGATCGAAATTAAGGGGAATATATGTGTTGAAATGTTGCATAATACGATTCATAATATTATTTCTACCAACATCAGTCCGGCTTCTCTTAACCGAGAACATTTGCAATAGGCGAGTGTCGCGTGAATGAACGCGGAAGTTAATCAGTTCAAGAAGGCCAGAACAGTCAATTATATTAAATCCAAAAAGAATAGTGAAAGAAGTTCTACACAATTCCAGGCTTTCCATACCTATCAGCTGCAATCTCTGAGAATGGGAAAGAAGAGTTCTGTCGACGTCGAGCTAATAGAGCATAAAATTCACAAATTTTAACTGTATGCATTCAATCCGCTTAATATTTGTTATGTAACAAGGGCTCCAAACAACGCAACAACATTCTAGGTGGCTATGCACAAGTGAATAATATGAAGATTTTGAAACTTCGATACTTTCAAAATCCCTGCAGCTTCTCATTATAAATCCTACCATTTTATAAGACCTTGCTAAAATACAATTAGTGTGGTCATTAAATCGTAATTCGGTTTCAAAAATAACGCTTAAGTCATCGATTAAGGAAACTCTGATCAGGAGGGCATTAGAGATGATGCCATGATGTAAAATTAGAGATTTCTTGTTAGAAAGTGAAATATTCTTACATTTTGAGTTGTTGAGTTGCATCAGGTTTGCCTCAGACCATTCCATTAAATTGTTAATTTGATATTGTCAGAGCAGGCAATCATCAGTATTGTTTACTCTCTTAAATACCTTCAAGTCGTCAGCGTAGAAGAGAAATTGGTAGTTTTCAAACACACTGACAAGATTATTTATAAAGATGAGGAAGAAGACAGATTCCAGGTGCGACACCGGATGTTACATTTATCAGTTTAGATAAAGTATTATTGAATTTAACTAGTTGTGTTCGATTGGTGAGATAACTAGAAATCCACGACAGTAGAGGGTCTGTAACAACGAGTGAATATAATTTGTTGAGCAATATAGAGTGACCCACTCTTTCGATTGCTTTTTTAAAATCAAAGTAAACTGAGATGACAGCAGTAATAATAGGATTGATGGCATTAAAAAATCAAATTTCAAATAAATGCAAAGAAATTTTAAGTCAGGAAATATAATCTTTAATTAACTATTTTTTATGAGTTTATATGAATGTTGCTTTGTTGAATTTTCAATACAAAGTAGCTTATTAATTCGTAGTCTGATAATAGCAATTGTATAAAGGAAGGAAAAATTGCAAATGCAAAACCTTTTTCTTTTAGAAGTCGGTTAAAAAGGAGAAAAGTCTTAATTTAATGATTATTGTTATACGACAGTCTAGATTTCACACATTTCCGATGTGTATCATATCCTTCGAAGTCAAGAAAACTAGAGGTGTCAATTCAACATCAGTGTTTATGAAACATTGATGTTTTGTTATAAACATTGGTTTATCAACAGAAATAAGGTTTGTAAGCTACACACCACAGCTTAGTCATCAAATTTGTAATAAAGTAATTTAGATTGTAAAACTATATGTATAAATAAATTGAAAATGGATAGGTTATTAGTTAACAATAAGAATAAAATATATGAACGGCATATAAAATTAAATAAAGGGTGTTTTTTATAGAGGTATAGAACTTTTAAATGGAATAAAACAAAGATGAATTTTTTAAATTGACATGAAATTTACTTTATTCGAAAGATAACCTTCTGGCATTATAATTTAAATATGACTTCTGGCATATGACCGCCACGGCTGGCTCGGACCTAGCCTAATCTGGAGGTCCAATTTTCGATGACTTTTTCCAACATTTGTGGTCATATATCGGCAATAACGCGACGAATGTTGTCCTCCAAGTGATCAATCGTTTCGGGCTTATCGGCGTAGACTAGCGACTTCACATATCCCCACAGAAAATAGTCTAGCGGCGTTAAGTCGCACGATCTTGGAGGCCAATTTACGGGTCCGAAACGTGAAACTATGCGGTTACCAAACGTTTCCTTCAATAAATCAATTGTGGCACGAGCTGTGTGACAGCGCAACAGTCTTGTTGAAACCACAGCTCCTGCACATCATGGTTGTTCAATTGATGAACGAAAAAGTCAGTAATCATGGCTCTATAACGGTCACCATTGACTGTAACGTTCTGACCAGCATCGTTTTTAAAGAAGTACGGACCAATGATTCCACCAGCCCATAAAGCACATCAAACAGTCAGTTTTTCTGGATGTAACGGTGTCTCAACATACACTTGAGGATTATCATCACTCGAAATACGGCAGTTTTGTTTATTGACGTATCCATTCAAACAAAAGTGAGCTTCATCGCTAAACAAAATTCGCTTATGAAAATCGGGATCAACGGCAATCTTGTTTTGGGCTGATTCACCGAATCTACGCCTTGCTAGGTGATCGTGTGGCTTCAATTCTTGCACGAGGTGGATTTTGTAAGCACGCAAACCAAGATCTTTCCGCAAAATCTTCCATAAAGTGAATGGACACATATCCAATTCCTGTGCACGATGGCGGATAGACTGATTCGGGTCTTCCTCTACGCTACGCTCTACAGCAGCAATGACTTCTTCTGTACGCACTGTACGACGTCTCTGTGGATGCGTATTATCATTTAGAGTAAACGTGGTGCGAAAACGTTCCATAGTTAATCGAATTAATTGCTCTGATGGACGATTATGTTGACCGTAAAATGGACGTAGTGCGCGATATGTATTTCGAACAGAACCATGATTTTCAAAATAAATTTGCACAATTTGGAAGCGTTGTTCAGGCGTCAGTCTATTCATGTTGAAATGCCAAACCAAACTAAACATAAATCACTTGACAGCTGACGAAATGGCCGCCAGTTAAAAAAGTGTTGCCAACTTAAAGTTTTATACCTCTATAAAAAACACCCTTTGTATAAATGTGATGTTATATACATAGATCAGAGTAAAAAAAGTATAAAAATTAGACTTAAGAACATAGAGTTTCAATTTTAAATAATATAAAAAATTCAGGAATGTTCTCATACTGTATAGATCATAACCATTTCATAGACTTAAATAACATTACATTACTCCATTTCGAAAGTAAAAGATTAAATTTACTAGAACAACTTGAAATAATTTTTTTTTTAAATTAACACAATTGGCTACCAATGGCCAACGAAACTTCCCACTTTCTTCCAACACCAATTATAGATAAATATTTGACGTCGCCTTTGCTAAATTTACAATAATTAAATTAGGTTCCTTAGAATAGAAAATAAAATATTGAATAAATATATAAATGTTAAAAAACATCGTTAACTTTAGTATTAAGCGAACAGTGTTTTATTTAGAAATAAAGAAAGAAATTTTTCCGAATTTATAGCTATTGTTTCCAATAAGAAAAATGACTATCAAGTATATTAGAAAGATCAAAAATAGAGATGAAATGATAAATATTATCAAATGGCCTATGGTTGCTGCAGGAGTATGGCCAAGAATCACAACTAATCACCCAATTTTAAAGAAAATGTATCGTTTCTACGAAATATTTGTCAGAATTGATTATGGCCTTTTCTATTTAGGTCTGCTAATAGAAGCATTCAGATTGGTAATGCAACGCTATGCCCTCAACATAATAATAAGTAGTATGCAAGTACTTATAACAGCTTCAAAAATGTCCATACAGTTGGGAATATATTACAGAAACAATATTGTAGATATAATGGACGGAGTAACCAAGAAAGAAGGAGAGCTATGGAAAGAAAATAATGTTGAAATTTTAAAACTGTTGCTCAAAAGAGTTAAGATCGGTAAAATATTTATATTTATAATGATTGTAACAACAGCTTTAACAGTTGCGTTGCAAAATATAACAGGTAGGTTAGAACATATGAAATAATTCTAGTATCACTACCTTTCAAAAAGGATAAAAAAGAAATAAAACCATGTAAAATCTGATAAATGAGTTGTCTAATAAGCTATTAAAGACAAAAAATGACTATAGATTTTTGTATGTAATTGAAACTTTTTAATTTGGCAAGTTTATACATAAACAATTTTGTTTTTAATTTAATTTTTCGACTTTTAGTTTAAAACTCATCAGGATATACGGTGATTATTTTAGTTATATAATGATACAGATTGTGTAGTGTACCGCAAAAGGTTCCCAAGGTTCAAAAAAGTACCCATTTTAACCAAAACTATAGTATAATGCATTAAATTGATCAACAAAAATTTTTTTGATTTTAACATTCCTTGAAATTGATAGAATTCTGAGGAAAATTTAAATTTCTTAGTCCACCATAATAGGCTCATAGTATTAAATTTTAAGAAAAAAATTATTTTCGTAACCTGCTCCCTCAAAAGCTCCCAATATTAATTTTGCAGGAAAGTGTAAAATTTTTAGTTAGCAGTATTTAATAAATTTTTTCTACGCCTTATTTTAAACGTCACCTTGTATTTTACTAAATTTATTTTGAGCCACAATTATATGGGATGGGTTGCAGAACATCCTTCTTTTTTGATTTCCATTAAAAAGTATCCGTTGTGGTATTAAATAATTTTTTGGTACTAAAATCCTTCGAATATTGCAAAGGAAAAAAATTCTTAATAACATGACCACACAAAAAAAGAAAGACCACGATACTAATATCACAAGATCTTCTGCAAATAAACCTAAAATGCTTTGAAAAATAATTAATGAATTGGAATATAACTAAGAAAAATGAAAACTGTCTTTATATACTTCATAATAATATCATTGTTTCTGATAAAAAATAAACCTCAAATTTGTTTGTTAGTTACTTTTCAATAATAGTACAATAAAAATTAGACCAGCAATTTCAAAATTAATTATCTGTTGAGAGCAGAATTTTTAAATCAGTTTCTTTTTCTGTGTACTTTCCTCCTGTTTCAGAAGATGACGTTGAGTTAGTCAAAAAAAAGTTAAAATTAAAAAACCACAGGAATATGAAATACCCACTTTTTATAATAAAATTATACAATAAAAAATATAATAAAATTCCTTAAATATTTTATCAATATGGGCGAGCAAAAAGGACAGTTTTCCTGTAGATTAAAAGTAAGTAAGTAAAGCCTCGGTGGCCCCTATCTTTAAGCGAAATGACACGCATAATGTACAAAATTACCGCCCAATTGTACTTCTGAGCATTTTCTCAAAGATAGTTGAAAACATTTGTTGGACACTCTATAGAAACAGCCACTGCTAATTTTGTTCAGCAAATGTACCGAAATCTACATAAGAGTATAGTCACGGCGGAGATATTCTTAGATCTAACGCGTGTCTTTAACACGTTGAATGCAGACTATCTTAATAATAAAAGTAGAGCTCTCAGAATTAGAGATCCTTTGAGTAACTAGATAAAGTAATATTTATCAAACCGAATGTTTGTTGTCAAAATATCAAATCAAATCTCTGAAGAGCAGGAATCAAACATCAGCATACCTCAAAGTAATATGTTGGGTCTACTTCTATTCTTGTAGTATATTAATGATCTACCTGCTTACTTAAAAGCTGCTCCTGTTTTTCCTTTTGCGAACAACATGTCTTGCATCATTTCTGCCGCCAGTTTTGGTGATCTCTTACATAAAATAAACTTTTTTTTCTTTCAGTTCTCGAATAATTGCAAACAAAATAACTTAATACATAACTATGATAAAACCGTAGATATGCGCAAAAATAATATGTAGGTCAGATACCCAAAAAAAATAATAAGACCTATATTTAAGTATGTTCATGCCAATGGCGATTTTTATAAATTTTATAACCTGCTGAGAAACTGTGAAAGGTGTGACGTGGAGCTTCTGTCAGATCCAAACGAGGTAGTATCATGATTGTGCAACAAAATGAATGAGTTCTTGGATGAGAGTGTTCCCAAGAAAATTTGTACAAGAACGACCAGGTTAAAATATCCCCACATGTTTTCTTTAGATCTTGTTAAAAAAAAATAAGACAAAAAAAATAATACACAAAAAAAGATTTATCTGAAGAACATCTCCTGGAGTTAGATAACTTGAGAACTTCCATTAAAAAACAAACAGAATTTGAATATTCAGAGTACATTAAAAATATTGAGCAAAATGCTAATAATGATCATAAAAGTTTTTGGGGTTATATAAGCTTAAAAAAAAGGGGGTCAGGTATTTCCAAAGAAGTCACCTATAGAGAAATAAGTTTTTCCGGTGATTTTGGAGTTATCAATGCTTTTGCACAGTTTTTTTTTATATCTGTTGTTGAAGTAGATAACAATTACTCAAATGCTATTGAGCATTGGGGTTCTTTTGAGTTACCTAAAATAAGAGAACTTACTGTAAAGGACAGTATAAAAAAATTAAAGCCTAAAAAGTTTGTTGAAACTGACAATATTCCTCCCTATATACAGGGTGATTCAAAAATCGATAACGAAACTTAAGGGGGTGATTCTACTTGACAAAATAAGGGTAGAGCTTCATATAATTTTTTTTCAAAATGTCATTCGTTTTCGAGTTACAAGCCGTCCAAGTTCAAGTTATTTTTTGTTTTTTGAATTACTCGCTTACAGGAAAACCGATTTGACTAATATTTGAAAAATAGGCTAAGTCTTCTGCGCTTCATCATTTTAGTAACAATTCACAGTGATTATTTGCCGCTAGAGGGCACTTTACCTACATTGAAAATTGTTTTTTTGTCATAATTTTTTAGTGTTGACAGCTACAGTAGTTTTTGGCATAATTTCTGAAAGACTGATGCCAGGCCTTTAAAAAAGGTGCTCTTTATTGACATCGCTAAACCCAACGGTTTAGACGTAAATCACCCTTAAAAATTAAGTGGTAAATTTACTTTTCTCATTTCATTACCACCAGCTACCAGGTAAATAGCTATCAAAGTATACTAGAGCTGTCAGTTTAACATCAAATAAATTCGCTTTTTAAACTATTTAATTTATAATCTTAAAATAACTAATAATGGCTAATCACCAATATTCAAATATCGAATATTGTGATATCCATTTTTGTAATGGAAAAGCAAATGGTAATGCAGAGTTGGCAAGAAGATATTATATGGAGAGTTATCCGGAAAGAAATATCCCTCTTGCTCAAACATTTTCCAGTGTGCACAGGAGGCTTGCGGAATGTGGTTCCTTTAAAAGTTATAATGGAAATAGGGGAAGACCTAGAACTGCTAGAAACGTGCAACAAGAAGAAAGAGTGCTTGAAATTATTGAAGATAATCCCGGTATTAGTACTAGAAAAATTGGGAATGAAGTGCGGCTCTGTCAGGCTAGTTCATGGAGGATACTAAGAGAAGAAAAACTCTACCCGTTTCATTCAAAAAAGGTGCAGGCTCTTTATGACGATGATCGGCCGAGACGATTGGAAATGTGCAATCAGATCCTAGCTAAGTATGAACACGATAATCGATTAATTGGCGTCATATTATTCACTGACGAAGCTGGTTTCACTCGTGATGGCATAACAAATCTACACAACATCCACACATATGCTTACGAGAACCCAAACAATGTGGTAGAAACGAAACATCAGCGTAGATTTTCACTAAATGTGTGGGCAGGGATAATAGGAGATTACCTTATTGGTCCTCATTTCTTTGATGGCCCATTAACTGGTGACGTATACTTAGATTTTATCCAAAATCGTCTCCTATTGTATCTGGAAGATGTGCCATTGGAAGTAAGGGCCAACATGTGGATCCTCCAAGACGGAGCTCCGCCCCACTTTAGTATACGTGTCCGACAGTATTTGAATGCAACGTATCCTGAGCGATGGATAGGACGAAGTGGACCATTGGCATGGGCAGCGAGGTCACCAGACCTTAATCCTATGGATTTTTTCTTTTGGGGTCATTTGAAACAATTGGTGTACGATATTCCAGTAATCAACGTCGAGGATCTTCGCTTCAGGATAATCGAAAAGTGCCAAATTATTAAAGAAACACCAGGAATTTTTCATCGAGTTAGGCGACATTTTTTGAAGAGTGTTAGGAAATGTATGGAAGAAAATGGGGGACATCTTGAGAATCTTTTTTAGTTTGTTTATTACTGTTTCATTAATTTTTATCAATTAAATGTATATCGCAATAATCCATAATATGAATATTTACTGATTAGCCATTATTAGGTATTTTAAGATTATAAATTAAATAGTTTAAAAAGCGAATTTATTTGATGTTAAACTGACAGCTCTAGTATACTTTGATAGCTATTTACCTGGTAGCTGGTGGTAATGAAATGAGAAAAGTAAATTTACCAGTTAATTTTTAAGGGTGATTTACGTCTAAACCGTTGGGTTTAGCGATGTAAATAAAGAGCACCTTTTTTAAAGGCCTGACATCAGTCTTTCAGAAATTATGCCAAAAACTACTGTAGCTGTCAAGACTAAAAAATTATGACAAAAAAACAATTTTCAATGTAGGTAAAGTGCCCTCTAGCGGCAAACAATCAATGTGAATTGTTACTAAAATGATGAAGCGCTGAAGACTTAGCCTATCTTTCAAATATTAGTCAAATCTATTTTCCTGTAAGCGAGTAATTCAAAAAACAAAAAATAAAAACTTGAATTTGGACGGCTTGTAACTCGAAAACGAATGACATTTTGAAAAAAAATTATATGGAGCTCTACCCTTATTTTGTCAAGTAGAATCACCCCCTTAAGTTTCGTGATCGATTTTTGAATCACCCTGTATAAAAGGCAGAATCGGTTTTACTTTCCTGTGCTCAAAGCTCTTGGGAAGGAGAGGGGCGATCGCAAGGAAAACAAGTTGTCAACTGAAGGGAGTGCCAACAGCATACACATTTCTAATATAAAAGGCAGAATCGGTTTTATTTTCCTGTACTCAAAGCTCTTGGGAAGGAGAGGGGCGATCGCAAGAAAAGCAAATTGTCAACGGGAGGGAGTGCCAGCAGCATACACATTTCTAATATAAAAGGCAGAATCGGTTTTATTTTCCTGTACTCAAAGCTCTTGGGAAGGAGAGGGGCGATCGCAAGAAAAACAAGTTGTCAACGCGAAGGAGTGCCAGCAGCATACACATTTCTAATATAAAAGGCAGAATCGGTTTTATTTTCCTGTATTCAAAGTTTTTGGGAAAGAGAGGGGCGATCGCAAGAAAAACACGTTGTCAACGGAAGGGGGTGCCAACAGCATACACATTTCTAATATAAAAGGCAGAATCGGTTTTATTTTCCTGTACTCAAAGCTCTTGGGAAGGAGAGGGGCGATCGCAAGAAAAACAAGTTGTCAACGGGAGGGACTGCCAGCAGAATACACATTTCTAATATAAAAGGCAGAATCGGTTTTATTTTCCTGAACTTAAAGCTCTTGGAAACGAGAGGGGCGATCACAAGGAATAGAAAAGGCAGAATCGGTTTTATTTTCCTGTACTCAAAGCTCTTGGGAAGGAGAGGGGATATCGCAAGAAAAACAAGTTGTCAACGGGAGGGAGTGTCAACAGCATACACATGTCTAATATAAAAGGCAGAATCGGTTTTATTTTGCTGAATTCAAAGCTTTTGGGAAGGAGAGGGGCGATCGCAAGAAAAACAAGTTGTCAACGGAAGGGAGTGCCAACAGCATACACATTTCTAATATAAAAGGCAGAATCGGTTTTATTTACCTGTACTCAAAGCTCTTGGGAAGGAGTGGGGCGATCGCAAGAAAAACAAGTTGTCAATGGAAAGGAGTGCCAACAGCATACACATTTCTAATATAAAAGTCAGAATCGGTTTTATTTTCCTGTACTCAAAGCTCTTGGGAAAGAGAGGGGCGATCACAAGAAAAACAAGTTGTCAACGGGAGGGAGTGCCAACAACATACCCATTTCTAACATAAAAGGCAGAATCGGTTTTATTTTCCTGTACTCAAAGCTCTTGGAAAGGAGTGGCGCGATCGCAAGAAAAACAAGTTGTCAATGGAAGGGAGTGCCAACAGCATACACATTTCTAATATAAAAGTCAGAATCGGTTTTATTTTCCTGTACTCAAAGCTCTTGGGAAAGAGAGGGGCGATCACAAGAAAAACAAGTTGTCAACGGGAGGGAGTGCCAACAGCATAACCATTTCTAACATAAAAGGCAGAATCGGTTTTATTTTCCTGTACTCAAAGCTCTTGGAAAGGAGAGGGGCGATCACAAGAAAAACAAGTTGTCAACGGGAGGGAGTGCCAACAGCATACACATTTCTAACATAAAAGGCAGAATCGGTTTTACTTTCCTGTACTCAAAGCTCTTGGAAAGGAGAGGGGCGATCACAAGAAAAACAAGTTGTCAACGGGAGGGAGTGTCAACAGCATACGCATTTCTAATATAAAAGGCAGAATCGGTTTTATTTTCCTGAATTCAAAGCTTTTGGGAAGGAGAGGGGCGATCGCAAGAAAAACAAGTTGTCAACGGAAGGGAGTGCCAACAGCATACACATTTCTAAAATAAAAGGCAGAATCGGTTTTATTTTCCTGTACACAAAGCTCTTGGTAAGGAGAGGGGAGATCGCAAGAAAAAGAAGTGTTCAATGGGAGGCTGTGCCAACAGCATGCACATTTCTAATATAAAAGGCAGAATCGGTTTTATTTTCCTCTACTCAAAGCTCTTGGGAAGGAGAGGGGCGATCGCAAGAAAAACAAGTTGTCAACGGAAGGGAGTGCCAACAGCATACACATTTCTAATATAAAAGGCAGAATCGGTATTATTTTCCTGTACTCAAAGCTCTTGGGAAGGAGAGGGGCGATCGCAAGAAAAACAAGTTGTCAACGGAAGGGAGTGCCAGCAGCATACACATTTCTAATATAAAAGGCAGAATCGGTTTTATTTTCCTGTATTCGAAGCTTTTGGGAAGGAGAGGGACGATCGCAAGAAAAACAAGTTGTCAACGGAAGGGAGTGTCAACAGCATACACATTTCTAATATAAAAGGCAGAATCGGTTTTATTTTCCTGTACTCAAAGCTCTTGGGAAGGAGAGAGGCGATCGCAAGAAAAACAAGTTGTCAACGGAAGGGAGTGCCAACAGCATACACATTTCTAATATGAAAGTCAGAATCGATTTTATTTTCCTGTACTCAAAGCTCTTGGGAAGGAGAGGGGCGATCACAAGAAAAACAAGTTGTCAACGGGAGGGAGTGCCAACAGCATACACATTTCTAATAGAAAAGGCAGATTCGGTTTTATTTTCCTGTACTCAAAACTCTTGGGAGAGAGAGGGGCGATCGCAAGAAAAACAAGTTGTCAACGGGAGGGAGAGCCAACAGCATACACTTTCTAATATAAAAGGCAGAATCGGTTTTATTTTCCTGTACTCAAAGCTCTTGGGAAGGAGAGGGGCGATCGCAAGAAAAACAAGTTGTCAACGGAAGGAAGTGCCAACAGCATACACATTTCTAATATAAAAAGCAGAATCGGTTTTATTTTCCTGTACACAAAGCTCTTGGGAAGGAGAGGGGCGATCGCAAGAAAAACAAGTTGTCAACGGGAGGGAGTGCCATCAGCATACACATTTCTAATATAAAAGGCAGAATCGGTTTTATTTTCCTGTAGTCAAAGCTCTTGGGAAGGAGAGGGGCGATCGCAAGAAAAACAAGTTGTCAACGGAAGGAAGTGCCAACAGCATACACATTTCTAATATAAAAGGCAGAATCGGTTTTATTTTCCTGTACACAAAGCTCTTGGGAAGGAGAGGGGCGATCGCAAGAAAAACAAGTTGTCAACGGGAGGGACTGCCAGCAGAATACACATTTCTAATATAAAAGGCAGAATCGGTTTTATTTTCCTGAACTTAAAGCTCTTGGAAACGAGAGGGGCGATCACAAGGAAAACAAGTTATCAACGGGAGGGAGAGCCAGCAGCATACACATTTCTAATATAAAATGCAGAATCGGTTTTAATTTCCTGTACTCAAAGCTCTTGGGAAGGAGAGGGGCGATAGCAAAAAAAACAAGTTGTCAACGGAAGGGAGTGCCAACAGCATACACATTTCTAATATAAAAGGCAGAATCGGTTTTATTTTCCTGTACTCAAAGCTCTTGGGAAAGAGAGGGGCGATCGCAAGAAAAACAAGTTATCAACGGAAGGGAGTGCCAACAGCATACACATTTCTACTATAAAAGGCAGAATCGGTTTTATTTCCCTGTACTCAAAGCTCTTGGGAAGGAGAAGGGCGATCGCAAGGAAACAAGTTGTCAACGGAAGGGAGTGCCAACAGCATACACATTTCTAATAGAAAAGGCAGATTCGGTTTTATTTTCCTGTACTCAAAACTCTTGGGAGAGAGAGGGGCGATCGCAAGAAAAACAAGTTGTCAACGGGAGGGAGAGCCAACAGCATACACTTTCTAATATAAAAGGCAGAATCGGTTTTATTTTCCTGTACTCAAGGCTCTTGGGAAGGAGAGGGGCGATCGCAAGAAAAACAAGTTGTCAACGGAAGGAAGTGCCAACAGCATACACATTTCTAATATAAAAGGCACAATCGGTTTTATTTTCCTTTACACAAAGCTCTTGGGAAGGAGAGGGGCGATCGCAAGAAAAACAAGTTGTCAACGGGAGGGAGTGCCAGCAGCATACACATTTCTAATATAAAAGGCAGAATCGGTTTTATTTTCCTGTACACAAAGCTCTTGGGAAGGAGAGGGGCGATCGCAAGAAAAACAAGTTGTCAACGGGAGGGAGTGCCAGCAGCATACACATTTCTAATGTAAAAGGCAGAATCGGTTTTATTTTCTTGAACTTAGAGCTCTTGGAAAGGAAAGGGGCGATCGCAAGAAAAACAAGTTGTCAACGGGAAGGAGTGCCAGAAGCATACACATTTCTAATATAAAATGCAGAATCGGTTCTATTTTCCTGGACCTAAAGCTCTTGGGAAAAGGGGGGCGATCTCAAGAAAAACAAGTTGTCAACGGGAGGGAGTGCCAGCAGCATACACATTTCTAATATAAAAGTCAGAATCGGTTTTATTTTCCTGTACTCAAAGCTCTTGGGAAGGAGAAGGGCGATCGCAAGAAAAACAAGTTGTCAACGGGAGGGAGTGCCAACAGCATACACATTTCTAATATAAAAGGCAGAATCGGTTTTATTTTCCTGTACTCAAAGCTCTTGGGAAGGAGTGGGGCGATCGCAAAAAAACAAGTTGTCAACGGAAGGGAGTGCCAACAGCATACACATTTCTAATATAAAAGGCAGAATCGGTTTTATTTTCCTGTACGCAAAACTCTTGGGAAAGAGAGGGGCGATCACAAGAAAAACAAGTTGTCAACGGGAGGGAGTGCCAACAGCATACCCATTTCTAACATAAAAGACAGAATCGGTTTTATTTTCTTGTACTCAAAGCTCTTAAAAAGGAGAGAGGCGATCACAAGAAAAACAAGTTGTCAACGGGAGGGAGTGACAACAGCATACACATTTCTAATATAAAAGGCAGAATCGGTTTTATTTTCCTGAATTCAAAGCTTTTGGGAAGGAGATGGGCGATCGCAAGAAAAATAAGTTGTCAACCGAAGGGAGTGCCAACAGCATACACATTTCTAATATAAAAGGCAGAATCGGTTTTATTTTCTTGTACTCAAAGCTCTTGGGAAGGAGAGGGGCGATCGCAAGAAAAAGAAGTTGTCAAGGGAAGGGGGTGCCAACAGCATACACATATCTAATATAAAAGGCAGAATCGGTTTTATTTTCCTGTACTCAAAGCTCTTGGGAAGGAGAGGGGCGATCGCAAGAAAAACAAGTTGTCAACGGAAGGGGTGCCAGCAGCATACACATTTCTAATAGAAAAGGCAGAATCGGTTTTATTTTCCTGTACTCAAAGCTCTTGGGAAGGAGAGGGGATATCGCAAGAAAAACAAGTTGTCAACGGAAGGGAGTGCCAACAGCACACACATTTCTAATATAAAAGGCATAATCGGTTTTATTTTCCTGTACTCAAAGCTCTTGGGAAGCAGAGGGGCGATCGCAAGGAAACCAAGTTGTCAACGGAAGGGAGTGCCAACAGCATACACATTTCCAATATAAAAGGCATAATCGGTTTTATTTTCCTGTACTCAAAGCTCTTGGGAAGGAGAGGGGCGGTCGCAAGAAAAACAAGTTGTCAACGGGAGGGAGTGCCAACAGCATACTCATTTCTAATATAAAAGGCAGAATCGGTTTTATTTTCCTGTACTCAAAGCTCTTGGGAAGGAGTGTGGCGATCGCAAGAAAAACAAGTTGTCAACGGAAGGGAGTGCCAACAGCATACACATTTCTAATATTAAAGTCAGAATCGGTTTTATTTTCCTGTACTCAAAGCTCTTGGGAAAGAGAGGGGCGATCACAAGAAAAACAAGTTGCCAACGGGAGGGAGTGTCAACAGCATACACATGTCTAATATAAAAGGCAGAATCGGTTTTATTTTCCTGAATTCAAAGCTTTTGGGAAGGAGAGGGGCGATCGCAAGAAAAACAAGTTGTCAACGGAAGGGAGTGCCAACAGCATACACATTTCTAATATAAAAGGCGGAATCGGTTTTATTTCCCTGTACTTAAAGCTCTTGGGAAGGAGTGGGGCGATCGCAAGAAAAACAAGTTGTCAATGGGAGGGAGTGCCAACAGCATACACATTTCTAATATAAAAGTCAGAATCGGTTTTATTTTCCTGTACTCAAAGCTCTTGGGAAGGAGTGTGGCGATCACAAGAAAAACAAGTTGTCAACGGGAGGAGGGAGTGCCAACAGCATACCCATTTCTAACATAAAAGGCAGAATCGGTTTTATTTTCCTGTACTCAAAGCTCTTGGAAAGGAGAGGGGGATCACAAGAAAAACAAGTTGTCAACGGGAGGGAGTGCCAACAGCATACACATTTCTAATATAAAAAACAGAATCGGTTTTATTTTCCTGTACTCAAAGCTCTTGGGAAGGAGAGGGGCGATCGCAAGAAAAACAAGTTGTCAACGGAAGGGAGTGCCAACAGCATACACATTTCTAATACAAAAAGCAGAATCGGTTTTATTTTCCTGTACTCAAAGCTCTTGGGAAGGAGAGGGGCGATCGCAAGAAAAACAAGTTGTCAACGGAAGGGAGTGCCAACAGCAAACACATTTCTAATGTAAAAGGCAGAATCGGTTTTATTTTCCTGTACTCAAAACTCTTGGGAAGGAGAGGGGCGATCGCAAGAAAAAACAAGTTGTCAACAGAAGGGAGTGCCAACAGCATACACATTTCTAATATAAAAGGCAGAATCGGTTGTATTTTCCTGTACTCAAAGCTCTTGGGAAGGAGAGGTGCGATCGCAAGAAAAACAAGTTGTCAACGGGAGGGAGTGCTAACAGCATACACATTTCTAATATAAAAGGCAGAATCGGTTTTATTTTCCTGTACTCAAAGCTCTTGGGAAGGAGAGGGGCGATCGCAAGAAAAACCAGTTGTCAACGGTAGGGAGTGCCAGCAGCATACACATTTCTAATATAACAGGCAGAATCGGTTTTATTTTCCTGTACTCAAAGCTCTTGGGAAGGAGAGGGGCGATCGCAAGAAAAACAAGTTGTCAACGGGAGGGAGTGCCAGCAGCATACACATTTCTAATATAAAAGGCAGAACCGGTTCTATTTTTTTGTACTTAAAACTCTTGGGAAGGAGAGGGGCGGTCGCAAGAAAAACAAGTTGTCAACGGGAGGGAGTGCCAACAGCATACACATTTCTAATATAAATGGCAAAATCGGTTTTATTTCCCTGTACTCAAAGCTCTTGGGAAGGAGAGGGATGATCGCAAGAAAAACAAGTTGTCAACGGAAGGGAGTGCCAACAGCATACACATTTCTAATGTAAAAGGCAGAATCGGTTTTATTTTCCTGTACGCAAAGGTCTTGGGAAGGAAAGGGGCGATCGCAAGAAAAACAAGTTGGCAACGGAAGGGAGTGTCAGCAGCATACACATTTCTAATATAAAAGGCAGAATCGGTTTTATTTTCCTGTACTCAAAGCTCTTCGGAAGGAGAGGGGCGATCGCAGAAAAAACAAGTTGTCAACGGGAGGGAGTGCCAACAGCATACACATTTCTAATATAAAAGGCAGAATCGGTTTTATTTTCCTGTACTCAAAGCTCTTCGGAAGGAGAGGGGCGATCGCAGAAAAAACAAGTTGTCAACGGGAGGGAGTGCCAACAGCATACACATTTCTAATATAAAAGGCAGAATCGGTTGTATTTTCCTGTACTCAAAGCTCTTGGGAAGGAGAGGGGCGATCGCTAGAAAAACAAGTTGTCAACGGGAGGGAGTGCTAACAGCATACACATTTCTAATATAAAAGGCAGAATCGGTTTTATTTTCCTGTACTCAAAGCTCTTGGGAAGGAGAGGGGCGATCGCAAGAAAAACCAGTTGTCAACGGTAGGGAGTGCCAGCAGCATACACATTTCTAATATAACAGGCAGAATCGGTTTTATTTTCCTGTACTCAAAGCTCTTGGGAAGGAGAGGGGCGATCGCAAGAAAAACAAGTTGTCAACGGGAGGGAGTGCCAGCAGCATACACATTTCTAATATAAAAGGCAGAACCGGTTCTATTTTTTTGTACTTAAAACTCTTGGGAAGGAGAGGGGCGATCGCAAGAAAAACAAGTTGTCAACGGGAGGGAGTGCCAACAGCATACACATTTCTAATATAAATGGCAAAATCGGTTTTATTTCCCTGTACTCAAAGCTCTTGGGAAGGAGAGGGATGATCGCAAGAAAAACAAGTTGTCAACGGAAGGGAGTGCCAACAGCATACACATTTCTAATGTAAAAGGCAGAATCGGTTTTATTTTCCTGTACGCAAAGGTCTTGGGAAAGAAAGGGGCGATCGCAAGAAAAACAAGTTGGCAACGGAAGGGAGTGCCAACAGCATACACATTTCTTATATAAAAGGCAGAATCGGTTTTATTTTCCTGTACTCAAAGCTCTAGGGAAAGAGAGGGGCGATCGCAAGAAAAACAAGTTGTCAACGGAAGGGAGTGCCAACAGCATACACATTTCTAATATAAAAAACAGAATCGGTTTTATTTTCCTGTACTCAAAGCTCTTGGGAAAGGGAGGGGCGATCGCAGGAAAAACAAGTTGTCAACGGAAAGGAGTGCCAACAGCATACACATTTCTAATATAAAAGGCAGAATCGGTTTTATTTTTCTTTACTCAAAGCTCTTGGGAAGGAGAGGGGCGATCGCAAGAAAAACAAGTTGTCAACGGAAGGGAGTGCCAACAGCATACACATTTGTAATATAAAAGGCAGAATCGGTTTTATTTTCCTGTACTCAAAGCTCTAGGGAAAGAGAGGGGCGATCGCAAGAAAAACAAGTTGTCAACGGAAGGGAGTGCCAACAGCATACACATTTCTAATATAAAAGGCAGAATCGGTTTTACTTTCCTGTACTCAAAGCTCTTGGGAAAGAGAGGGGCGATCGCAAGAAAAACAAGTTGTCAATGGAAGGGAGTGCCAACAGCATACACATTTCTAATATAAATGGCAAAATCGGTTTTATTTCCCTGTACTCAAAGCTCTTGGAAACGGAGAGGGATGATCGCAAGAAAAACAAGTTGTCAACGGAAGGGAGTGCCAACAGCAAACACATTTCTAATGTAAAAGGCAGAATCGGTTTTATTTTCCTGTACTCAAAACTCTTGGGAAGGAGAGGGGCGATCGCAAGAAAAACAAGTTGTCAACGGAAGGGAGTGCCAACAGCATACACACTTCTAATTGAAAAGGCAGAATCGGTTTTATTTTCCTGTACTCAAAGCTCTTGGGAAGGAGAGGGGCGATCGCAAAAAAAAACAAGTTGTCAACGGAAGGGAGTTCCAACAGCATACACATTTCTAATGCAAAAGGCAGAATCGGTTTTATTTTCCTGTACTCAAAGCTCTTGGAAAGGAGAGGGGGGATCACAAGAAAAACAAGTTGTCAACGGGAGGGAGTGCCAACAGCATGCACATTTCTAATATAAAAGGCAGAATCGGTTTTATTTTCCTTTACTCAAAGCTCTTGGAAAGGAGAGGGGCGATCGCAAGAAAAACAAGTTGTAAACGGAAGGGAGTGCCTACAGCATACACATTTCTAATATAAAAGTCAGAATCGGTTTTATTTTCCTGTACTCAAAGCTCTTGGGAAGGAGAGGGGCGATCGCAAAAAAAAACAAGTTGTCAACGGAAGGGAGTGCCAACAGCATACACATTTCTAATATAAAAGGCAGAATCGGTTTTATTTTCCTGAACTTAAAGCTCTTGGAAACGAGAGGGGCGATCACAAGGAATAGAAAAGGCAGAATCGGTTTTATTTTCCTGTACTCAAAGCTCTTGGGAAGGAGAGGGGATATCGCAAGAAAAACAAGTTGTCAACGGGAGGGAGTGTCAACAGCATACACATGTCTAATATAAAAGGCAGAATCGGTTTTATTTTCCTGAATTCAAAGCTTTTGGGAAGGAGAGGGGCGATCGCAAGAAAAACAAGTTGTCAACGGAAGGGAGTGCCAACAGCATACACATTTCTAATATAAAAGGCAGAATCGGTTTTATTTACCTGTACTCAAAGCTCTTGGGAAGGAGTGGGGCGATCGCAAGAAAAACAAGTTGTCAATGGAAAGGAGTGCCAACAGCATACACATTTCTAATATAAAAGTCAGAATCGGTTTTATTTTCCTGTACTCAAAGCTCTTGGGAAAGAGAGGGGCGATCACAAGAAAAACAAGTTGTCAACGGGAGGGAGTGCCAACAGCATAACCATTTTTAACATAAAAGGCAGAATCGGTTTTATTTTCCTGTACTCAAAGCTCTTGGAAAGGAGAGGGGCGATCACAAGAAAAACAAGTTGTCAACGGGAGGGAGTGCCAACAGCATACACATTTCTAACATAAAAGGCAGAATCGGTTTTACTTTCCTGTACTCAAAGCTCTTGGAAAGGAGAGGGGCGATCACAAGAAAAACAAGTTGTCAACGGGAGGGAGTGTCAACAGCATACGCATTTCTAATATAAAAGGCAGAATCGGTTTTATTTTCCTGAATTCAAAGCTTTTGGGAAGGAGAGGGGCGATCGCATGAAAAACAAGTTGTCAACGGAAGGGAATGCCAACAGCATACACATTTCTAATATAAAAGGCAGAATCGGTTTTATTTTCCTGTACACAAAGCTCTTGGTAAGGAGAGGGGAGATCGCAAGAAAAAGAAGTGTTCAATGGGAGGCTGTGCCAACAGCATGCACATTTCTAATATAAAAGGCAGAATCGGTTTTATTTTCCTCTACTCAAAGCTCTTGGGAAGGAGAGGGGCGATCGCAAGAAAAACAAGTTGTCAACGGAAGGGAGTGCCAACAGCATACACATTTCTAATATAAAAGGCAGAATCGGTATTATTTTCCTGTACTCAAAGCTCTTGGGAAGGAGAGGGGCGATCGCAAGAAAAACAAGTTGTCAACGGAAGGGAATGCCAGCAGCATACACATTTCTAATATAAAAGGCAGAATCGGTTTTATTTTCCTGTATTCGAAGCTTTTGGGAAGGAGAGGGACGATCGCAAGAAAAACAAGTTGTCAACGGAAGGGAGTGTCAACAGCATACACATTTCTAATATAAAAGGCAGAATCGGTTTTATTTTCCTGTACTCAAAGCTCTTGGGAAGGAGAGAGGCGATCGCAAGAAAAACAAGTTGTCAACGGAAGGGAGTGCCAACAGCATACACATTTCTAATATAAAAGGCAGAATCGGTTTTAATTTCCTGTACTCAAAGCTCTAGGGAAAGAGAGGGGCGATCGCAAGAAAAACAAGTTGTCAACGGAAGGGAGTGCCAGCAGCATACACATTTCTAATATAAAAGGCAGAATCGGTTTTATTTTCCTGTATTCGAAGCTTTTGGGAAGGAGAGAGGCGATCGCAAGAAAAACAAGTTGTCAACGGAAGGGAGTGCCAAAAGCATACACATTTCTAATAGAAAAGGCAGAATCGGTTTTATTCTCCTGTACTCAAAGCTCTAGGGAAAAAGAGGGGCGATCGCAAGAAAAACAAGTTGTCAACGGAAGGGAGTGCCAACAGCATACACATTTCTAATATAAAAGGCAGAATCGGTTTTATTTTCCTGTACTAAAAGCTCTTGGGAAGGAGAGGGGCGATCACAAGAAAAACAAGTTGTCAACGGGAGGGAGTGCCAACAGCATACACATTTCTAATAGAAAAGGCAGATTCGGTTTTATTTTCTTGAACTTAGAGCTCTTGGAAAGGAAAGGGGCGATCGCAAGAAAAACAAGTTGTCAACGGGAAGGAGTGCCAGAAGCATACACATTTCTAATATAAAATGCAGAATCGGTTCTATTTTCCTGGACCTAAAGCTCTTGGGAAAAGGGGGGCGATCTCAAGAAAAACAAGTTGTCAACGGGAGGGAGTGCCAGCAGCATACACATTTCTAATATAAAAGTCAGAATCGGTTTTATTTTCCTGTACTCAAAGCTCTTGGGAAGGAGAAGGGCGATCGCAAGAAAAACAAGCTGTCAACGGGAGGGAGTGCCAACAGCATACACATTTCTAATATAAAAGGCAGAATCGGTTTTATTTTCCTGTACTCAAAGCTCTTGGGAAGGAGTGGGGCGATCGCAAAGAAACAAGTTGTCAACGGAAGGGAGTGCCAACAGCATACACATTTCTAATATAAAAGGCAGAATCGGTTTTATTTTCCTGTACTCAAAACTTTTGGGAAAGAGAGGGGCGATCACAAGAAAAACAAGTTGTCAACGGGAGGGAGTGGCAACAGCATACACATTTCTAATATAAAAGGCAGAATCGGTTTTATTTTCCTGTACTCGAAACTTTTGGGAAAGAGAGGGGCGATCGCAAGAAAAACAAGTTGTCAACGGGAAGGAGTGCCAGAAGCATACACATTTCTAATATAAAATGCAGAATCGGTTCTATTTTCCTGGACCTAAAGCTCTTGGGAAAAGGGGGGCGATCTCAAGAAAAACAAGTTGTCAACGGGAGGGAGTGCCAGCAGCATACACATTTCTAATATAAAAGTCAGAATCGGTTTTATTTTCCTGTACTCAAAGCTCTTGGGAAGGAGAAGGGCGATCGCAAGAAAAACAAGTTGTCAACGGGAGGGAGTGCCAACAGCATACACATTTCTAATATAAAAGGCAGAATCGGTTTTATTTTCCTGTACTCAAAGCTCTTGGGAAGGAGTGGGGCGATCGCAAAAAAACAAGCTGTCAACGGAAGGGAGTGCCAACAGCATACACATTTCTAATATAAAAGGCAGAATCGGTTTTATTTTCCTGTACTCAAAACTTTTGGGAAAGAGAGGGGCGATCACAAGAAAAACAAGTTGTCAACGGGAGGGAGTGACAACAGCATACACATTTCTAATATAAAAGGCATAATCGGTTTTATTTTCCTGTACTCAAAGCTCTTGGGAAGGAGAGGGGCGGTCGCAAGAAAAACAAGTTGTCAACGGAAGGGAGTGCCAACAGCATACCCATTTCTAACATAAAAGACAGAATCGGTTTTATTTTCTTGTAGTCAAAGCTCTTAAAAAGGAGAGAGGCGATCACAAGAAAAACAAGTTGTCAACGGGAGGGAGTGACAACAGCATACACATTTCTAATATAAAAGGCAGAATCGGTTTTATTTTCCTGAATTCAAAGCTTTTGGGAAGGAGATGGGCGATCGCAAGAAAAATAAGTTGTCAACCGAAGGGAGTGCCAACAGCATACACATTTGTAATATAAAAGGCAGAATCGGTTTTATTTTCCTGTACTCAAAGCTCTTGGGAAGGAGAAGGGCGATCGCAAGAAAAAGAAGTTGTCAACGGAAGGGGGTGCCAACAGCATACACATTTCTAATATAAAAGGCAGAATCGGTTTTATTTTCCTGTACTCAAAGCTCTTGGGAAGGAGAGGGGCGATCGCAAGAAAAACAAGTTGTCAACGGAAGGGGTGCCAGCAGCATACACATTTCTAATAGAAAAGGCAGAATCGGTTTTATTTTCCTGTACTCAAAGCTCTTGGGAAGGAGAGGGGATATCGCAAGAAAAACAAGTTGTCAACGGAAGGGAGTGCCAACAGCACACACATTTCTAATATAAAAGGCATAATCGGTTTTATTTTCCTGTACTCAAAGCTCTTGGGAAGCAGAGGGGCGATCGCAAGGAAACCAAGTTGTCAACGGAAGGGAGTGCCAACAGCATACACATTTCTAATATAAAAGGCATAATCGGTTTTATTTTCCTGTACTCAAAGCTCTTGGGAAGGAGAGGGGCGATCGCAAGAAAAACAAGTTGTCAACGGAAGGGAGTGCCAACAGCATACACATTTCTAATATTAAAGTCAGAATCGGTTTTATTTTCCTGTACTCAAAGCTCTTGGGAAAGAGAGGGGCGATCACAAGAAAAACAAGTTGCCAACGGGAGGGAGTGTCAACAGCATACACATGTCTAATATAAAAGGCAGAATCGGTTTTATTTTCCTGAATTCAAAGCTTTTGGGAAGGAGAGGGGCGATCGCAAGAAAAACAAGTTGTCAACGGAAGGGAGTGCCAACAGCATACACATTTCTAATATAAAAGGCAGAATCGGTTTTATTTTCCTGAATTCAAAGCTTTTGGGAAGGAGAGGGGCGATCGCATGAAAAACAAGTTGTCAACGGAAGGGAATGCCAACAGCATACACATTTCTAATATAAAAGGCAGAATCGGTTTTATTTTCCTGTACACAAAGCTCTTGGTAAGGAGAGGGGAGATCGCAAGAAAAAGAAGTGTTCAATGGGAGGCTGTGCCAACAGCATGCACATTTCTAATATAAAAGGCAGAATCGGTTTTATTTTCCTCTACTCAAAGCTCTTGGGAAGGAGAGGGGCGATCGCAAGAAAAACAAGTTGTCAACGGAAGGGAGTGCCAACGGCATACACATTTCTAATATAAAAGGCAGAATCGGTATTATTTTCCTGTACTCAAAGCTCTTGGGAAGGAGAGGGGCGATCGCAAGAAAAACAAGTTGTCAACGGAAGGGAGTGCCAGCAGCATACACATTTCTAATATAAAAGGCAGAATCGGTTTTATTTTCCTGTATTCGAAGCTTTTGGGAAGGAGAGGGACGATCGCAAGAAAAACAAGTTGTCAACGGAAGGGAGTGTCAACAGCATACACATTTCTAATATAAAAGGCAGAATCGGTTTTATTTTCCTGTACTCAAAGCTCTTGGGAAGGAGAGAGGCGATCGCAAGAAAAACAAGTTGTCAACGGAAGGGAGTGCCAACAGCATACACATTTCTAATATAAAAGGCAGAATCGGTTTTATTTTCCTGTACTCAAAGCTCTAGGGAAAGAGAGGGGCGATCGCAAGAAAAACAAGTTGTCAACGGAAGGGAGTGCCAGCAGCATACACATTTCTAATATAAAAGGCAGAATCGGTTTTATTTTCCTGTATTCGAAGCTTTTGGGAAGGAGAGAGGCGATCGCAAGAAAAACAAGTTGTCAACGGAAGGGAGTGCCAACAGCATACACATTTCTAATAGAAAAGGCAGAATCGGTTTTATTCTCCTGTACTCAAAGCTCTAGGGAAAAAGAGGGGCGATCGCAAGAAAAACAAGTTGTCAACGGAAGGGAGTGCCAACAGCATACACATTTCTAATATAAAAGGCAGAATCGGTTTTATTTTCCTGTACTCAAAGCTCTTGGGAAGGAGAGGGGCGATAGCAAGAAAAACAAGTTGTCAACGCAAGGGTGTGCCAACAGCATACACATTTCTAATATAAAAGGCAGAATCGGTTTTATTTTCCTGTACTAAAAGCTCTTGGGAAGGAGAGGGGCGATCACAAGAAAAACAAGTTGTCAACGGGAGGGAGTGCCAACAGCATACACATTTCTAATAGAAAAGGCAGATTCGGTTTTATTTTCCTGTACTCAAAACTCTTGGGAGAGAGAGGGGCGATCGCAAGAAAAACAAGTTGTCAACGGGAGGGAGAGCCAGCAGCATACACTTTCTAATATAAAAGGCAGAATCGGTTTTATTTTCCTGTACTCAAAGCTCTTGGGAAGGAGAGGGGCGATCGCAAGAAAAACAAGTTGTCAACGGAAGGAAGTGCCAACAGCATACACATTTCTAATATAAAAAGCAGAATCGGTTTTATTTTCCTGTACACAAAGCTCTTGGGAAGGAGAGGGGCGATCGCAAGAAAAACAAGTTGTCAACGGGAGGGAGTGCCATCAGCATACACATTTCTAATATAAAAGGCAGAATCGGTTTTATTTTCCTGTAGTCAAAGCTCTTGGGAAGGAGAGGGGCGATCGCAAGAAAAACAAGTTGTCAACGGAAGGAAGTGCCAACAGCATACACATTTCTAATATAAAAGGCAGAATCGGTTTTATTTTCCTGTACACAAAGCTTTTGGGAAGGAGAGGGGCGATCGCAAGAAAAACAAGTTGTCAACGGGAGGGACTGCCAGCAGAATACACATTTCTAATATAAAAGGCAGAATCGGTTTTATTTTCCTGAACATAAAGCTCTTGGAAACGAGAGGGGCGATCACAAGGAAAACAAGTTATCAACGGGAGGGAGAGCCAGCAGCATACACATTTCTAATATAAAATGCAGAATCGGTTTTAATTTCCTGTACTCAAAGCTCTTGGGAAGGAGAGGGGCGATAGCAAAAAAAACAAGTTGTCAACGGAAGGGAGTGCCAACAGCATACACATTTCTAATATAAAAGGCAGAATCGGTTTTATTTTCCTGTACTCAAAGCTCTTGGGAAAGAGAGGGGCGATCGCAAGAAAAACAAGTTATCAACGGAAGGGAGTGCCAACAGCATACACATTTCTACTATAAAAGGCAGAATCGGTTTTATTTTCCTGTACTCAAAGCTCTTGGGAAGGAGACGGGCGATCGCAAGAAAAACAAGTTGTCAACGGAAGGGAGTGCCAACAGCATACACATTTCTAATAGAAAAGGCAGATTCGGTTTTATTTTCCTGTACTCAAAACTCTTGGGAGAGAGAGGGGCGATCGCAAGAAAAACAAGTTGTCAACGGGAGGGAGAGCCAACAGCATACACTTTCTAATATAAAAGGCAGAATCGGTTTTATTTTCCTGTACTCAAAGCTCTTGGGAAGGAGAGGGGCGATCGCAAGAAAAACAAGTTGTCAACGGAAGGAAGTGCCAACAGCATACACATTTCTAATATAAAAGGCACAATCGGTTTTATTTTCCTTTACACAAAGCTCTTGGGAAGGAGAGGGGCGATCGCAAGAAAAACAAGTTGTCAACGGGAGGGAGTGCCAGCAGCATACACATTTCTAATATAAAAGGCAGAATCGGTTTTATTTTCCTGTACACAAAGCTCTTGGGAAGGAGAGGGGCGATCGCAAGGAAAACAAGTTGTCAACGGGAGGGAGTGCCAGCAGCACACACATTTCTAATGTAAAAGGCAGAATCGGTTTTATTTTCTTGAACTTAGAGCTCTTGGAAAGGAAAGGGGCGATCGCAAGAAAAACAAGTTGTCAACGGGAAGGAGTGCCAGAAGCATACACATTTCTAATATAAAATGCAGAATCGGTTCTATTTTCCTGGACCTAAAGCTCTTGGGAAAAGGGGGGCGATCTCAAGAAAAACAAGTTGTCAACGGGAGGGAGTGCCAGCAGCATACACATTTCTAATATAAAAGTCAGAATCGGTTTTATTTTCCTGTACTCAAAGCTCTTGGGAAGGAGAAGGGCGATCGCAAGAAAAACAAGTTGTCAACGGGAGGGAGTGCCAACAGCATACACATTTCTAATATAAAAGGCAGAATCGGTTTTATTTTCCTGTACTCAAAGCTCTTGGGAAGGAGTGGGGCGATCGCAAAAAAACAAGTTGTCAACGGAAGGGAGTGCCAACAGCATACACATTTCTAATATAAAAGGCAGAATCGGTTTTATTTTCCTGTACTCAAAACTTTTGGGAAAGAGAGGGGCGATCACAAGAAAAACAAGTTGTCAACGGGAGGGAGTGACAACAGCATACACATTTCTAATATAAAAGGCAGAATCGGTTTTATTTTCCTGTACTCAAAACTTTTGGGAAAGAGAGGGGCGATCGCAAGAAAAACAAGTTGTCAACGGGAAGGAGTGCCAGAAGCATACACATTTCTAATGTAAAATGCAGAATCGGTTCTATTTTCCTGGACCTAAAGCTCTTGGGAAAAGGGGGGCGATCTCAAGAAAAACAAGTTGTCAACGGGAGGGAGTGCCAGCAGCATACACATTTCTAATATAAAAGTCAGAATCGGTTTTATTTTCCTGTACTCAAAGCTCTTGGGAAGGAGAAGGGCGATCGCAAGAAAAACAAGTTGTCAACGGGAGGGAGTGCCAACAGCATACACATTTCTAATATAAAAGGCAGAATCGGTTTTATTTTCCTGTACTCAAAGCTCTTGGGAAGGAGTGGGGCGATCGCAAAAAAACAAGTTGTCAACGGAAGGGAGTGCCAACAGCATACACATTTCTAATATAAAAGGCAGAATCGGTTTTATTTTCCTGTACTCAAAACTTTTGGGAAAGAGAGGGGCGATCACAAGAAAAACAAGTTGTCAACGGGAGGGAGTGACAACAGCATACACATTTCTAATATAAAAAGCATAATCGGTTTTATTTTCCTGTACTCAAAGCTCTTGGGAAGGAGAGGGGCGGTCGCAAGAAAAACAAGTTGTCAACGGAAGGGAGTGCCAACAGCATACCCATTTCTAACATAAAAGACAGAATCGGTTTTATTTTCTTGTACTCAAAGCTCTTAAAAAGGAGAGAGGCGATCACAAGAAAAACAAGTTGTCAACGGGAGGGAGTGACAACAGCATACACATTTCTAATATAAAAGGCAGAATCGGTTTTATTTTCCTGAATTCAAAGCTTTTGGGAAGGAGATGGGCGATCGCAAGAAAAATAAGTTGTCAACCGAAGGGAGTGCCAACAGCATACACATTTCTAATATAAAAGGCAGAATCGGTTTTATTTTCCTGTACTCAAAGCTCTTGGGAAGGAGAAGGGCGATCGCAAGAAAAAGAAGTTGTCAACGGAAGGGGGTGCCAACAGCATACACATTTCTAATATAAAAGGCAGAATCGGTTTTATTTTCCTGTACTCAAAGCTCTTGGGAAGGAGAGGGGCGATCGCAAGAAAAACAAGTTGTCAACGGAAGGGAGTGCCAACAGCATACACATTTCTAATATTAAAGTCAGAATCGGTTTTATTTTCCTGTACTCAAAGCTCTTGGGAAAGAGAGGGGCGATCACAAGAAAAACAAGTTGCCAACGGGAGGGAGTGTCAACAGCATACACATGTCTAATATAAAAGGCAGAATCGGTTTTATTTTCCTGAATTCAAAGCTTTTGGGAAGGAGAGGGGCGATCGCAAGAAAAACAAGTTGTCAACGGAAGGGAGTGCCAGCAGCATACACATTTCTAATAGAAAAGGCAGAATCGGTTTTATTTTCCTGTACTCAAAGCTCTTGGGAAGGAGAGGGGATATCGCAAGAAAAACAAGTTGTCAACGGAAGGGAGTGCCAACAGCACACACATTTCTAATATAAAAGGCATAATCGGTTTTATTTTCCTGTACTCAAAGCTCTTGGGAAGCAGAGGGGCGATCGCAAAGAAACCAAGTTGTCAACGGAAGGGAGTGCCAACAGCATACACATTTCTAATATAAAAGGCATAATCGGTTTTATTTTCCTGTACTCAAAGCTCTTGGGAAGGAGAGGGGCGGTCGCAAGAAAAACAAGTTGTCAACGGGAGGGAGTGCCAACAGCATACTCATTTCTAATATAAAAGGCAGAATCGGTTTTATTTTCCTGTACTCAAAGCTCTTGGGAAGGAGTGTGGCGATCGCAAGAAAAACAAGTTGTCAACGGAAGGGAGTGCCAACAGCATACACATTTCTAATATTAAAGTCAGAATCGGTTTTATTTTCCTGTACTCAAAGCTCTTGGGAAAGAGAGGGGCGATCACAAGAAAAACAAGTTGTCAACGGGAGGGAGTGTCAACAGCATACACATGTCTAATATAAAAGGCAGAATCGGTTTTATTTTCCTGAATTCAAAGCTTTTGGGAAGGAGAGGGGCGATCGCAAGAAAAACAAGTTGTCAACGGAAGGGAGTGCCAACAGCATACACATTTCTAATATAAAAGGCAGAATCGGTTTTATTCCCCTGTACTTAAAGCTCTTGGGAAGGAGTGGGGCGATCGCAAGAAAAACAAGTTGTCAATGGGAGGGAGTGCCAACAGCATACACATTTCTAATATAAAAGTCAGAATCGGTTTTATTTTCCTGTACTCAAAGCTCTTGGGAAGGAGTGTGGCGATCACAAGAAAAACAAGTTGTCAACGGGAGGAGGGAGTGCCAACAGCATACCCATTTCTAACATAAAAGGCAGAATCGGTTTTATTTTCCTGTACTCAAAGCTCTTGGAAAGGAGAGGGGGATCACAAGAAAAACAAGTTGTCAACGGGAGGGAGTGCCAACAGCATACACATTTCTAATATAAAAGGCAGAATCGGTTTTATTTTCCTGTACTCAAAGCTCTTGGGAAGGAGAGGGGCGATCGCAAGAAAAACAAGTTGTCAACGGAAGGGAGTGCCAACAGCATACACATTTCTAATACAAAAAGCAGAATCGGTTTTATTTTCCTGTACTCAAAGCTCTTGGGAAGGAGAGGGGCGATCGCAAGAAAAACAAGTTGTCAACGGAAGGGAGTGCCAACAGCAAACACATTTCTAATGTAAAAGGCAGAATCGGTTTTATTTTCCTGTACTCAAAACTCTTGGGAAGGAGAGGGGCGATCGCAAGAAAAAACAAGTTGTCAACAGAAGGGAGTGCCAACAGCATACACATTTCTAATACAAAAAGCAGAATCGGTTTTATTTTCCTGTACTCAAAGTTCTTGGGAAGGAGAGGGGCGATCGCAAGAAAAACAAGTTGTCAACGGAAGGGAGTGCCAAGAGCATACACATTTCTAATACAAAAAGCAGAATCGGTTTTATTTTCCTGTACTCAAAGCTCTTGGGAAGGAGAGGGGCGATCGCAAGAAAAACAAGTTGTCAACGGAAGGGAGTGTCAGCAGCATACACATTTCTAATATAAAAGGCAGAATCGGTTTTATTTTCCTGTACTCAAAGCTCTTCGGAAGGAGAGGGGCGATCGCAGAAAAAACAAGTTGTCAACGGGAGGGAGTGCCAACAGCATACACATTTCTAATATAAAAGGCAGAATCGGTTTTATTTTCCTGTACTCAAAGCTCTTCGGAAGGAGAGGGGCGATCGCAGAAAAAACAAGTTGTCAACGGGAGGGAGTGCCAACAGCATACACATTTCTAATATAAAAGGCAGAATCGGTTGTATTTTCCTGTACTCAAAGCTCTTGGGAAGGAGAGGGGCGATCGCAAGAAAAACAAGTTGTCAACGGGAGGGAGTGCTAACAGCATACACATTTCTAATATAAAAGGCAGAATCGGTTTTATTTTCCTGTACTCAAAGCTCTTGGGAAGGAGAGGGGCGATCGCAAGAAAAACCAGTTGTCAACGGTAGGGAGTGCCAGCAGCATACACATTTCTAATATAACAGGCAGAATCGGTTTTATTTTCCTGTACTCAAAGCTCTTGGGAAGGAGAGGGGCGATCGCAAGAAAAACAAGTTGTCAACGGGAGGGAGTGCCAGCAGCATACACATTTCTAATATAAAAGGCAGAATCGGTTTTATTTTCCTGTACTCAAAGCTCTTGGAAAGGAGAGGGGGATCACAAGAAAAACAAGTTGTCAACGGGAGGGAGTGCCAACAGCATACACATTTCTAATATAAAAAACAGAATCGGTTTTATTTTCCTGTACTCAAAGCTCTTGGGAAGGAGAGGGGCGATCGCAAGAAAAACAAGTTGTCAACGGAAGGGAGTGCCAACAGCATACACATTTCTAATACAAAAAGCAGAATCGGTTTTATTTTCCTGTACTCAAAGCTCTTGGGAAGGAGAGGGGCGATCGCAAGAAAAACAAGTTGTCAACGGAAGGGAGTGCCAACAGCAAACACATTTCTAATGTAAAAGGCAGAATCGGTTTTATTTTCCAGTACTCAAAACTCTTGGGAAGGAGAGGGGCGATCGCAAGAAAAAACAAGTTGTCAACAGAAGGGAGTGCCAACAGCATACACATTTCTAATATAAAAGGCAGAATCGGTTGTATTTTCCTGTACTCAAAGCTCTTGGGAAGGAGAGGTGCGATCGCAAGAAAAACAAGTTGTCAACGGGAGGGAGTGCTAACAGCATACACATTTCTAATATAAAAGGCAGAATCGGTTTTATTTTCCTGTACTCAAAGCTCTTGGGAAGGAGAGGGGCGATCGCAAGAAAAACCAGTTGTCAACGGTAGGGAGTGCCAGCAGCATACACATTTCTAATATAACAGGCAGAATCGGTTTTATTTTCCTGTACTCAAAGCTCTTGGGAAGGAGAGGGGCGATCGCAAGAAAAACAAGTTGTCAACGGGAGGGAGTGCCAGCAGCATACACATTTCTAATATAAAAGGCAGAACCGGTTCTATTTTTTTGTACTTAAAACTCTTGGGAAGGAGAGGGGCGGTCGCAAGAAAAACAAGTTGTCAACGGGAGGGAGTGCCAACAGCATACACATTTCTAATATAAATGGCAAAATCGGTTTTATTTCCCTGTACTCAAAGCTCTTGGGAAGGAGAGGGATGATCGCAAGAAAAACAAGTTGTCAACGGAAGGGAGTGCCAACAGCATACACATTTCTAATGTAAAAGGCAGAATCGGTTTTATTTTCCTGTACGCAAAGGTCTTGGGAAGGAAAGGGGCGATCGCAAGAAAAACAAGTTGGCAACGGAAGGGAGTGTCAGCAGCATACACATTTCTAATATAAAAGGCAGAATCGGTTTTATTTTCCTGTACTCAAAGCTCTTCGGAAGGAGAGGGGCGATCGCAGAAAAAACAAGTTGTCAACGGGAGGGAGTGCCAACAGCATACACATTTCTAATATAAAAGGCAGAATCGGTTTTATTTTCCTGTACTCAAAGCTCTTCGGAAGGAGAGGGGCGATCGCAGAAAAAACAAGTTGTCAACGGGAGGGAGTGCCAACAGCATACACATTTCTAATATAAAAGGCAGAATCGGTTGTATTTTCCTGTACTCAAAGCTCTTGGGAAGGAGAGGGGCGATCGCAAGAAAAACAAGTTGTCAACGGGAGGGAGTGCTAACAGCATACACATTTCTAATATAAAAGGCAGAATCGGTTTTATTTTCGTGTACTCAAAGCTCTTGGGAAGGAGAGGGGCGATCGCAAGAAAAACCAGTTGTCAACGGTAGGGAGTGCCAGCAGCATACACATTTCTAATATAACAGGCAGAATCGGTTTTATTTTCCTGTACTCAAAGCTCTTGGGAAGGAGAGGGGCGATCGCAAGAAAAACAAGTTGTCAACGGGAGGGAGTGCCAGCAGCATACACATTTCTAATATAAAAGGCAGAACCGGTTCTATTTTTTTGTACTTAAAACTCTTGGGAAGGAGAGGGGCGATCGCAAGAAAAACAAGTTGTCAACGGGAGGGAGTGCCAACAGCATACACATTTCTAATATAAATGGCAAAATCGGTTTTATTTCCCTGTACTCAAAGCTCTTGGGAAGGAGAGGGATGATCGCAAGAAAAACAAGTTGTCAACGGAAGGGAGTGCCAACAGCATACACATTTCTAATGTAAAAGGCAGAATCGGTTTTATTTTCCTGTACGCAAAGGTCTTGGGAAAGAAAGGGGCGATCGCAAGAAAAACAAGTTGGCAACCGAAGGGAGTGCCAACAGCATACACATTTCTAATATAAAAAACAGAATCGGTTTTATTTTCCTGTACTCAAAGCTCTTGGGAAAGGGAGGGGCGATCGCAGGAAAAACAAGTTGTCAACGGAAAGGAGTGCCAACAGCATACACATTTCTAATATAAAAGGCAGAATCGGTTTTATTTTTCTTTACTCAAAGCTCTTGGGAAGGAGAGGGGCGATCGCAAGAAAAACAAGTTGTCAACGGAAGGGAGTGCCAACAGCATACACATTTGTAATATAAAAGGCAGAATCGGTTTTATTTTCCTGTACTCAAAGCTCTAGGGAAAGAGAGGGGCGATCGCAAGAAAAACAAGTTGTCAACGGAAGGGAGTGCCAACAGCATACACATTTCTAATATAAAAGGCAGAATCGGTTTTACTTTCCTGTACTCAAAGCTCTTGGGAAAGAGAGGGGCGATCGCAAGAAAAACAAGTTGTCAATGGAAGGGAGTGCCAACAGCATACACATTTCTAATATAAATGGCAAAATCGGTTTTATTTCCCTTTACTCAAAGCTCTTGGAAACGGAGAGGGATGATCGCAAGAAAAACAAGTTGTCAACGGAAGGGAGTGCCAACAGCAAACACATTTCTAATGTAAAAGGCAGAATCGGTTTTATTTTCCTGTACTCAAAACTCTTGGGAAGGAGAGGGGCGATCGCAAGAAAAACAAGTTGTCAACGGAAGGGAGTGCCAACAGCATACACACTTCTAATTGAAAAGGCAGAATCGGTTTTATTTTCCTGTACTCAAAGCTCTTGGGAAGGAGAGGGGCGATCGCAAAAAAAAACAAGTTGTCAACGGAAGGGAGTTCCAACAGCATACACATTTCTAATGCAAAAGGCAGAATCGGTTTTATTTTCCTGTACTCAAAGCTCTTGGAAAGGAGAGGGGGGATCACAAGAAAAACAAGTTGTCAACGGGAGGGAGTGCCAACAGCATGCACATTTCTAATATAAAAGGCAGAATCGGTTTTATTTTCCTTTACTCAAAGCTCTTGGAAAGGAGAGGGGCGATCGCAAGAAAAACAAGTTGTAAACGGAAGGGAGTGCCTACAGCATACACATTTCTAATATAAAAGTCAGAATCGGTTTTATTTTCCTGTACTCAAAGCTCTTGGGAAGGAGAGGGGCGATCGCAAAAAAAAACAAGTTGTCAACGGAAGGGAGTGCCAACAGCATACACATTTCTAATATAAAAGGCAGAATCGGTTTTATTTTCCTGAACTTAAAGCTCTTGGAAACGAGAGGGGCGATCACAAGGAATAGAAAAGGCAGAATCGGTTTTATTTTCCTGTACTCAAAGCTCTTGGGAAGGAGAAGGGATATCGCAAGAAAAACAAGTTGTCAACGGGAGGGAGTGTCAACAGCATACACATGTCTAATATAAAAGGCAGAATCGGTTTTATTTTCCTGAATTCAAAGCTTTTGGGAAGGAGAGGGGCGATCGCAAGAAAAACAAGTTGTCAACGGAAGGGAGTGCCAACAGCATACACATTTCTAATATAAAAGGCAGAATCGGTTTTATTTACCTGTACTCAAAGCTCTTGGGAAGGAGTGGGGCGATCGCAAGAAAAACAAGTTGTCAATGGAAAGGAGTGCCAACAGCATACACATTTCTAATATAAAAGTCAGAATCGGTTTTATTTTCCTGTACTCAAAGCTCTTGGGAAAGAGAGGGGCGATCACAAGAAAAACAAGTTGTCAACGGGAGGGAGTGCCAACAGCATAACCATTTTTAACATAAAAGGCAGAATCGGTTTTATTTTCCTGTACTCAAAGCTCTTGGAAAGGAGAGGGGCGATCACAAGAAAAAACAAGTTGTCAACGGGAGGGAGTGCCAACAGCATACACATTTCTAACATAAAAGGCAGAATCGGTTTTACTTTCCTGTACTCAAAGCTCTTGGAAAGGAGAGGGGCGATCACAAGAAAAACAAGTTGTCAACGGGAGGGAGTGTCAACAGCATACGCATTTCTAATATAAAAGGCAGAATCGGTTTTATTTTCCTGAATTCAAAGCTTTTGGGAAGGAGAGGGGCGATCGCAAGAAAAACAAGTTGTCAACGGAAGGGAATGCCAACAGCATACACATTTCTAATATAAAAGGCAGAATCGGTTTTATTTTCCTGTACACAAAGCTCTTGGTAAGGAGAGGGGAGATCGCAAGAAAAAGAAGTGTTCAATGGGAGGCTGTGCCAACAGCATGCACATTTCTAATATAAAAGGCAGAATCGGTTTTATTTTCCTCTACTCAAAGCTCTTGGGAAGGAGAGGGGCGATCGCAAGAAAAACAAGTTGTCAACGGAAGGGAGTGCCAACAGCATACACATTTCTAATATAAAAGGCAGAATCGGTATTATTTTCCTGTACTCAAAGCTCTTGGGAAGGAGAGGGGCGATCGCAAGAAAAACAAGTTGTCAACGGAAGGGAGTGCCAGCAGCATACACATTTCTAATATAAAAGGCAGAATCGGTTTTATTTTCCTGTATTCGAAGCTTTTGGGAAGGAGAGGGACGATCGCAAGAAAAACAAGTTGTCAACGGAAGGGAGTGTCAACAGCATACACATTTCTAATATAAAAGGCAGAATCGGTTTTATTTTCCTGTACTCAAAGCTCTTGGGAAGGAGAGAGGCGATCGCAAGAAAAACAAGTTGTCAACGGAAGGGAGTGCCAACAGCATACACATTTCTAATATAAAAGGCAGAATCGGTTTTATTTTCCTGTACTCAAAGCTCTAGGGAAAGAGAGGGGCGATCGCAAGAAAAACAAGTTGTCAACGGAAGGGAGTGCCAGCAGCATACACATTTCTAATATAAAAGGCAGAATCGGTTTTATTTTCCTGTATTCGAAGCTTTTGGGAAGGAGAGAGGCGATCGCAAGAAAAACAAGTTGTCAACGGAAGGGAGTGCCAACAGCATACACATTTCTAATAGAAAAGGCAGAATCGGTTTTATTCTCCTGTACTCAAAGCTCTAGGGAAAAAGAGGGGCGATCGCAAGAAAAACAAGTTGTCAACGGAAGGGAGTGCCAACAGCATACACATTTCTAATATAAAAGGCAGAATCGGTTTTATTTTCCTGTACCCAAAGCTCTTGGGAAGGAGAGGGGCGATAGCAAGAAAAACAAGTTGTCAACGCAAGGGTGTGCCAACAGCATACACATTTCTAATATAAAAGGCAGAATCGGTTTTATTTTCCTGTACTAAAAGCTCTTGGGAAGGAGAGGGGCGATCACAAGAAAAACAAGTTGTCAACGGGAGGGAGTGCCAACAGCATACACATTTCTAATAGAAAAGGCAGATTCGGTTTTATTTTCCTGTACTCAAAACTCTTGGGAGAGAGAGGGGCGATCGCAAGAAAAACAAGTTGTCAACGGGAGGGAGAGCCAGCAGCATACACTTTCTAATATAAAAGGCAGAATCGGTTTTATTTTCCTGTACTCAAAGCTCTTGGGAAGGAGAGGGGCGATCGCAAGAAAAACAAGTTGTCAACGGAAGGAAGTGCCAACAGCATACACATTTCTAATATAAAAAGCAGAATCGGTTTTATTTTCCTGTACACAAAGCTCTTGGGAAGGAGAGGGGCGATCGCAAGAAAAACAAGTTGTCAACGGGAGGGAGTGCCATCAGCATACACATTTCTAATATAAAAGGCAGAATCGGTTTTATTTTCCTGTAGTCAAAGCTCTTGGGAAGGAGAGGGGCGATCGCAAGAAAAACAAGTTGTCAACGGAAGGAAGTGCCAACAGCATACACATTTCTAATATAAAAGGCAGAATCGGTTTTATTTTCCTGTACACAAAGCTTTTGGGAAAGAGAGGGGCGATCGCAAGAAAAACAAGTTGTCAACGGGAGGGACTGCCAGCAGAATACACATTTCTAATATAAAAGGCAGAATCGGTTTTATTTTCCTGAACATAAAGCTCTTGGAAACGAGAGGGGCGATCACAAGGAAAACAAGTTATCAACGGGAGGGAGAGCCAGCAGCATACACATTTCTAATATAAAATGCAGAATCGGTTTTAATTTCCTGTACTCAAAGCTCTTGGGAAGGAGAGGGGCGATAGCAAAAAAAACAAGTTGTCAACGGAAGGGAGTGCCAACAGCATACACATTTCTAATATAAAAGGCAGAATCGGTTTTATTTTCCTGTACTCAAAGCTCTTGGGAAAGAGAGGGGCGATCGCAAGAAAAACAAGTTATCAACGGAAGGGAGTGCCAACATCATACACATTTCTACTATAAAAGGCAGAATCGGTTTTATTTTCCTGTACTCAAAGCTCTTGGGAAGGAGACGGGCGATCGCAAGAAAAACAAGTTGTCAACGGAAGGGAGTGCCAACAGCATACACATTTCTAATAGAAAAGGCAGATTCGGTTTTATTTTCCTGTACTCAAAACTCTTGGGAGAGAGAGGGGCGATCGCAAGAAAAACAAGTTGTCAACGGGAGGGAGAGCCAACAGCATACACTTTCTAATATAAAAGGCAGAATCGGTTTTATTTTCCTGTACTCAAAGCTCTTGGGAAGGAGAGGGGCGATCGCAAGAAAAACAAGTTGTCAACGGAAGGAAGTGCCAACAGCATACACATTTCTAATATAAAAGGCACAATCGGTTTTATTTTCTTTTACACAAAGCTCTTGGGAAGGAGAGGGGCGATCGCAAGAAAAACAAGTTGTCAACGGGAGGGAGTGCCAGCAGCATACACATTTCTAATATAAAAGGCAGAATCGGTTTTATTTTCCTGTACACAAAGCTCTTGGGAAGGAGAGGGGCGATCGCAAGGAAAACAAGTTGTCAACGGGAGGGAGTGCCAGCAGCACACACATTTCTAATGTAAAAGGCAGAATCGGTTTTATTTTCTTGAACTTAGAGCTCTTGGAAAGGAAAGGGGCGATCGCAAGAAAAACAAGTTGTCAACGGGAAGGAGTGCCAGAAGCATACACATTTCTAATATAAAATGCAGAATCGGTTCTATTTTCCTGGACCTAAAGCTCTTGGGAAAAGGGGGGCGATCTCAAGAAAAACAAGTTGTCAACGGGAGGGAGTGCCAGCAGCATACACATTTCTAATATAAAAGTCAGAATCGGTTTTATTTTCCTGTACTCAAAGCTCTTGGGAAGGAGAAGGGCGATCGCAAGAAAAACAAGTTGTCAACGGGAGGGAGTGCCAACAGCATACACATTTCTAATATAAAAGGCAGAATCGGTTTTATTTTCCTGTACTCAAAGCTCTTGGGAAGGAGTGGGGCGATCGCAAAAAAACAAGTTGTCAACGGAAGGGAGTGCCAACAGCATACACATTTCTAATATAAAAGGCAGAATCGGTTTTATTTTCCTGTACTCAAAACTTTTGGGAAAGAGAGGGGCGATCACAAGAAAAACAAGTTGTCAACGGGAGGGAGTGACAACAGCATACACATTTCTAATATAAAAGGCAGAATCGGTTTTATTTTCCTGTACTCAAAACTTTTGGGAAAGAGAGGGGCGATCGCAAGAAAAACAAGTTGTCAACGGGAAGGAGTGCCAGAAGCATACACATTTCTAATATAAAATGCAGAATCGGTTCTATTTTCCTGGACCTAAAGCTCTTGGGAAAAGGGGGGCGATCTCAAGAAAAACAAGTTGTCAACGGGAGGGAGTGCCAGCAGCATACACATTTCTAATATAAAAGTCAGAATCGGTTTTATTTTCCTGTACTCAAAGCTCTTGGGAAGGAGAAGGGCGATCGCAAGAAAAACAAGTTGTCAACGGGAGGGAGTGCCAACAGCATACACATTTCTAATATAAAAGGCAGAATCGGTTTTATTTTCCTGTACTCAAAGCTCTTGGGAAGGAGTGGGGCGATCGCAAAAAAACAAGTTGTCAACGGAAGGGAGTGCCAACAGCATACACATTTCTAATATAAAAGGCATAATCGGTTTTATTTTCCTGTACTCAAAGCTCTTGGGAAGGAGAGGGGCGGTCGCAAGAAAAACAAGTTGTCAACGGAAGGGAGTGCCAACAGCATACCCATTTCTAACATAAAAGACAGAATCGGTTTTATTTTCTTGTACTCAAAGCTCTTAAAAAGGAGAGAGGCGATCACAAGAAAAACAAGTTGTCAACGGGAGGGAGTGACAACAGCATACACATTTCTAATATAAAAGGCAGAATCGGTTTTATTTTCCTGAATTCAAAGCTTTTGGGAAGGAGATGGGCGATCGCAAGAAAAATAAGTTGTCAACCGAAGGGAGTGCCAACAGCATACACATTTCTAATATAAAAGGCAGAATCGGTTTTATTTTCCTGTACTCAAAGCTCTTGGGAAGGAGAAGGGCGATCGCAAGAAAAAGAAGTTGTCAACGGAAGGGGGTGCCAACAGCATACACATTTCTAATATAAAAGGCAGAATCGGTTTTATTTTCCTGTACTCAAAGCTCTTGGGAAGGAGAGGGGCGATCGCAAGAAAAACAAGTTGTCAACGGAAGGGGTGCCAGCAGCATACACATTTCTAATAGAAAAGGCAGAATCGGTTTTATTTTCCTGTACTCAAAGCTCTTGGGAAGGAGAGGGGATATCGCAAGAAAAACAAGTTGTCAACGGAAGGGAGTGCCAACAGCACACACATTTCTAATATAAAAGGCATAATCGGTTTTATTTTCCTGTACTCAAAGCTCTTGGGAAGCAGAGGGGCGATCGCAAGGAAACCAAGTTGTCAACGGAAGGGAGTGCCAACAGCATACACATTTCTAATATAAAAGGCATAATCGGTTTTATTTTCCTGTACTCAAAGCTCTTGGGAAGGAGAGGGGCGGTCGCAAGAAAAACAAGTTGTCAACGGGAGGGAGTGCCAACAGCATACTCATTTCTAATATAAAAGGCAGAATCGGTTTTATTTTCCTGTACTCAAAGCTCTTGGGAAGGAGTGTGGCGATCGCAAGAAAAACAAGTTGTCAACGGAAGGGAGTGCCAACAGCATACACATTTCTAATATTAAAGTCAGAATCGGTTTTATTTTCCTGTACTCAAAGCTCTTGGGAAAGAGAGGTGCGATCACAAGAAAAACAAGTTGCCAACGGGAGGGAGTGTCAACAGCATACACATGTCTAATATAAAAGGCAGAATCGGTTTTATTTTCCTGAATTCAAAGCTTTTGGGAAGGAGAGGGGCGATCGCAAGAAAAACAAGTTGTCAACGGAAGGGAGTGCCAACAGCATACACATTTCTAATATAAAAGTCAGAATCGGTTTTATTTTCCTGTACTCAAAGCTCTTGGGAAGGAGTGTGGCGATCACAAGAAAAACAAGTTGTCAACGGGAGGAGGGAGTGCCAACAGCATACCCATTTCTAACATAAAAGGCAGAATCGGTTTTATTTTCCTGTACTCAAAGCTCTTGGAAAGGAGAGGGGGATCACAAGAAAAACAAGTTGTCAACGGGAGGGAGTGCCAACAGCATACACATTTCTAATATAAAAGGCAGAATCGGTTTTATTTTCCTGTACTCAAAGCTCTTGGGAAGGAGAGGGGCGATCGCAAGAAAAACAAGTTGTCAACGGAAGGGAGTGCCAACAGCATACACATTTCTAATACAAAAAGCAGAATCGGTTTTATTTTCCTGTACTCAAAGCTCTTGGGAAGGAGAGGGGCGATCGCAAGAAAAACAAGTTGTCAACGGAAGGGAGTGCCAACAGCAAACACATTTCTAATGTAAAAGGCAGAATCGGTTTTATTTTCCTGTACTCAAAACTCTTGGGAAGGAGAGGGGCGATCGCAAGAAAAAACAAGTTGTCAACAGAAGGGAGTGCCAACAGCATACACATTTCTAATACAAAAAGCAGAATCGGTTTTATTTTCCTGTACTCAAAGTTCTTGGGAAGGAGAGGGGCGATCGCAAGAAAAACAAGTTGTCAACGGAAGGGAGTGCCAACAGCATACACATTTCTAATACAAAAAGCAGAATCGGTTTTATTTTCCTGTACTCAAAGCTCTTGGGAAGGAGAGGGGCGATCGCAAGAAAAACAAGTTGTCAACGGAAGGGAGTGTCAGCAGCATACACATTTCTAATATAAAAGGCAGAATCGGTTTTATTTTCCTGTACTCAAAGCTCTTCGGAAGGAGAGGGGCGATCGCAGAAAAAACAAGTTGTCAACGGGAGGGAGTGCCAACAGCATACACATTTCTAATATAAAAGGCAGAATCGGTTTTATTTTCCTGTACTCAAAGCTCTTCGGAAGGAGAGGGGCGATCGCAGAAAAAACAAGTTGTCAACGGGAGGGAGTGCCAACAGCATACACATTTCTAATATAAAAGGCAGAATCGGTTGTATTTTCCTGTACTCAAAGCTCTTGGGAAGGAGAGGGGCGATCGCAAGAAAAACAAGTTGTCAACGGGAGGGAGTGCTAACAGCATACACATTTCTAATATAAAAGGCAGAATCGGTTTTATTTTCCTGTACTCAAAGCTCTTGGGAAGGAGAGGGGCGATCGCAAGAAAAACCAGTTGTCAACGGTAGGGAGTGCCAGCAGCATACACATTTCTAATATAACAGGCAGAATCGGTTTTATTTTCCTGTACTCAAAGCTCTTGGGAAGGAGAGGGGCGATCGCAAGAAAAACAAGTTGTCAACGGGAGGGAGTGCCAGCAGCATACACATTTCTAATATAAAAGGCAGAACCGGTTCTATTTTTTTGTACTTAAAACTCTTGGGAAGGAGAGGGGCGATCGCAAGAAAAACAAGTTGTCATCGGGAGGGAGTGCCAACAGCATACACATTTCTAATATAAATGGCAAAATCGGTTTTATTTCCCTGTACTCAAAGCTCTTGGGAAGGAGAGGGATGATCGCAAGAAAAACAAGTTGTCAACGGAAGGGAGTGCCAACAGCATACACATTTCTAATGTAAAAGGCAGAATCGGTTTTATTTTCCTGTACGCAAAGATCTTGGGAAGGAAAGGGGCGATCGCAAGAAAAACAAGTTGGCAACGGAAGGGAGTGCCAACAGCATACACATTTCTTATATAAAAGGCAGAATCGGTTTTATTTTCCTGTACTCAAAGCTCTAGGGAAAGAGAGGGGCGATCGCAAGAAAAACAAGTTGTCAACGGAAGGGAGTGCCAACAGCATACACATTTCTAATATAAAAAACAGAATCGGTTTTATTTTCCTGTACTCAAAGCTCTTGGGAAAGGGAGGGGCGATCGCAGGAAAAACAAGTTGTCAACGGAAAGGAGTGCCAACAGCATACACATTTCTAATATAAAAGGCAGAATCGGTTTTATTTTTCTTTACTCAAAGCTCTTGGGAAGGAGAGGGGCGATCGCAAGAAAAACAAGTTGTCAACGGAAGGGAGTGCCAACAGCATACACATTTGTAATATAAAAGGCAGAATCGGTTTTATTTTCCTGTACTCAAAGCTCTAGGGAAAGAGAGGGGCGATCGCAAGAAAAACAAGTTGTCAACGGAAGGGAGTGCCAACAGCATACACATTTCTAATATAAAAGGCAGAATCGGTTTTACTTTCCTGTACTCAAAGCTCTTGGGAAAGAGAGGGGCGATCGCAAGAAAAACAAGTTGTCAATGGAAGGGAGTGCCAACAGCATACACATTTCTAATATAAATGGCAAAATCGGTTTTATTTCCCTGTACTCAAAGCTCTTGGAAACGGAGAGGGATGATCGCAAGAAAAACAAGTTGTCAACGGAAGGGAGTGCCAACAGCAAACACATTTCTAATGTAAAAGGCAGAATCGGTTTTATTTTCCTGTACTCAAAACTCTTGGGAAGGAGAGGGGCGATCGCAAGAAAAACAAGTTGTCAACGGAAGGGAGTGCCAACAGCATACACACTTCTAATTGAAAAGGCAGAATCGGTTTTATTTTCCTGTACTCAAAGCTCTTGGGAAGGAGAGGGGCGATCGCAAAAAAAAACAAGTTGTCAACGGAAGGGAGTTCCAACAGCATACACATTTCTAATGCAAAAGGCAGAATCGGTTTTATTTTCCTGTACTCAAAGCTCTTGGAAAGGAGAGGGGGATCACAAGAAAAACAAGTTGTCAACGGGAGGGTGTGCCAACAGCATGCACATTTCTAATATAAAAGGCAGAATCGGTTTTATTTTCCTTTACTCAAAGCTCTTGGAAAGGAGAGGGGCGATCGCAAGAAAAACAAGTTGTAAACGGAAGGGAGTGCCTACAGCATAAACATTTCTAATATAAAAGTCAGAATCGGTTTTATTTTCCTGTACTCAAAGCTCTTGGGAAGGAGAGGGGCGATCGCAAAAAAAAACAAGTTGTCAACGGAAGGGAGTGCCAAAAGCATACACATTTCTAATATAAAAGGCAGAATCGGTTTTATTTTCCTGAACTTAAAGCTCTTGGAAACGAGAGGGGCGATCACAAGGAATAGAAAAGGCAGAATCGGTTTTATTTTCCTCTACTCAAAGCTCTTGGGAAGGAGAGGGGATATCGCAAGAAAAACAAGTTGTCAACGGGAGGGAGTGTCAACAGCATACACATGTCTAATATAAAAGGCAGAATCGGTTTTATTTTCCTGAATTCAAAGCTTTTGGGAAGGAGAGGGGCGATCGCAAGAAAAACAAGTTGTCAACGGAAGGGAGTGCCAACAGCATACACATTTCTAATATAAAAGGCAGAATCGGTTTTATTTACCTGTACTCAAAGCTCTTGGGAAGGAGTGGGGCGATCGCAAGAAAAACAAGTTGTCAATGGAAAGGAGTGCCAACAGCATACACATTTCTAATATAAAAGTCAGAATCGGTTTTATTTTCCTGTACTCAAAGCTCTTGGGAAAGAGAGGGGCGATCACAAGAAAAACAAGTTGTCAACGGGAGGGAGTGCCAACAGCATAACCATTTCTAACATAAAAGGCAGAATCGGTTTTATTTTCCTGTACTCAAAATTCTTGGAAAGGAGAGGGGCGATCACAAGAAAAACAAGTTGTCAACGGGAGGGAGTGCCAACAGCATACACATTTCTAACATAAAAGGCAGAATCGGTTTTACTTTCCTGTACTCAAAGCTCTTGGAAAGGAGAGGGGCGATCACAAGAAAAACAAGTTGTCAACGGGAGGGAGTGTCAACAGCATACGCATTTCTAATATAAAAGGCAGAATCGGTTTTATTTTCCTGAATTCAAAGCTTTTGGGAAGGAGAGGGGCGATCGCAAGAAAAACAAGTTGTCAACGGAAGGGAGTGCCAACAGCATACACATTTCTAATATAAAAGGCAGAATCGGTTTTATTTTCCTGTACACAAAGCTCTTGGTAAGGAGAGGGGAGATCGCAAGAAAAAGAAGTGTTCAATGGGAGGCTGTGCCAACAGCATGCACATTTCTAATATAAAAGGCAGAATCGGTTTTATTTTCCTCTACTCAAAGCTCTTGGGAAGGAGAGGGGCGATCGCAAGAAAAACAAGTTGTCAACGGAAGGGAGTGCCAACAGCATACACATTTCTAATATAAAAGGCAGAATCGGTATTATTTTCCTGTACTCAAATCTCTTGGGAAGGAGAGGGGCGATCGCAAGAAAAACAAGTTGTCAACGGAAGGGAGTGACAGCAGCATACACATTTCTAATATAAAAGGCAGAATCGGTTTTATTTTCCTGTATTCGAAGCTTTTGGGAAGGAGAGGGACGATCGCAAGAAAAACAAGTTGTCAACGGAAGGGAGTGTCAACAGCATACACATTTCTAATATAAAAGGCAGAATCGGTTTTATTTTCCTGTACTCAAAGCTCTTGGGAAGGAGAGAGGCGATCGCAAGAAAAACAAGTTGTCAACGGAAGGGAGTGCCAACAGCATACACATTTCTAATATAAAAGGCAGAATCGGTTTTATTTTCCTGTACTCAAAGCTCTAGGGAAAGAGAGGGGCGATCGCAAGAAAAACAAGTTGTCAACGGAAGGGAGTGCCAGCAGCATACACATTTCTAATATAAAAGGCAGAATCGGTATTATTTTCCTGTATTCGAAGCTTTTGGGAAGGAGAGAGGCGATCGCAAGAAAAACAAGTTGTCAACGGAAGGGAGTGCCAACAGCATACACATTTCTAATAGAAAAGGCAGAATCGGTTTTATTCTCCTGTACTCAAAGCTCTAGGGAAAGAGAGGGGCGATCGCAAGAAAAACAAGTTGTCAACGGAAGGGAGTGCCAACAGCATACACATTTCTAATATAAAAGGCAGAATCGGTTTTATTTTCCTGTACTCAAAGCTCTTGGGAAGGAGAGGGGCGATAGCAAGAAAAACAAGTTGTCAACGCAAGGGTGTGCCAACAGCATACACATTTCTAATATAAAAGGCAGAATCGGTTTTATTTTCCTGTACTAAAAGCTCTTGGGAAGGAGAGGGGCGATCACAAGAAAAACAAGTTGTCAACGGGAGGGAGTGCCAACAGCATACACATTTCTAATAGAAAAGGCAGATTCGGTTTTATTTTCCTGTACTCAAAACTCTTGGGAGAGAGAGGGGCGATCGCAAGAAAAACAAGTTGTCAACGGGAGGGAGAGCCAACAGCATACACTTTCTAATATAAAAGGCAGAATCGGTTTTATTTTCCTGTACTCAAAGCTCTTGGGAAGGAGAGGGGCGATCGCAAGAAAAACAAGTTGTCAACGGAAGGAAGTGCCAACAGCATACACATTTCTAATATAAAAAGCAGAATCGGTTTTATTTTCCTGTACACAAAGCTCTTGGGAAGGAGAGGGGCGATCGCAAGAAAAACAAGTTGTCAACGGGAGGGAGTGCCATCAGCATACACATTTCTAATATAAAAGGCAGAATCGGTTTTATTTTCCTGTAGTCAAAGCTCTTGGGAAGGAGAGGGGCGATCGCAAGAAAAACAAGTTGTCAACGGAAGGAAGTGCCAACAGCATACACATTTCTAATATAAAAGGCAGAATCGGTTTTATTTTCCTGTACACAAAGCTTTTGGGAAGGAGAGGGGCGATCGCAAGAAAAACAAGTTGTCAACGGGAGGGACTGCCAGCAGAATACACATTTCTAATATAAAAGGCAGAATCGGTTTTATTTTCCTGAACTTAAAGCTCTTGGAAACGAGAGGGGCGATCACAAGGAAAACAAGTTATCAACGGGAGGGAGAGCCAGCAGCATACACATTTCTAATATAAAATGCAGAATCGGTTTTAATTTCCTGTACTCAAAGCTCTTGGGAAGGAGAGGGGCGATAGCAAAAAAAACAAGTTGTCAACGGAAGGGAGTGCCAACAGCATACACATTTCTAATATAAAAGGCAGAATCGGTTTTATTTTCCTGTACTCAAAGCTCTTGGGAAAGAGAGGGGCGATCGCAAGAAAAACAAGTTATCAACGGAAGGGAGTGCCAACAGCATACACATTTCTACTATAAAAGGCAGAATCGGTTTTATTTTCCTGTACTCAAAGCTCTTGGGAAGGAGAAGGGCGATCGCAAGAAAAACAAGTTGTCAACGGAAGGGAGTGCCAACAGCATACACATTTCTAATAGAAAAGGCAGATTCGGTTTTATTTTCCTGTACTCAAAACTCTTGGGAGAGAGAGGGGCGATCGCAAGAAAAACAAGTTGTCAACGGGAGGGAGAGCCAACAGCATACACTTTCTAATATAAAAGGCAGAATCCGTTTTATTTTCCTGTACTCAAAGCTCTTGGGAAGGAGAGGGGCGATCGCAAGAAAAACAAGTTGTCAACGGAAGGAAGTGCCAACAGCATACACATTTCTAATATAAAAGGCACAATCGGTTTTATTTTCCTTTACACAAAGCTCTTGGGAAGGAGAGGGGCGATCGCAAGAAAAACAAGTTGTCAACGGGAGGGAGTGCCAGCAGCATACACATTTCTAATATAAAAGGCAGAATCGGTTTTATTTTCCTGTACACAAAGCTCTTGGGAAGGAGAGGGGCGATCGCAAGAAAAACAAGTTGTCAACGGGAGGGAGTGCCAGCAGCATACACATTTCTAATGTAAAAGGCAGAATCGGTTTTATTTTCTTGAACTTAGAGCTCTTGGAAAGGAAAGGGGCGATCGCAAGAAAAACAAGTTGTCAACGGGAAGGAGTGCCAGAAGCATACACATTTCTAATATAAAATGCAGAATCGGTTCTATTTTCCTGGACCTAAAGCTCTTGGGAAAAGGGGGGCGATCTCAAGAAAAACAAGTTGTCAACGGGAGGGAGTGCCAGCAGCATACACATTTCTAATATAAAAGTCAGAATCGGTTTTATTTTCCTGTACTCAAAGCTCTTGGGAAGGAGAAGGGCGATCGCAAGAAAAACAAGTTGTCAACGGGAGGGAGTGCCAACGGCATACACATTTCTAATATAAAAGGTAGAATCGGTTTTATTTTCCTGTACTCAAAGCTCTTGGGAAGGAGTGGGGCGATCGCAAAAAAACAAGTTGTCAACGGAAGGGAGTGCCAACAGCATACACATTTCTAATATAAAAGGCAGAATCGGTTTTATTTTCCTGTACTCAAAACTTTTGGGAAAGAGAGGGGCGATCACAAGAAAAACAAGTTGTCAACGGGAGGGAGTGCCAACAGCATACCCATTTCTAACATAAAAGACAGAATCGGTTTTATTTTCTTGTACTCAAAGCTCTTAAAAAGGAGAGAGGCGATCACAAGAAAAACAAGTTGTCAACGGGAGGGAGTGACAACAGCATACACATTTCTAATATAAAAGGCAGAATCGGTTTTATTTTCCTGAATTCAAAGCTTTTGGGAAGGAGATGGGCGATCGCAAGAAAAATAAGTTGTCAACCGAAGGGAGTGCCAACAGCATACACATTTCTAATATAAAAGGCAGAATCGGTTTTATTTTCCTGTACTCAAAGCTCTTGGGAAGGAGAAGGGCGATCGCAAGAAAAAGAAGTTGTCAACGGAAGGGGGTGCCAACAGCATACACATTTCTAATATAAAAGGCAGAATCGGTTTTATTTTCCTGTACTCAAAGCTCTTGGGAAGGAGAGGGGCGATCGCAAGAAAAACAAGTTGTCAACGGAAGGGGTGCCAGCAGCATACACATTTCTAATAGAAAAGGCAGAATCGGTTTTATTTTCCTGTACTCAAAGCTCTTGGGAAGGAGAGGGGATATCGCAAGAAAAACAAGTTGTCAACGGAAGGGAGTGCCAACAGCACACACATTTCTAATATAAAAGGCATAATCGGTTTTATTTTCCTGTACTCAAAGCTCTTGGGAAGCAGAGGGGCGATCGCAAGGAAACCAAGTTGTCAACGGAAGGGAGTGCCAACAGCATACACATTTCTAATATAAAAGGCATAATCGGTTTTATTTTCCTGTACTCAAAGCTCTTGGGAAGGAGAGGGGCGGTCGCAAGAAAAACAAGTTGTCAACGGGAGGGAGTGCCAACAGCATACTCATTTCTAATATAAAAGGCAGAATCGGTTTTATTTTCCTGTACTCAAAGCTCTTGGGAAGGAGTGTGGCGATCGCAAGAAAAACAAGTTGTCAACGGAAGGGAGTGCCAACAGCATACACATTTCTAATATTAAAGTCAGAATCGGTTTTATTTTCCTGTACTCAAAGCTCTTGGGAAAGAGAGGGGCGATCACAAGAAAAACAAGTTGCCAACGGGAGGGAGTGTCAACAGCATACACATGTCTAATATAAAAGGCAGAATCGGTTTTATTTTCCTGAATTCAAAGCTTTTGGGAAGGAGAGGGGCGATCGCAAGAAAAACAAGTTGTCAACGGAAGGGAGTGCCAACAGCATACACATTTCTAATATAAAAGGCAGAATCGGTTTTATTTCCCTGTACTTAAAGCTCTTGGGAAGGAGTGGGGCGATCGCAAGAAAAACAAGTTGTCAATGGGAGGGAGTGCCAACAGCATACACATTTCTAATATAAAAGTCAGAATCGGTTTTATTTTCCTGTACTCAAAGCTCTTGGGAAGGAGTGTGGCGATCACAAGAAAAACAAGTTGTCAACGGGAGGAGGGAGTGCCAACAGCATACCCATTTCTAACATAAAAGGCAGAATCGGTTTTATTTTCCTGTACTCAAAGCTCTTGGAAAGGAGAGGGGGATCACAAGAAAAACAAGTTGTCAACGGGAGGGAGTGCCAACAGCATACACATTTCTAATATAAAAGGCAGAATCGGTTTTATTTTCCTGTACTCAAAGCTCTTGGGAAGGAGAGGGGCGATCGCAAGAAAAACAAGTTGTCAACGGAAGGGAGCGCCAACAGCATACACATTTCTAATACAAAAAGCAGATTCGGTTTTATTTTCCTGTACTCAAAGCTCTTGGGAAGGAGAGGGGCGATCGCAAGAAAAACAAGTTGTCAACGGAAGGGAGTGCCAACAGCAAACATATTTCTAATGTAAAAGGCAGAATCGGTTTTATTTTCCTGTACTCAAAACTCTTGGGAAGGAGAGGGGCGATCGCAAGAAAAAACAAGTTGTCAACAGAAGGGAGTGCCAACAGCATACACATTTCTAATACAAAAAGCAGAATCGGTTTTATTTTCCTGTACTCAAAGCTCTTGGGAAGGAGAGGGGCGATCGCAAGAAAAACAAGTTGTCAACGGAAGGGAGTGCCAACAGCATACACATTTCTAATACAAAAAGCAGAATCGGTTTTATTTTCCTGTACTCAAAGCTCTTGGGAAGGAGAGGGGCGATCGCAAGAAAAACAAGTTGTCAACGGAAGGGAGTGTCAGCAGCATACACATTTCTAATATAAAAGGCAGAATCGGTTTTATTTTCCTGTACTCAAAGCTCTTCGGAAGGAGAGGGGCGATCGCAGAAAAAACAAGTTGTCAACGGGAGGGAGTGCCAACAGCATACACATTTCTAATATAAAAGGCAGAATCGGTTTTATTTTCCTGTACTCAAAGCTCTTCGGAAGGAGAGGGGCGATCGCAGAAAAAACAAGTTGTCAACGGGAGGGAGTGCCAACAGCATACACATTTCTAATATAAAAGGCAGAATCGGTTGTATTTTCCTGTACTCAAAGCTCTTGGGAAAAAGAGGGGCGATCGCAAGAAAAACAAGTTGTCAACGGGAGGGAGTGCCAACAGCATGCACATTTCTAATATAAAAGGCAGAATCGGTTTTATTTTCCTGTACTCAAAGCTCTTGGGAAGGAGAGGGGCGATCGCAAGAAAAACCAGTTGTCAACGGTAGGGAGTGCCAGCAGCATACACATTTCTAATATAACAGGCAGAATCGGTTTTATTTTCCTGTACTCAAAGCTCTTGGGAAGGAGAGGGGCGATCGCAAGAAAAACAAGTTGTCAACGGGAGGGAGTGCCAGCAGCATACACATTTCTAATATAAAAGGCAGAACCGGTTCTATTTTTTTGTACTTAAAACTCTTGGGAAGGAGAGGGGCGATCGCAAGAAAAACAAGTTGTCAACGGGAGGGAGTGCCAACAGCATACACATTTCTAATATAAATGGCAAAATCGGTTTTATTTCCCTGTACTCAAAGCTCTTGGGAAGGAGAGGGATGATCGCAAGAAAAACAAGTTGTCAACGGAAGGGAGTGCCAACAGCATACACATTTCTAATGTAAAAGGCAGAATCGGTTTTATTTTCCTGTACGCAAAGGTCTTGGGAAGGAAAGGGGCGATCGCAAGAAAAACAAGTTGGCAACGGAAGGGAGTGCCAACAGCATACACATTTCTTATATAAAAGGCAGAATCGGTTTTATTTTCCTGTACTCAAAGCTCTAGGGAAAGAGAGGGGCGATCGCAAGAAAAACAAGTTGTCAACGGAAGGGAGTGCCAACAGCATACACATTTCTAATATAAAAGGCAGAATCGGTTTTATTTTCCTGTACTCAAAGCTCTTGGGAAAGGGAGGGGCGATCGCAGGAAAAACAAGTTGTCAACGGAAAGGAGTGCCAACAGCATACACATTTCTAATATAAAAGGCAGAATCGGTTTTATTTTTCTTTACTCAAAGCTCTTGGGAAGGAGAGGGGCGATCGCAAGAAAAACAAGTTGTCAACGGAAGGGAGTGCCAACAGCATACACATTTGTAATATAAAAGGCAGAATCGGTTTTATTTTCCTGTACTCAAAGCTCTAGGGAAAGAGAGGGGCGATCGCAAGAAAAACAAGTTGTCAACGGAAGGGAGTGCCAACAGCATACACATTTCTAATATAAAAGGCAGAATCGGTTTTACTTTCCTGTACTCAAAGCTCTTGGGAAAGAGAGGGGCGATCGCAAGAAAAACAAGTTGTCAATGGAAGGGAGTGCCAACAGCATACACATTTCTAATATAAATGGCAAAATCGGTTTTATTTCCCTGTACTCAAAGCTCTTGGAAACGGAGAGGGATGATCGCAAGAAAAACAAGTTGTCAACGGAAGGGAGTGCCAACAGCAAACACATTTCTAATGTAAAAGGCAGAATCGGTTTTATTTTCCTGTACTCAAAACTCTTGGGAAGGAGAGGGGCGATCGCAAGAAAAACAAGTTGTCAACGGAAGGGAGTGCCAACAGCATACACACTTCTAATTGAAAAGGCAGAATCGGTTTTATTTTCCTGTACTCAAAGCTCTTGGGAAGGAGAGGGGCGATCGCAAAAAAAAACAAGTTGTCAACGGAAGGGAGTGCCAACAGCATACACATTTCTAATGCAAAAGGCAGAATCGGTTTTATTTTCCTGTACTCAAAGCTCTTGGAAAGGAGAGGGGGATCACAAGAAAAACAAGTTGTCAACGGGAGGGTGTGCCAACAGCATGCACATTTCTAATATAAAAGGCAGAATCGGTTTTATTTTCCTTTACTCAAAGCTCTTGGAAAGGAGAGGGGCGATCGCAAGAAAAACAAGTTGTCAACGGAAGGGAGTGCCTACAGCATACACATTTCTAATATAAAAGTCAGAATCGGTTTTATTTTCCTGTACCCAAAGCTCTTGGGAAGGAGAGGGGCGATCGCAAAAAAAAACAAGTTGTCAACGGAAGGGAGTGCCAACAGCATACACATTTCTAATATAAATGGCAAAATCGGTTTTATTTCCCTGTACTCAAAACCCTTGGGAAGGAGAGGGGCGATCGCAAGAAAAACAAGTTGTCAACGGAAGGGAGTGCCAACAGCATACACACTTCTATTAGAAAAGGCAGAATCGGTTTTATTTTCCTGTACTCAAAGCTCTTGGGAAGGAGAGGGGCGATCGCAAGAAAAACAAGTTGTCAACTGGAGGAAGTACCAACAGCGGACACATTTATAATATAAAAGGCAGAATCGGTTTTATTTTCCTGTACTCAAAGCTCTTGGGAGAGAGAGGGGCGATCGCAAGAAAAACAAGTTGTCAACGGGAGGGAGTGCCAACAGCATACACATTTCTAATATAAAAGGCAGAATCGGTTTTATTTTCCTGTACTCAAAGCTCTTGGGAAGGAGAGGGGCGATCGCAAGAAAAACCAGTTGTCAACGGAAGGGAGTGCCAACAGCATACACATTTCTAATATAAAGGAAGAATCGTTTTTATTTTCCTGTACTCAAAGCTCTTGGGAAAGAGAGGGGCGATCGCAAGAAAAACAAGTTGTCAACGGAAGGGAGTGCCAACAGCATACACATTTCTAATACAAAAAGCAGAATCGGTTTTATTTTCCTGTACTCAAAGCTCTTGGGAAGGAGAAGGGCGATCGCAAGAAAAACAAGTTGTCAACGGAAGGGAGTGCCAACAGCATACACATTTCTAATACAAAAAGCAGAATCGGTTTTATTTTCCTGTACTCAAAGCTCTTGGGAAGGAGAGGGGCGATCGCAAGAAAAACAAGTTGTCAACGGAAGGGAGTGTCAGCAGCATACACATTTCTAATATAAAAGGCAGAATCGGTTTTATTTTCCTGAAATTGAAACTCTTGGAAGGAGAGGGGCGATCACAAGAAAAACAAGTTGTCAACGGGAGGGAGTGCCAACAGCATACACATTTCTAATATAAAAGGCAGAATCCGTTTTATTTTCCTGTACTCAAAGCTCTTCGGAAGGAGAGGGGCGATCGCAGAAAAAACAAGTTGTCAACGGGAGGGAGTGCCAACAGCATACACATTTCTAATATAAAAGGCAGAATCGGTTTTATTTTCCTGTACTCAAAGCTCTTGGGAAGGAGAGGGGCGATCGCAAGAAAAACAAGTTGTCAACGGAAGGGAGTGCCAACAGCATACACATTTCTAATATAAAAGGCAGAATCGGTTTTATTTTCATGTACTCAAAGCTCTTGGGAAGGAGAGGGGCGATCGCAAGAAAAACAAAATGTCAACGGGAGGGAGTGCCAACAGCATACACATTTCTAATATAAAAGGCAGAATCGGTTTTATTTTCCTGTACTCAAAGCTCTTGGGAAGGAGAGGGGCGATCGCAAGAAAAACCAGTTGTCAACAGTAGGGAGTGCCAGCAGCATACACATTTCTAATATAACAGGCAGAATCGGTTTTATTTTCCTGTACTCAAAGCTCTTGGGAAGGAGAGGGGCGATCGCAAGAAAAACAAGTTGTCAACGGGAGGGAGTGCCAGCAGCATACACATTTCTAATATAAAAGGCAGAAACGGTTCTATTTTTTTGTACTCAAAACTCTTGGGAAGGAGAGGGGCGATCGCAAGAAAAACAAGTTGTCAACGGAAGGGAGTGCCAACAGCATACACATTTCTAATGTAAAAGGCAGAATCGGTTTTATTTTCTTGTACTCAAAGCTCTTGGGAAGGAGAGGGGCGATCGCAAAAAAAACAAGTTGTCAACGGAAGGGAGTGCCAACAGCATACATATTTCTAATGTAAAAGGCTGAATCGGTTTTATTTTCCTGTACTCAAAGCTCTTCGGAAGGAGAGGGGCGATCGCAAGAAAAACCAGTTGTCAACAGTAGGGAGTGCCAGCAGCATACACATTTCTAATATAACAGGCAGAACCGGTTCTATTTTCCTGTACTCAAAGCTCTTGGGAAGGAGAGGGGCGATCGCAAGAAAAACAAGTTGTCAACGGGAGGGAGTGCCAACAGCATACACATTTCTAATATAAATGGCAAAATCGGTTTTATTTCCCTGTACTCAAAGCTCTTGGGAAGGAGAGGGATGATCGCAAGAAAAACAAGTTGTCAACGGAAGGGAGTGCCAACAGCATACACATTTCTAATGTAAAAGGCAGAATCGGTTTTATTTTCCTGTACGCAAAGGTCTTGGGAAGGAAAGGGGCGATCGCAAGAAAAACAAGTTGTCAACGGAAGGGAGTGCCAACAGCATACACATTTCTAATATAAATGGCAAAATCGGTTTTATTTCCCTGTACTCAAAGCTCTTGGGAAGGAGAGGGATGATCGCAAGAAAATCAAGTTGTCAACGGAAGGGAGTGCCAACAGCAAACACATTTCTAATGTAAAAGGCAGAATCGGTTTTATTTTCCTGTACTCAAAGCTCTTGGGAAGGAGAGGGGCGATCGCAAGAAAAACAAGTTGTCAACGGGAGGGAGTGCCAACAGCATAAACATTTCTAATATAAAAGGCAGATTCGGTTTTATTTTCCTGTACTCAAAGCTCTAGGGAAAGAGAGGGGCGATCGCAAGAAAAACAAGTTGTCAACGGAAGGGAGTGCCAACAGCGTACACATTTCTAATATAAAAGGCAGAATCGGTTTTACTTTCCTGTACTCAAAGCTCTTGGGAAAGAGAGGGGCGATCGCAAGAAAAACAAGTTGTCAACGGAAGGGAGTGCCAACAGCATACACATTTCTAATATAAATGGCAAAATCGGTTTTATTTCCCTGTACTCAAAGCTCTTGGGAAGGAGAGGGATGATCGCAAGAAAATCAAGTTGTCAACGGAAGGGAGTGCCAACAGCAAACACATTTCTAATGTAAAAGGCAGAATCGGTTTTATTTTCCTGTACTCAAAGCTCTTGGGAAGGAGAGGGGCGATCGCAAGAAAAACAAGTTGTCAACGGGAGGGAGTGCCAACAGCATAAACATTTCTAATATAAAAGGCAGAAACGGTTTTATTTTCCTGTACTCAAAGCTCTTGGGAAGGAGAGGGGCGATCGCAAGAAAAACCAGTTGTCAACGGTAGGGAGCGCCAGCAGCATACACATTTCTAATATAAAAGGCAGAATCGGTTTTATTTTCCTGTACTCAGAGCTCTTGGAAAGGAGAGGGGGATCACAAGAAAAACAAGTTGTCAACGGAAGGGTGTGCCAACAGCATGCACATTTCTAATATAAAAGGCAGAATCGGTTTTATTTTCCTGTACTCAAAGCTCTTGGGAAGGAGAGGGGCGATCGCAAAAAAAAACAAGTTGTCAACGGAAGGGAGTGCCAACAGCATACACATTTCTAATGTAAAAGGCAGAATCGGTTTTATTTTCCTGTACTCAAAGCTCTTGGGAAGGAGAGGGGCGATCGCAAAAAAAAACAAGTTGTCAACGGAAGGGAGTGCCAACAGCATACATATTTCTAATGTAAAAGGCTGAATCGGTTTTATTTTCCTGTACTCAAAGCTCTTGGAAAGGAGAGGGGGATCACAAGAAAAACAAGTTGTCAACGGGAGGGTGTGCCAACAGCATGCACATTTCTAATATAAAATGCAGAATCGGTTTTATTTTCCTGTACTCAAAGCTCTTGGAAAGGAGAGGGGCGATCGCAATAAAAACAAGTTGTCAACGGAAGGGAGTGCCAACAGCATACACATTTCTAATATAAAAGTCAGAATCGGTTTTATTTTCCTATACTCAAAGCTCTTGGGAAAGAGAGGGCCGATCGCAAAAAAAAAACAAGTTGTCAACGGAAGGGAGTGCCAACAGCATTCACATTTCTAATGTAAAAGGCAGAATCGGTTTTATTTTCCTGTACGCAAAGGTCTTGGGAAGGAAAGGGGAGATCGCAAGAAAAACAAGTTGTCAACGGAAGGGAGTGCCAACAGCATACACATTTCTAATATAAATGGCAAAATCGGTTTTATTTCCCTGTACTCAAAGCTCTTGGGAAAGAGAGGGATGATCGCAAGAAAAACAAGTTGTCAACGGAAGGGAGTGCCAACAGCAAACACATTTCTAATGTAAAAGGCAGAATCGGTTTTATTTTCCTGTACTCAAAACTCTTGGGAAGGAGAGGGGCGATCGCAAGAAAAACAAGTTGTCAACGGAAGGGAGTGCCAACAGCATACACACTTCTAATAGAAAAGGCAGAATCGGTTTTATTTTCCTGTACTCAAAGCTCTTGGGAAAGAGAGGGGCGATCGCAAGAAAAACAAGTTGTCAACGGGAGGGAGTGTCAGCAGCATACACATTTCTAATATAAAAGGCAGAATCAGTTTTATTTTCCTGTACTCAAAGTTCTTGGGAAGGAGAGGGGCGATCGCAAGAAAAACAAGTTGTCAACGGAAGGGAGTGCCAACAGCATACACATTTCTAATATAAAGGAAGAATCGGTTTTATTTTCCTGTACTCAAAGCTCTTGGGAAAGAGAGGGGCGATCGCAAGAAAAACAAGTTGTCAACTGAAGGGAGTGCCAACAGCTTACACATTTCTAATACAAAAAGCAGAATCAGTTTTATTTTCCTGTACTCAAAGCTCTTGGGAAGGAGAGGGGCGATCGCAAGAAAAACAAGTTGTCAACGGAAGGGAGTGCCAACAGCATACACACTTCTAATAGAAAAGGCAGAATCGGTTTTAATTTCCTGTACTCAAAGCTCTTGGGAAGGAGAGGGGCGATCGCAAGAAAAACAAGTTGTCAACGGAAGGGAGTGCCAACAACATACACATTTCTTATATAAAAGGCAGAATCCGTTTTATTTTCCTGTACTCAAAGCTCTAGGGAAAGAGAGGGGCGATCGCAAGAAAAACAAGTTGTCAACGGAAGGGAGTGCCAACAGCATACACATTTCTAATATAAAAGGCAGAATCGGTTTTACTTTCCTCTACTCAAAGCTCTTGGGAAAGAGTGGGGCGATCGCAAGAAAAACAAGTTGTCAACGGAAGGGAGTGCCAACAGCATTCACATTTCTAATATAAATGGCAAAATCGGTTTTATTTCCCTGTACTCAAAGCTCTTGGGAAAGAGAGGGATGATCGCAAGAAAGACAAGTTGTCAACGGAAGGGAGTGCCAACAGCAAACACATTTCTAATGTAAAAGGCAGAATCGGTTTTATTTTCCTGTACTCAAAACTCTTGGGAAGGAGAGGGGCGATCGCAAGAAAAACAAGTTGTCAACGGAAGGGAGTGCCAACAGCATACACACTTCTAATAGAAAAGGCAGAATCGGTTTTATTTTCCTGTACTCAAAGCTCTTGGGAAGGAGAGGGGCGATCGCAAGAAAAACAAGTTATCAACTGGAGGAAGTACCAACAGCGGACACATTTATAATATTAAAGGCAGAATCGGTTTTATTTTCCTGTACTCAAAGCTCTTGGGAAAAAGAGGGGCGATCGCAAGAAAAACAAGTTGTCAACGGGAGGGAGTGCCAGCAGCATACACATTTCTAATATAAAAGGCAGAATCGGTTTTATTTTAATGTACTCAAAGTTCTTAGGAAGGAGAGGGGCGATCGCAAGAAAAACAAGTTGTCAACGGAAGGGAGTGCCAACAGCATACACATTTCTAATATAAAGGAAGAATCGGTTTTATTTTCCTGTACTCAAAGCTCTTGGGAAAGAGAGGGGCGATCGCAAGAAAAACAAGTTGTCAAAGGGAGGGAGTGCCAACAGCATACACATTTCTAATATAAAAGGCAGAATCGGTTTTATTTTCCTGTACTCAAAGCTCTTGGGAAAAAGAGGGGCGATCGCAAGAAAAACCAGTTGTCAACGGTAGGGAGTGCCAGCAGCATACACATTTCTAATATAAAAGGCAGAATCGGTTTTATTTTCCTTTACTCAAAGCTCTTGGAAAGGAGAGGGGGATCACAAGAAAAACAAGTTGTCAACGGGAGGGTGTGCCAACAGCATGCACATTTCTAATATAAAAGGCAGAATCGGTTTTATTTTCCTGTACTCAAAGCTCTTGGGAAGGAGAGGGGCGACCGCAAAAAAAAAACAAGTTGTCAACGGAGGGGAGTGCCAACAGCATACACATTTCTAATGTAAAAGGCAGAATCGGTTTTATTTTCCTGTACTCAAAGCTCTTGGGAAGGAGAGGGGCGATCGCAAAAAAAAACAAGTTGTCAACGGAAGGGAGTGCCAACAGCATACACATTTCTAATGTAAAAGGCTGAATCGGTTTTATTTTCCTGTACTCAAAGCTCTTGGAAAGGAGAGGGGGATCACAAGAAAAACAAGTTGTCAACGGGAGGGTGTGCCAACAGCATGCACATTTCTAATATAAAAGGCAGAATCGGTTTTATTTTCCTGTACTCAAAGCTCTTGGAAAGGAGAGGGGCGATCGCAAAAAAAAACAAGTTGTCAACGGAAGGGGGTGCCAACAGCATACACATTTCTAATGTAAAAGGCAGAATCGGTTTTATTTTCCTGTACGCAAAGGTCTTGGGAAGGAAAGGGGCGATCGCAAGAAAAACAAGTTGTCAACGGAAGGGAGTGCCAACAGCATACAGATTTCTTATATAAAAGGCAGAATCGGTTTTATTTTCCTGTACTCAAAGCTCTAGGGAAAGAGAGGGGCGATCACAAGAAAAACAAGTTGTCAACGGAAGGGAGTGCCAACAGCATACACATTTCTAATATAAAAGGCAGAATCGGTTTTAATTTCCTCTACTAAAAGCTCTTGGGAAAGAGTGGGGCCATCGCAAGAAAAACAAGTTGTCAACGGAAGGGAGTGCCAACAGCATACACATTTCTAATATAAATGGCAAAATCGGTTTTATTTCCCTGTACTCAAGGCTCTTGGGAAAGAGAGGGATGATCGCAAGAAAAACAAGTTGTCAACGGAAGGGAGTGCCAACAGCAAACACATTTCTAATGTAAAAGGCAGAATCGGTTTTATTTTCCTGTACTCAAAACTCTTGGGAAGGAGAGGGGCGATCGCAAGAAAAACAAGTTGTCAACGGAAGGGAGTGCCAACAGCATACACATTTCTAATATAAAGGAAGAATCGGTTTTATTTTCCTGTACTCAAAGCTCTTGGGAAAGAGAGGGGCGATCGCAAGAAAAACAAGTTGTCAACGGAAGGGAGTGCCAACAGCATACACATTTCTAATACAAAAAGCAGAATCAGTTTTATTTTCCTGTACTCAAAGCTCTTGGGAAGGAGAGGGGCGATCGCAAGAAAAACAAGTTGTCAACGGAAGGGAGTGCCAACAGCATACACACTTCTAATAGAAAAGGCAGAATCGGTTTTATTTTCCTGTACTCAAAGCTCTTGGGAAGGAGAGGGGCGATCGCAGGAAAAACAAGTTGTCAACGGAAGGGAGTGCCAACAACATACACATTTCTTATATAAAAGGCAGAATCGGTTTTATTTTCCTGTACTCAAAGCTCTAGGGAAAGAGAGGGGCGATCGCAAGAAAAACAAGTTGTCAACGGAAGGGAGTGCCAACAGCATACACATTTCTAATATAAAAGGCAGAATCGGTTTTACTTTCCTCTACTCAAAGCTCTTGGGAAAGAGTGGGGCGATCGCAAGAAAAACAAGTTGTCAACGGAAGGGAGTGCCAACAGCATACACATTTCTAATATTAATGGCAAAATCGGTTTTATTTCCCTGTACTCAAAGCTCTTGGGAAAGAGAGGGATGATCGCAAGAAAGACAAGTTGTCAACGGAAGGGAGTGCCAACAGCAAACACATTTCTAATGTAAAAGGCAGAATCGGTTTTATTTTCCTGTACTCAAAGCTCTAGGGAAAGAGAGGGGCGGTCGCCAGAAAAACAAGTTGTCAACTAAAGGGAGTGCCAACAGCATACACACTTCTAATAGAAAAGGCAGAATCGGTTTTATTTTCCTGTACTCAAAGCTCTTGGGAAGGAGAGGGGCGATCGCAAGAAAAACAAGTTGTCAACGGGAGGGAGTGCCAACAGCATACACATTTCTAATATAAAAGGCAGAATCGGTTTTATTTTCCTGTACTCAAAGCTCTTGGGAAGGAGAGGGGCGATCGCAAGAAAAACCTGTTGTCAACGGTAGGGGGTGCCAGCAGCATACACATTTCTAATATAAAAGGCAGAATCGGTTTTATTTTCCTGTACTCAAAGCTCTTGGAAAGGAGAGGGGGATCACAAGAAAAACAAGTTGTCAACGGGAGGGTGTGCCAACAGCATGCACATTTCTAATATAAAAGGCAGAATCGGTTTTATTTTCCTGTACTCAAAGCTCTTGGGAAGGAGAGGGGCGATCGCAAAAAAAAACAAGTTGTCAACGGAAGGGAGTGCCAACAGCATACATATTTCTAATGTAAAAGGCAGAATCGGTTTTATTTTCCTGTACTCAAAGCTCTTGGGAAGGAGAGGGGCGATCGCAAAAAAAAACAAGTTGTCAACGGGAGGGAGTGCCAACAGGATACACATTTCTAATATAAATGGCAAAATCGGTTTTATTTCCCTGTACTCAAAGCTCTTGCTAAGGAGAGGGATGATCGCAAGAAAAACAAGTTGTCAACGGAAGGGAGTGCCAACAGCATACACATTTCTAATGTAAAAGGCAGAATCGGTTTTATTTTCCTGTACGCAAAGGTCTTGGGAATGAAAGGGGCGATCGCAAGAAAAACAAGTTGGCAACGGAAGGGAGTGCCAACAGCATACACATTTCTTATATAAAAGGCAGAATCGGTTTTATTTTCCTGTACTCAAAGCTCTAGGGAAAGAGAGGGGCGATCGCAAGAAAAACAAGTTGTCAACGGAAGGGAGTGCCAACAGCATACACATTTCTAATATAAAAGGCAGAATCGGTTTTACTTTCCTGTACTCAAAGCTCTTGGGAAAGAGAGGGGCGATCGCAAGAAAAACAAGTTGTCAACGGAAGGGAGTGCCAACAGCATACACATTTCTAATATAAATGGCAAAATCGGTTTTATTTCCCTGTACTCAAAGCTCTTGGGAAGGAGAGGGATGATCGCAAGAAAAACAAGTTGTCAACGGGAGGGAGTGCCAACAGCATACACATTTCTAATATAAAAGGCAGAATCGGTTTTATTTTCCTGTACTCAAAGCTCTTGGGAAGGAGAGGGGCGATCGCAAGAAAAACCTGTTGTCAACGGAAGGGAGTGCCAACAGCATACACATTTCTAATGTAAAAGGCAGAATCGGTTTTATTTTCCTGTACTCAAAGCTCCTGGAAAGGAGAGGGGGATCACAAGAAAAACAAGTTGTCAACGGGAGGGTGTGCCAACAGCATGCACATTTCTAATATAAAAGGCAGAATCGGTTTTATTTTCCTTTACTCAAAGCTCTTGGAAAGGAGAGGGGCGATCGCAAGAAAAACAAGTTGTCAACGGAAGGGAGTGCCTACAGCATACACATTTCTAATATAAAATCAGAATCGGTTTTATTTTCCTGTACTCAAATCTCTTGGGAAGGAGAGGGGCGATCGCAAGAAAAACAAGTTGTCAACGGGAGGGAGTGCCAACAGCATACACATTTCTAATATAAATGGCAAAATCGGTTTTATTTCCCTGTACTCAAAGCTCTTGGGAAGGAGAGGGATGATCGCAAGAAAAACAAGTTGTCAACGGAAGGGAGTGCCAACAGCATACACATTTCTAATGTAAAAGGCAGAATCGGTTTCATTTTCCTGTACGCAAAGGTCTTGGGAAGGAAAGGGGCGATCGCAAGAAAAACAAGTTGGCAACGGAAGGGAGTGCCAACAGCATACACATTTCTTATATAAAAGGCAGAATCGGTTTTATTTTCCTGTACTCAAAGCTCTAGGGAAAGAGAGGGGCGATCGCAAGAAAAACAAGTTGTCAACGGAAGGGAGTGCCAACAGCATACACATTTCTAATATAAAAGGCAGAATCGGTTTTACTTTCCTGTACTCAATGCTCTTGGGAAAGAGAGGGGCGATCGCAAGAAAAACAAGTTGTCAACGGAAGGGAGTGCCAACAGCATACACATTTCTAATATAAATGGCAAAATCGGTTTTATTTCCCTGTACTCAAAGCTCTTGGGAAGGAGAGGGATGATCGCAAGAAAAACAAGTTGTCAACGGAAGGGAGTGCCAACAGCAAACACATTTCTAATGTAAAAGGCAGAATCGGTTTTATTTTCCTGTACTCAAAACTCTTGGGAAGGTGAGGGGCGATCGCAAGAAAAACAAGTTGTCAACGGAAAGGAGTGCCAACAGCATACACACTTCTAATAGAAAAGGCAGAATCGGTTTTATTTTCCTGTACTCAAAGCTCTTGGGAAGGAGAGGGGCTATCGCAAGAAAAACAAGTTGTCAACGGGAGGGAGTGCCAACAGCATACACATTTCTAATATAAAAGGCAGAATCGGTTTTATTTTCCTGTACTCAAAGCTCTTGGGAAGGAGAGGGGCGATCGCAAGAAAAACCTGTTGTCAACGGTAGGGGGTGCCAGCAGCATACACATTTCTAATATAAAAGGCAGAATCGGTTTTATTTTCCTGTACTCAAAGCTCTTGGAAAGGAGAGGGGCGATCGCAAAAAAAAACAAGTTGTCAACGGAAGGGAGTGCCAACAGCATACATATTTCTAATGTAAAAGGCAGAATCGGTTTTATTTTCCTGTACTCAAAGCTCTAGGGAAGGAGAGGGGCGATCGCAAAAAAAAACAAGTTGTCAACGGAAGGGAGTGCCAACAGCATACACATTTCTAATGTAAAAGGCAGAATCGGTTTTATTTTCCTGTACTCAAAGCTCTTGGAAAGGAGAGGGGGATCACAAGAAAAACAAGTTGTCAACGGGAGGGTGTGCCAACAGCATGCACATTTCTAATATAAAAGGCAGAATCGGTTTTTTTTCCTTTACTCAAAGCTCTTGGAAAGGAGAGGGGCGATCGCAAGAAAAACAAGTTGTCAACGGAAGGGAGTGCCTACAGCATATACATTTCTAATATAAAATCAGAATCGGTTTTATTTTCCTGTACTCAAATCTCTTGGGAAGGAGAGGGGCGATCGCAAAAAAAAACAAGTTGTCAACGGAAGGGAGTGCCAACAGCATACACATTTCTAATGTAAAAGGCAGAATCGGTTTTACTTTCCTGTACTCAAAGCTCTTGGGAAAGAGTGGGGCGATCGCAAGAAAAACAAGTTGTCAACGGAAGGGAGTGCCAACAGCATACACATTTCTAATATAAATGGCAAAATTGGTTTTATTTCCCTGTACTCAAAACCCTTGGGAAGGAGAGGGGCGATCGCAAGAAAAACAAGTTGTCAACGGAAGGGAGTGCCAACAGCATACATACTTCTAATAGAAAAGGCAGAATCGGTTTTATTTTCCTGTACTCAAAGCTCTTGGGAAGGAGAGGGGCGATCGCAAGAAAAACAAGTTGTCAACTGGAGGAAGTACCAACAGCGGACACATTTATAATATAAAAGGCAGAATCGGTTTTATTTTCCTGTACTCAAAGCTCTTGGGAAAGAGAGGGGCGATCGGAAGAAAAACAAGTTGTCAACGGGAGGGAGTGCCAACAGCATACAAATTTCTAATATAAAAGGCAGAATCGGTTTTATTTTCCTGTACTCAAAGCTCTTGGGAAGGAGAGGGGCGATCGCAAGAAAAACCAGTTGTCAACGGTAGGGAGTTCCAGCAGCATACACATTTTTAATATAAAAGGCAGAATCGGTTTTATTTTCCTGTACTCAAATTTCTTGGGAAGGAGAGGGGCGATCGCAAGAAAAACAAGTTGTCAACGGAAGGGAGTGCCAACAGCATACACATTTCTAATATAAAGGAAGAATCGTTTTTATTTTCCTGTACTCAAAGCTCTTGGGAAAGAGAGGGGCGATCGCAAGAAAAACAAGTTGTCAACGGAAGGGAGTGCCAACAGCATACACATTTCTAATACAAAAAGCAGAATCGGTTTTATTTTCCTGTACTCAAAGCTCTTGGGAAGGAGAAGGGCGATCGCAAGAAAAACAAGTTGTCAACGGAAGGGAGTGCCAACAGCATACACATTTCTAATACAAAAAGCAGAATCGGTTTTATTTTCCTGTACTCAAAGCTCTTGGGAAGGAGAGGGGCGATCGCAAGAAAAACAAGTTGTCAACGGAAGGGAGTGTCAGCAGCATACACATTTCTAATATAAAAGGCAGAATCGGTTTTATTTTCCTGAAATTGAAACTCTTGGAAGGAGAGGGGCGATCACAAGAAAAACAAGTTGTCAACGGGAGGGAGTGCCAACAGCATACACATTTCTAATATAAAAGGCAGAATCCGTTTTATTTTCCTGTACTCAAAGCTCTTCGGAAGGAGAGGGGCGATCGCAGAAAAAACAAGTTGTCAACGGGAGGGAGTGCCAACAGCATACACATTTCTAATATAAAAGGCAGAATCGGTTTTATTTTCCTGTACTCAAAGCTCTTGGGAAGGAGAGGGGCGATCGCAAGAAAAACAAGTTGTCAACGGAAGGGAGTGCCAACAGCATACACATTTCTAATATAAAAGGCAGAATCGGTTTTATTTTCATGTACTCAAAGCTCTTGGGAAGGAGAGTGGCGATCGCAAGAAAAACAAAATGTCAACGGGAGGGAGTGCCAACAGCATACACATTTCTAATATAAAAGGCAGAATCGGTTTTATTTTCCTGTACTCAAAGCTCTTGGGAAGGAGAGGGGCGATCGCAAGAAAAACAAGTTGTCAACGGAAGGGAGTGCCAACAGCATACACATTTCTAATATAAAAGGCAGAATCGGTTTTATTTTCATGTACTCAAAGCTCTTGGGAAGGAGAGTGGCGATCGCAAGAAAAACAAAATGTCAACGGGAGGGAGTGCCAACAGCATACACATTTCTAATATAAAAGGCAGAATCGGTTTTATTTTCCTGTACTCAAAGCTCTTGGGAAGGAGAGGGGCGATCGCAAGAAAAACCAGTTGTCAACAGTAGGGAGTGCCAGCAGCATACACATTCCTAATATAACAGGCAGAATCGGTTTTATTTTCCTGTACTCAAAGCTCTTGGGAAGGAGAGGGGCGATCGCAAGAAAAACAAGTTGTCAACGGGAGGGAGTGCCAGCAGCATACACATTTCTAATATAAAAGGCAGAACCGGTTCTATTTTTTTGTACTCAAAACTCTTGGGAAGGAGAGGGGCGATCGCAAGAAAAACAAGTTGTCAACGGGAGGGAGTGCCAACAGCATACACATTTCTAATATAAATGGCAAAATCGGTTTTATTTCCCTGTACTCAAAGCTCTTGGGAAGGAGAGGGATGATCGCAAGAAAAACAAGTTGTCAACGGAAGGGAGTGCCAACAGCATACACATTTCTAATGTAAAAGGCAGAATCGGTTTTATTTTCCTGTACTCAAAACTCTTGGGAAGGAGAGGGGCGATCGCAAGAAAAACAAGTTGTCAACGGAAGGGGTGCCAGCAGCATACACATTTCTAATAGAAAAGGCAGAATCGGTTTTATTTTCCTGTACTCAAAGCTCTTGGGAAGGAGAGGGGATATCGCAAGAAAAACAAGTTGTCAACGGAAGGGAGTGCCAACAGCACACACATTTCTAATATAAAAGGCATAATCGGTTTTATTTTCCTGTACTCAAAGCTCTTGGGAAGCAGAGGGGCGATCGCAAGGAAACCAAGTTGTCAACGGAAGGGAGTGCCAACAGCATACACATTTCTAATATAAAAGGCATAATCGGTTTTATTTTCCTGTACTCAAAGCTCTTGGGAAGGAGAGGGGCGGTCGCAAGAAAAACAAGTTGTCAACGGGAGGGAGTGCCAACAGCATACTCATTTCTAATATAAAAGGCAGAATCGGTTTTATTTTCCTGTACTCAAAGCTCTTGGGAAGGAGAGGGGCGGTCGCAAGAAAAACAAGTTGTCAACGGGAGGGAGTGCCAACAGCATACTCATTTCTAATATAAAAGGCAGAATCGGTTTTATTTTCCTGTACTCAAAGCTCTTGGGAAAGAGAGGGGCGATCACAAGAAAAACAAGTTGCCAACGGGAGGGAGTGTCAACAGCATACACATGTCTAATATAAAAGGCAGAATCGGTTTTATTTTCCTGAATTCAAAGCTTTTGGGAAGGAGAGGGGCGATCGCAAGAAAAACAAGTTGTCAACGGAAGGGAGTGCCAACAGCATACACATTTCTAATATAAAAGGCAGAATCGGTTTTATTTCCCTGTACTTAAAGCTCTTGGGAAGGAGTGGGGCGATCGCAAGAAAAACAAGTTGTCAATGGGAGGGAGTGCCAACAGCATACACATTTCTAATATAAAAGTCAGAATCGGTTTTATTTTCCTGTACTCAAAGCTCTTGGGAAGGAGTGTGGCGATCACAAGAAAAACAAGTTGTCAACGGGAGGAGGGAGTGCCAACAGCATACCCATTTCTAACATAAAAGGCAGAATCGGTTTTATTTTCCTGTACTCAAAGCTCTTGGAAAGGAGAGGGGGATCACAAGAAAAACAAGTTGTCAACGGGAGGGAGTGCCAACAGCATACACATTTCTAATATAAAAGGCAGAATCGGTTTTATTTTCCTGTACTCAAAGCTCTTGGGAAGGAGAGGGGCGATCGCAAGAAAAACAAGTTGTCAACGGAAGGGAGCGCCAACAGCATACACATTTCTAATACAAAAAGCAGATTCGGTTTTATTTTCCTGTACTCAAAGCTCTTGGGAAGGAGAGGGGCGATCGCAAGAAAAACAAGTTGTCAACGGAAGGGAGTGCCAACAGCAAACATATTTCTAATGTAAAAGGCAGAATCGGTTTTATTTTCCTGTACTCAAAACTCTTGGGAAGGAGAGGGGCGATCGCAAGAAAAAACAAGTTGTCAACAGAAGGGAGTGCCAACAGCATACACATTTCTAATACAAAAAGCAGAATCGGTTTTATTTTCCTGTACTCAAAGCTCTTGGGAAGGAGAGGGGCGATCGCAAGAAAAACAAGTTGTCAACGGAAGGGAGTGCCAACAGCATACACATTTCTAATACAAAAAGCAGAATCGGTTTTATTTTCCTGTACTCAAAGCTCTTGGGAAGGAGAGGGGCGATCGCAAGAAAAACAAGTTGTCAACGGAAGGGAGTGTCAGCAGCATACACATTTTTAATATAAAAGGCAGAATCGGTTTTATTTTCCTGTACTCAAAGCTCTTCGGAAGGAGAGGGGCGATCGCAGAAAAAACAAGTTGTCAACGGGAGGGAGTGCCAACAGCATACACATTTCTAATATAAAAGGCAGAATCGGTTTTATTTTCCTGTACTCAAAGCTCTTCTTAAGGAGAGGGGCGATCGCAGAAAAAACAAGTTGTCAACGGGAGGGAGTGCCAACAGCATACACATTTCTAATATAAAAGGCAGAATCGGTTGTATTTTCCTGTACTCAAAGCTCTTGGGAAGGAGAGGGGCGATCGCAAGAAAAACAAGTTGTCAACGGGAGGGAGTGCCAACAGCATGCACATTTCTAATATAAAAGGCAGAATCGGTTTTATTTTCCTGTACTCAAAGCTCTTGGGAAGGAGAGGGGCGATCGCAAGAAAAACCAGTTGTCAACGGTAGGGAGTGCCAGCAGCATACACATTTCTAATATAACAGGCAGAATCGGTTTTATTTTCCTGTACTCAAAGCTCTTGGGAAGGAGAGGGGCGATCGCAAGAAAAACAAGTTGTCAACGGGAGGGAGTGCCAGCAGCATACACATTTCTAATATAAAAGGCAGAACCGGTTCTATTTTTTTGTACTTAAAACTCTTGGGAAGGAGAGGGGCGATCGCAAGAAAAACAAGTTGTCAACGGGAGGGAGTGCCAACAGCATACACATTTCTAATATAAATGGCAAAATCGGTTTTATTTCCCTGTACTCAAAGCTCTTGGGAAGGAGAGGGATGATCGCAAGAAAAACAAGTTGTCAACGGAAGGGAGTGCCAACAGCATACACATTTCTAATGTAAAAGGCAGAATCGGTTTTATTTTCCTGTACGCAAAGGTCTTGGGAAGGAAAGGGGCGATCGCAAGAAAAACAAGTTGGCAACGGAAGGGAGTGCCAACAGCATACACATTTCTTATATAAAAGGCAGAATCGGTTTTATTTTCCTGTACTCAAAGCTCTAGGGAAAGAGAGGGGCGATCGCAAGAAAAACAAGTTGTCAACGGAAGGGAGTGCCAACAGCATACACATTTCTAATATAAAAGGCAGAATCGGTTTTATTTTCCTGTACTCAAAGCTCTTGGGAAAGGGAGGGGCGATCGCAGGAAAAACAAGTTGTCAACGGAAAGGAGTGCCAACAGCATACACATTTCTAATATAAAAGGCAGAATCGGTTTTATTTTTCTTTACTCAAAGCTCTTGGGAAGGAGAGGGGCGATCGCAAGAAAAACAAGTTGTCAACGGAAGGGAGTGCCAACAGCATACACATTTCTAATGTAAAAGGCAGAATCGGTTTTATTTTCCTGTACGCAAAGGTCTTGGGAAGGAAAGGGGCGATCGCAAGAAAAACAAGTTGGCAACGGAAGGGAGTGCCAACAGCATACACATTTCTTATATAAAAGGCAGAATCGGTTTTATTTTCCTGTACTCAAAGCTCTAGGGAAAGAGAGGGGCGATCGCAAGAAAAACAAGTTGTCAACGGAAGGGAGTGCCAACAGCATACACATTTCTAATATAAAAGGCAGAATCGGTTTTATTTTCCTGTACTCAAAGCTCTTGGGAAAGGGAGGGGCGATCGCAGGAAAAACAAGTTGTCAACGGAAAGGAGTGCCAACAGCATACACATTTCTAATATAAAAGGCAGAATCGGTTTTATTTTTCTTTACTCAAAGCTCTTGGGAAGGAGAGGGGCGATCGCAAGAAAAACAAGTTGTCAACGGAAGGGAGTGCCAACAGCATACACATTTGTAATATAAAAGGCAGAATCGGTTTTATTTTCCTGTACTCAAAGCTCTAGGGAAAGAGAGGGGCGATCGCAAGAAAAACAAGTTGTCAACGGAAGGGAGTGCCAACAGCATACACATTTCTAATATAAAAGGCAGAATCGGTTTTACTTTCCTGTACTCAAAGCTCTTGGGAAAGAGAGGGGCGATCGCAAGAAAAACAAGTTGTCAATGGAAGGGAGTGCCAACAGCATACACATTTCTAATATAAATGGCAAAATCGGTTTTATTTCCCTGTACTCAAAGCTCTTGGAAACGGAGAGGGATGATCGCAAGAAAAACAAGTTGTCAACGGAAGGGAGTGCCAACAGCAAACACATTTCTAATGTAAAAGGCAGAATCGGTTTTATTTTCCTGTACTCAGAACTCTTGGGAAGGAGAGGGGCGATCGCAAGAAAAACAAGTTGTCAACGGAAGGGAGTGCCAACAGCATACACACTTCTAATTGAAAAGGCAGAATCGGTTTTATTTTCCTGTACTCAAAGCTCTTGGGAAGGAGAGGGGCGATCGCAAAAAAAAACAAGTTGTCAACGGAAGGGAGTGCCAACAGCATACACATTTCTAATGCAAAAGGCAGAATCGGTTTTATTTTCCTGTACTCAAAGCTCTTGGAAAGGAGAGGGGGATCACAAGAAAAACAAGTTGTCAACGGGAGGGTGTGCCAACAGCATGCACATTTCTAATATAAAAGGCAGAATCGGTTTTATTTTCCTTTACTCAAAGCTCTTGGAAAGGAGAGGGGCGATCGCAAGAAAAACAAGTTGTAAACGGAAGGGAGTGCCTACAGCATACACATTTCTAATATAAAAGTCAGAATCGGTTTTATTTTCCTGTACTCAAAGCTCTTGGGAAGGAGAGGGGCGATCGCAAAAAAAAACAAGTTGTCAACGGAAGGGAGTGCCAACAGCATACACATTTCTTATATAAAAGGCAGAATCGGTTTTATTTTCCTGTACTCAAAGCTCTAGGGAAAGAGAGGGGCGATCGCAAGAAAAACAAGTTGTCAACGGAAGGGAGTGCCAACAGCATACACATTTCTTATATAAAAGGCAGAATCGGTTTTATTTTCCTGTACTCAAAGCTCTAGGGAAAGAGAGGGGCGATCGCAAGAAAAACAAGTTGTCAACGGAAAAGAGTGCCAACAGCATACACATTTCTAATATAAAAGGCAGAATCGGTTTTATTTTCCTGTACTCAAAGCTCTTGGGAAGGAGAGGGGCGATCGCAAGAAAAACCTGTTGTCAACGGAAGGGAGTGCCAACAGCATACACATTTCTAATGTAAAAGGCAGAATCGGTTTTATTTTCCTGTACTCAAAGCTCCTGGAAAGGAGAGGGGGATCACAAGAAAAACAAGTTGTCAACGGGAGGGTGTGCCAACAGCATGCACATTTCTAATATAAAAGGCAGAATCGGTTTTATTTTCCTTTACTCAAAGCTCTTGGAAAGGAGAGGGGCGATCGCAAGAAAAACAAGTTGTCAACGGAAGGGAGTGCCTACAGCATACACATTTCTAATATAAAATCAGAATCGGTTTTATTTTCCTGTACTCAAATCTCTTGGGAAGGAGAGGGGCGATCGCAAGAAAAACAAGTTGTCAACGGGAGGGAGTGCCAACAGCATACACATTTCTAATATAAATGGCAAAATCGGTTTTATTTCCCTGTACTCAAAGCTCTTGGGAAGGAGAGGGATGATCGCAAGAAAAACAAGTTGTCAACGGAAGGGAGTGCCAACAGCATACACATTTCTAATGTAAAAGGCAGAATCGGTTTCATTTTCCTGTACGCAAAGGTCTTGGGAAGGAAAGGGGCGATCGCAAGAAAAACAAGTTGGCAACGGAAGGGAGTGCCAACAGCATACACATTTCTTATATAAAAGGCAGAATCGGTTTTATTTTCCTGTACTCAAAGCTCTAGGGAAAGAGAGGGGCGATCGCAAGAAAAACAAGTTGTCAACGGAAGGGAGTGCCAACAGCATACACATTTCTAATATAAAAGGCAGAATCGGTTTTACTTTCCTGTACTCAATGCTCTTGGGAAAGAGAGGGGCGATCGCAAGAAAAACAAGTTGTCAACGGAAGGGAGTGCCAACAGCATACACATTTCTAATATAAATGGCAAAATCGGTTTTATTTCCCTGTACTCAAAGCTCTTGGGAAGGAGAGGGATGATCGCAAGAAAAACAAGTTGTCAACGGAAGGGAGTGCCAACAGCAAACACATTTCTAATGTAAAAGGCAGAATCGGTTTTATTTTCCTGTACTCAAAACTCTTGGGAAGGTGAGGGGCGATCGCAAGAAAAACAAGTTGTCAACGGAAAGGAGTGCCAACAGCATACACACTTCTAATAGAAAAGGCAGAATCGGTTTTATTTTCCTGTACTCAAAGCTCTTGGGAAGGAGAGGGGCTATCGCAAGAAAAACAAGTTGTCAACGGGAGGGAGTGCCAACAGCATACACATTTCTAATATAAAAGGCAGAATCGGTTTTATTTTCCTGTACTCAAAGCTCTTGGGAAGGAGAGGGGCGATCGCAAGAAAAACCTGTTGTCAACGGTAGGGGGTGCCAGCAGCATACACATTTCTAATATAAAAGGCAGAATCGGTTTTATTTTCCTGTACTCAAAGCTCTTGGAAAGGAGAGGGGCGATCGCAAAAAAAAACAAGTTGTCAACGGAAGGGAGTGCCAACAGCATACATATTTCTAATGTAAAAGGCAGAATCGGTTTTATTTTCCTGTACTCAAAGCTCTAGGGAAGGAGAGGGGCGATCGCAAAAAAAAACAAGTTGTCAACGGAAGGGAGTGCCAACAGCATACACATTTCTAATGTAAAAGGCAGAATCGGTTTTATTTTCCTGTACTCAAAGCTCTTGGAAAGGAGAGGGGGATCACAAGAAAAACAAGTTGTCAACGGGAGGGTGTGCCAACAGCATGCACATTTCTAATATAAAAGGCAGAATCGGTTTTTTTTCCTTTACTCAAAGCTCTTGGAAAGGAGAGGGGCGATCGCAAGAAAAACAAGTTGTCAACGGAAGGGAGTGCCTACAGCATATACATTTCTAATATAAAATCAGAATCGGTTTTATTTTCCTGTACTCAAATCTCTTGGGAAGGAGAGGGGCGATCGCAAAAAAAAACAAGTTGTCAACGGAAGGGAGTGCCAACAGCATACACATTTCTAATGTAAAAGGCAGAATCGGTTTTACTTTCCTGTACTCAAAGCTCTTGGGAAAGAGTGGGGCGATCGCAAGAAAAACAAGTTGTCAACGGAAGGGAGTGCCAACAGCATACACATTTCTAATATAAATGGCAAAATTGGTTTTATTTCCCTGTACTCAAAACCCTTGGGAAGGAGAGGGGCGATCGCAAGAAAAACAAGTTGTCAACGGAAGGGAGTGCCAACAGCATACATACTTCTAATAGAAAAGGCAGAATCGGTTTTATTTTCCTGTACTCAAAGCTCTTGGGAAGGAGAGGGGCGATCGCAAGAAAAACAAGTTGTCAACTGGAGGAAGTACCAACAGCGGACACATTTATAATATAAAAGGCAGAATCGGTTTTATTTTCCTGTACTCAAAGCTCTTGGGAAAGAGAGGGGCGATCGCAAGAAAAACAAGTTGTCAACGGGAGGGAGTGCCAACAGCATACAAATTTCTAATATAAAAGGCAGAATCGGTTTTATTTTCCTGTACTCAAAGCTCTTGGGAAGGAGAGGGGCGATCGCAAGAAAAACCAGTTGTCAACGGTAGGGAGTTCCAGCAGCATACACATTTTTAATATAAAAGGCAGAATCGGTTTTATTTTCCTGTACTCAAATTTCTTGGGAAGGAGAGGGGCGATCGCAAGAAAAACAAGTTGTCAACGGAAGGGAGTGCCAACAGCATACACATTTCTAATATAAAGGAAGAATCGTTTTTATTTTCCTGTACTCAAAGCTCTTGGGAAAGAGAGGGGCGATCGCAAGAAAAACAAGTTGTCAACGGAAGGGAGTGCCAACAGCATACACATTTCTAATACAAAAAGCAGAATCGGTTTTATTTTCCTGTACTCAAAGCTCTTGGGAAGGAGAAGGGCGATCGCAAGAAAAACAAGTTGTCAACGGAAGGGAGTGCCAACAGCATACACATTTCTAATACAAAAAGCAGAATCGGTTTTATTTTCCTGTACTCAAAGCTCTAGGGAAGGAGAGGGGCGATCGCAAGAAAAACAAGTTGTCAACGGAAGGGAGTGCCAGCAGCATACACATTTCTAATATAAAAGGCAGAATCGGTTTTATTTTCCTGAAATTGAAACTCTTGGAAGGAGAGGGGCGATCACAAGAAAAACAAGTTGTCAACGGGAGGGAGTGCCAACAGCATACACATTTCTAATATAAAAGGCAGAATCCGTTTTATTTTCCTGTACTCAAAGCTCTTCGGAAGGAGAGGGGCGATCGCAGAAAAAACAAGTTGTCAACGGGAGGGAGTGCCAACAGCATACACATTTCTAATATAAAAGGCAGAATCGGTTTTATTTTCCTGTACTCAAAGCTCTTGGGAAGGAGAGGGGCGATCGCAAGAAAAACAAGTTGTCAACGGAAGGGAGTGCCAACAGCATACACATTTCTAATATAAAAGGCAGAATCGGTTTTATTTTCATGTACTCAAAGCTCTTGGGAAGGAGAGTGGCGATCGCAAGAAAAACAAAATGTCAACGGGAGGGAGTGCCAACAGCATACACATTTCTAATATAAAAGGCAGAATCGGTTTTATTTTCCTGTACTCAAAGCTCTTGGGAAGGAGAGGGGCGATCGCAAGAAAAACCAGTTGTCAACAGTAGGGAGTGCCAGCAGCATACACATTCCTAATATAACAGGCAGAATCGGTTTTATTTTCCTGTACTCAAAGCTCTTGGGAAGGAGAGGGGCGATCGCAAGAAAAACAAGTTGTCAACGGGAGGGAGTGCCAGCAGCATACACATTTCTAATATAAAAGGCAGAACCGGTTCTATTTTTTTGTACTCAAAACTCTTGGGAAGGAGAGGGGCGATCGCAAGAAAAACAAGTTGTCAACGGGAGGGAGTGCCAACAGCATACACATTTCTAATATAAATGGCAAAATCGGTTTTATTTCCCTGTACTCAAAGCTCTTGGGAAGGAGAGGGATGATCGCAAGAAAAACAAGTTGTCAACGGAAGGGAGTGCCAACAGCATACACATTTCTAATGTAAAAGGCAGAATCGGTTTTATTTTCCTGTACTCAAAACTCTTGGGAAGGAGAGGGGCGATCGCAAGAAAAACAAGTTGTCAACGGAAGGGGTGCCAGCAGCATACACATTTCTAATAGAAAAGGCAGAATCGGTTTTATTTTCCTGTACTCAAAGCTCTTGGGAAGGAGAGGGGATATCGCAAGAAAAACAAGTTGTCAACGGAAGGGAGTGCCAACAGCACACACATTTCTAATATAAAAGGCATAATCGGTTTTATTTTCCTGTACTCAAAGCTCTTGGGAAGCAGAGGGGCGATCGCAAGGAAACCAAGTTGTCAACGGAAGGGAGTGCCAACAGCATACACATTTCTAATATAAAAGGCATAATCGGTTTTATTTTCCTGTACTCAAAGCTCTTGGGAAGGAGAGGGGCGGTCGCAAGAAAAACAAGTTGTCAACGGGAGGGAGTGCCAACAGCATACTCATTTCTAATATAAAAGGCAGAATCGGTTTTATTTTCCTGTACTCAAAGCTCTTGGGAAGGAGAGGGGCGGTCGCAAGAAAAACAAGTTGTCAACGGGAGGGAGTGCCAACAGCATACTCATTTCTAATATAAAAGGCAGAATCGGTTTTATTTTCCTGTACTCAAAGCTCTTGGGAAAGAGAGGGGCGATCACAAGAAAAACAAGTTGCCAACGGGAGGGAGTGTCAACAGCATACACATGTCTAATATAAAAGGCAGAATCGGTTTTATTTTCCTGAATTCAAAGCTTTTGGGAAGGAGAGGGGCGATCGCAAGAAAAACAAGTTGTCAACGGAAGGGAGTGCCAACAGCATACACATTTCTAATATAAAAGGCAGAATCGGTTTTATTTCCCTGTACTTAAAGCTCTTGGGAAGGAGTGGGGCGATCGCAAGAAAAACAAGTTGTCAATGGGAGGGAGTGCCAACAGCATACACATTTCTAATATAAAAGTCAGAATCGGTTTTATTTTCCTGTACTCAAAGCTCTTGGGAAGGAGTGTGGCGATCACAAGAAAAACAAGTTGTCAACGGGAGGAGGGAGTGCCAACAGCATACCCATTTCTAACATAAAAGGCAGAATCGGTTTTATTTTCCTGTACTCAAAGCTCTTGGAAAGGAGAGGGGGATCACAAGAAAAACAAGTTGTCAACGGGAGGGAGTGCCAACAGCATACACATTTCTAATATAAAAGGCAGAATCGGTTTTATTTTCCTGTACTCAAAGCTCTTGGGAAGGAGAGGGGCGATCGCAAGAAAAACAAGTTGTCAACGGAAGGGAGCGCCAACAGCATACACATTTCTAATACAAAAAGCAGATTCGGTTTTATTTTCCTGTACTCAAAGCTCTTGGGAAGGAGAGGGGCGATCGCAAGAAAAACAAGTTGTCAACGGAAGGGAGTGCCAACAGCAAACATATTTCTAATGTAAAAGGCAGAATCGGTTTTATTTTCCTGTACTCAAAACTCTTGGGAAGGAGAGGGGCGATCGCAAGAAAAAACAAGTTGTCAACAGAAGGGAGTGCCAACAGCATACACATTTCTAATACAAAAAGCAGAATCGGTTTTATTTTCCTGTACTCAAAGCTCTTGGGAAAGAGAGGGGCGATCGCAAGAAAAACAAGTTGTCAACGGAAGGGAGTGCCAACAGCATACACATTTCTAATACAAAAAGCAGAATCGGTTTTATTTTCCTGTACTCAAAGCTCTTGGGAAGGAGAGGGGCGATCGCAAGAAAAACAAGTTGTCAACGGAAGGGAGTGTCAGCAGCATACACATTTTTAATATAAAAGGCAGAATCGGTTTTATTTTCCTGTACTCAAAGCTCTTCGGAAGGAGAGGGGCGATCGCAGAAAAAACAAGTTGTCAACGGGAGGGAGTGCCAACAGCATACACATTTCTAATATAAAAGGCAGAATCGGTTTTATTTTCCTGTACTCAAAGCTCTTCTTAAGGAGAGGGGCGATCGCAGAAAAAACAAGTTGTCAACGGGAGGGAGTGCCAACAGCATACACATTTCTAATATAAAAGGCAGAATCGGTTGTATTTTCCTGTACTCAAAGCTCTTGGGAAGGAGAGGGGCGATCGCAAGAAAAACAAGTTGTCAACGGGAGGGAGTGCCAACAGCATGCACATTTCTAATATAAAAGGCAGAATCGGTTTTATTTTCCTGTACTCAAAGCTCTTGGGAAGGAGAGGGGCGATCGCAAGAAAAACCAGTTGTCAACGGTAGGGAGTGCCAGCAGCATACACATTTCTAATATAACAGGCAGAATCGGTTTTATTTTCCTGTACTCAAAGCTCTTGGGAAGGAGAGGGGCGATCGCAAGAAAAACAAGTTGTCAACGGGAGGGAGTGCCAGCAGCATACACATTTCTAATATAAAAGGCAGAACCGGTTCTATTTTTTTGTACTTAAAACTCTTGGGAAGGAGAGGGGCGATCGCAAGAAAAACAAGTTGTCAACGGGAGGGAGTGCCAACAGCATACACATTTCTAATATAAATGGCAAAATCGGTTTTATTTCCCTGTACTCAAAGCTCTTGGGAAGGAGAGGGATGATCGCAAGAAAAACAAGTTGTCAACGGAAGGGAGTGCCAACAGCATACACATTTCTAATGTAAAAGGCAGAATCGGTTTTATTTTCCTGTACGCAAAGGTCTTGGGAAGGAAAGGGGCGATCGCAAGAAAAACAAGTTGGCAACGGAAGGGAGTGCCAACAGCATACACATTTCTTATATAAAAGGCAGAATCGGTTTTATTTTCCTGTACTCAAAGCTCTAGGGAAAGAGAGGGGCGATCGCAAGAAAAACAAGTTGTCAACGGAAGGGAGTGCCAACAGCATACACATTTCTAATATAAAAGGCAGAATCGGTTTTATTTTCCTGTACTCAAAGCTCTTGGGAAAGGGAGGGGCGATCGCAGGAAAAACAAGTTGTCAACGGAAAGGAGTGCCAACAGCATACACATTTCTAATATAAAAGGCAGAATCGGTTTTATTTTTCTTTACTCAAAGCTCTTGGGAAGGAGAGGGGCGATCGCAAGAAAAACAAGTTGTCAACGGAAGGGAGTGCCAACAGCATACACATTTCTAATGTAAAAGGCCGAATCGGTTTTATTTTCCTGTACGCAAAGGTCTTGGGAAGGAAAGGGGCGATCGCAAGAAAAACAAGTTGGCAACGGAAGGGAGTGCCAACAGCATACACATTTCTTATATAAAAGGCAGAATCGGTTTTATTTTCCTGTACTCAAAGCTCTAGGGAAAGAGAGGGGCGATCGCAAGAAAAACAAGTTGTCAACGGAAGGGAGTGCCAACAGCATACACATTTCTAATATAAAAGGCAGAATCGGTTTTATTTTCCTGTACTCAAAGCTCTTGGGAAAGGGAGGGGCGATCGCAGGAAAAACAAGTTGTCAACGGAAAGGAGTGCCAACAGCATACACATTTCTAATATAAAAGGCAGAATCGGTTTTATTTTTCTTTACTCAAAGCTCTTGGGAAGGAGAGGGGCGATCGCAAGAAAAACAAGTTGTCAACGGAAGGGAGTGCCAACAGCATACACATTTGTAATATAAAAGGCAGAATCGGTTTTATTTTCCTGTACTCAAAGCTCTAGGGAAAGAGAGGGGCGATCGCAAGAAAAACAAGTTGTCAACGGAAGGGAGTGCCAACAGCATACACATTTCTAATATAAAAGGCAGAATCGGTTTTACTTTCCTGTACTCAAAGCTCTTGGGAAAGAGAGGGGCGATCGCAAGAAAAACAAGTTGTCAATGGAAGGGAGTGCCAACAGCATACACATTTCTAATATAAATGGCAAAATCGGTTTTATTTCCCTGTACTCAAAGCTCTTGGAAACGGAGAGGGATGATCGCAAGAAAAACAAGTTGTCAACGGAAGGGAGTGCCAACAGCAAACACATTTCTAATGTAAAAGGCAGAATCGGTTTTATTTTCCTGTACTCAGAACTCTTGGGAAGGAGAGGGGCGATCGCAAGAAAAACAAGTTGTCAACGGAAGGGAGTGCCAACAGCATACACACTTCTAATTGAAAAGGCAGAATCGGTTTTATTTTCCTGTACTCAAAGCTCTTGGGAAGGAGAGGGGCGATCGCAAAAAAAAACAAGTTGTCAACGGAAGGGAGTGCCAACAGCATACACATTTCTAATGCAAAAGGCAGAATCGGTTTTATTTTCCTGTACTCAAAGCTCTTGGAAAGGAGAGGGGGATCACAAGAAAAACAAGTTGTCAACGGGAGGGTGTGCCAACAGCATGCACATTTCTAATATAAAAGGCAGAATCGGTTTTATTTTCCTTTACTCAAAGCTCTTGGAAAGGAGAGGGGCGATCGCAAGAAAAACAAGTTGTAAACGGAAGGGAGTGCCTACAGCATACACATTTCTAATATAAAAGTCAGAATCGGTTTTATTTTCCTGTACTCAAAGCTCTTGGGAAGGAGAGGGGCGATCGCAAAAAAAAACAAGTTGTCAACGGAAGGGAGTGCCAACAGCATACACATTTCTTATATAAAAGGCAGAATCGGTTTTATTTTCCTGTACTCAAAGCTCTAGGGAAAGAGAGGGGCGATCGCAAGAAAAACAAGTTGTCAACGGAAGGGAGTGCCAACAGCATACACATTTCTTATATAAAAGGCAGAATCGGTTTTATTTTCCTGTACTCAAAGCTCTAGGGAAAGAGAGGGGCGATCGCAAGAAAAACAAGTTGTCAACGGAAGGGAGTGCCAACAGCATACACATTTCTAATATAAAAGGCAGAATCGGTTTTATTTTCCTGTACTCAAAGCTCTTGGGAAAGGGAGGGGCGATCGCAGGAAAAACAAGTTGTCAACGGAAAGGAGTGCCAACAGCATACACATTTCTAATATAAAAGGCAGAATCGGTTTTATTTTTCTTTACTCAAAGCTCTTGGGAAGGAGAGGGGCGATCGCAAGAAAAACAAGTTGTCAACGGAAGGGAGTGCCAACAGCATACACATTTGTAATATAAAAGGCAGAATCGGTTTTATTTTCCTGTACTCAAAGCTCTAGTTAAAGAGAGGGGCGATCGCAAGAAAAACAAGTTGTCAACGGAAGGGAGTGCCAACAGCATACACATTTCTAATATAAAAGGCAGAATCGGTTTTACTTTCCTGTACTCAAAGCTCTTGGGAAAGAGAGGGGCGATCGCAAGAAAAACAAGTTGTCAATGGAAGGGAGTGCCAACAGCATACACATTTCTAATATAAATGGCAAAATCGGTTTTATTTCCCTGTACTCAAAGCTCTTGGAAACGGAGAGGGATGATCGCAAGAAAAACAAGTTGTCAACGGAAGGGAGTGCCAACAGCAAACACATTTCTAATGTAAAAGGCAGAATCGGTTTTATTTTCCTGTACTCAAAACTCTTGGGAAGGAGAGGGGCGATCGCAAGAAAAACAAGTTGTCAACGGAAGGGAGTGCCAACAGCATACACACTTCTAATTGAAAAGGCAGAATCGGTTTTATTTTCCTGTACTCAAAGCTCTTGGGAAGGAGAGGGGCGATCGCAAAAAAAAAACAAGTTGTCAACGGAAGGGAGTGCCAACAGCATACACATTTCTAATGCAAAAGGCAGAATCGGTTTTATTTTCCTGTACTCAAAGCTCTTGGAAAGGAGAGGGGGATCACAAGAAAAACAAGTTGTCAACGGGAGGGTGTGCCAACAGCATACACATTTCTAATATAAAAGTCAGAATCGGTTTTATTTTCCTGTACCCAAAGCTCTTGGGAAGGAGAGGGGCGATCGCAAAAAAAAACAAGTTGTCAACGGAAGGGAGTGCCAACAGCATACACATTTCTAATATAAATGGCAAAATCGGTTTTATTTCCCTGTACTCAAAACCCTTGGGAAGGAGAGGGGCGATCGCAAGAAAAACAAGTTGTCAACGGAAGGGAGTGCCAACAGCATACACACTTCTATTAGAAAAGGCAGAATCGGTTTTATTTTCCTGTACTCAAAGCTCTTGGGAAGGAGAGGGGCGATCGCAAGAAAAACAAGTTGTCAACTGGAGGAAGTACCAACAGCGGACACATTTATAATATAAAAGGCAGAATCGGTTTTATTTTCCTGTACTCAAAGCTCTTGGGAAGGAGAGGGGCGATCGCAAGAAAAACCAGTTGTCAACGGAAGGGAGTGCCAACAGCATACACATTTCTAATATAAAGGAAGAATCGTTTTTATTTTCCTGTACTCAAAGCTCTTGGGAAAGAGAGGGGCGATCGCAAGAAAAACAAGTTGTCAACGGAAGGGAGTGCCAACAGCATACACATTTCTAATACAAAAAGCAGAATCGGTTTTATTTTCCTGTACTCAAAGCTCTTGGGAAGGAGAGGGGCGATCGCAAGAAAAACAAGTTGTCAACGGAAGGGAGTGTCAGCAGCATACACATTTCTAATATAAAAAAAGCAGAATCGGTTTTATTTTCCTGAAATTGAAACTCTTGGAAGGAGAGGGGCGATCACAAGAAAAACAAGTTGTCAACGGGAGGGAGTGCCAACAGCATACACATTTCTAATATAAAAGGCAGAATCCGTTTTATTTTCCTGTACTCAAAGCTCTTCGGAAGGAGAGGGGCGATCGCAGAAAAAACAAGTTGTCAACGGGAGGGAGTGCCAACAGCATACACATTTCTAATATAAAAGGCAGAATCGGTTTTATTTTCCTGTACTCAAAGCTCTTGGGAAGGAGAGGGGCGATCGCAAGAAAAACAAGTTGTCAACGGAAGGGAGTGCCAACAGCATACACATTTCTAATATAAAAGGCAGAATCGGTTTTATTTTCATGTACTCAAAGCTCTTGGGAAGGAGAGGGGCGATCGCAAGAAAAACAAAATGTCAACGGGAGGGAGTGCCAAGAGCATACACATTTCTAATATAAAAGGCAGAATCGGTTTTATTTTCCTGTACTCAAAGCTCTTGGGAAGGAGAGGGGCGATCGCAAGAAAAACCAGTTGTCAACAGTAGGGAGTGCCAGCAGCATACACATTTCTAATATAACAGGCAGAATCGGTTTTATTTTCCTGTACTCAAAGCTCTTGGGAAGGAGAGGGGCGATCGCAAGAAAAACAAGTTGTCAACGGGAGGGAGTGCCAGCAGCATACACATTTCTAATATAAAAGGCAGAAACGGTTCTATTTTTTTGTACTCAAAACTCTTGGGAAGGAGAGGGGCGATCGCAAGAAAAACAAGTTGTCAACGGAAGGGAGTGCCAACAGCATACACATTTCTAATGTAAAAGGCAGAATCGGTTTTATTTTCTTGTAATCAAAGCTCTTGGGAAGGAGAGGGGCGATCGCAAAAAAAACAAGTTGTCAACGGAAGGGAGTGCCAACAGCATACATATTTCTAATGTAAAAGGCTGAATCGGTTTTATTTTCCTGTACTCAAAGCTCTTCGGAAGGAGAGGGGCGATCGCAAGAAAAACCAGTTGTCAACAGTAGGGAGTGCCAGCAGCATACACATTTCTAATATAACAGGCAGAACCGGTTCTATTTTCCTGTACTCAAAGCTCTTGGGAAGGAGAGGGGCGATCGCAAGAAAAACAAGTTGTCAACGGGAGGGAATGCCAACAGCATACACATTTCTAATATAAATGGCAAAATCGGTTTTATTTCCCTGTACTCAAAGCTCTTGGGAAGGAGAGGCATGATCGCAAGAAAAACAAGTTGTCAACGGAAGGGAGTGCCAACAGCATACACATTTCTAATGTAAAAGGCAGAATCGGTTTTATTTTCCTGTACGCAAAGGTCTTGGGAAGGAAAGGGGCGATCGCAAGAAAAACAAGTTGTCAACGGAAGGGAGTGCCAACAGCATACACATTTCTTATATAAAAGGCAGATTCGGTTTTATTTTCCTGTACTCAAAGCTCTAGGGAAAGAGAGGGGCGATCGCAAGAAAAACAAGTTGTCAACGGAAGGGAGTGCCAACAGCGTACACATTTCTAATATAAAAGGCAGAATCGGTTTTACTTTCCTGTACTCAAAGCTCTTGGGAAAGAGAGGGGCGATCGCAAGAAAAACAAGTTGTCAACGGAAGGGAGTGCCAACAGCATACACATTTCTAATATAAATGGCAAAATCGGTTTTATTTCCCTGTACTCAAAGCTCTTGGGAAGGAGAGGGATGATCGCAAGAAAATCAAGTTGTCAACGGAAGGGGGTGCCAACAGCAAACACATTTCTAATGTAAAAGGCAGAATCGGTTTTATTTTCCTGTACTCAAAGCTCTTGGGAAGGAGAGGGGCGATCGCAAGAAAAACAAGTTGTCAACGGGAGGGAGTGCCAACAGCATAAACATTTCTAATATAAAAGGCAGAAACGGTTTTATTTTCCTGTACTCAAAGCTCTTGGGAAGGAGAGGGGCGATCGCAAGAAAAACCAGTTGTCAACGGTAGGGAGCGCCAGCAGCATACACATTTCTAATATAAAAGGCAGAATCGGTTTTATTTTCCTGTACTCAGAGCTCTTGGAAAGGAGAGGGGGATCACAAGAAAAACAAGTTGTCAACGGAAGGGTGTGCCAACAGCATGCACATTTCTAATATAAAAGGCAGAATCGGTTTTATTTTCCTGTACTCAAAGCTCTTGGGAAGGAGAGGGGCGATCGCAAAAAAAAACAAGTTGTCAACGGAAGGGAGTGCCAACAGCATACACATTTCTAATGTAAAAGGCAGAATCGGTTTTATTTTCCTGTACTCAAAGCTCTTGGGAAGGAGAGGGGCGATCGCAAAAAAAAACAAGTTGTCAACGGAAGGGAGTGCCAACAGCATACATATTTCTAATGTAAAAGGCTGAATCGGTTTTATTTTCTTGTACTCAAAGCTCTTGGAAAGGAGAGGGGGATCACAAGAAAAACAAGTTGTCAACGGGAGGGTGTGCCAACAGCATGCACATTTCTAATATAAAAGGCAGAATCGGTTTTATTTTCCTGTACTCAAAGCTCTTGGAAAGGAGAGGGGCGATCGCAATAAAAACAAGTTGTCAACGGAAGGGAGTGCCAACAGCATACACATTTCTAATATAAAAGTCAGAATCGGTTTTATTTTCCTATACTCAAAGCTCTTGGGAAAGAGAGGGCCGATCGCAAAAAAAAACAAGTTGTCAACGGAAGGGAGTGCCAACAGCATTCACATTTCTAATGTAAAAGGCAGAATCGGTTTTATTTTCCTGTACGCAAAGGTCTTGGGAAGGAAAGGGGAGATCGCAAGAAAAACAAGTTGTCAACGGAAGGGAGTGCCAACAGCATACACATTTCTAATATAAAAGGCAGAATCGGTTTTACTTTCCTGTACTCAAAGCTCTTGGGAAAGAGTGGGGCGATCGCAAGAAAAACAAGTTGTCAACGGAAGGGAGTGCCAACAGCATACACATTTCTAATATAAATGGCAAAATCGGTTTTATTTCCCTGTACTCAAAGCTCTTGGGAAAGAGAGGGATGATCGCAAGAAAAACAAGTTGTCAACGGAAGGGAGTGCCAACAGCAAACACATTTCTAATGTAAAAGGCAGAATCGGTTTTATTTTCCTGTACTCAAAACTCTTGGGAAGGAGAGGGGCGATCGCAAGAAAAACAAGTTGTCAACGGAAGGGAGTGCCAACAGCATACACACTTCTAATAGAAAAGGCAGAATCGGTTTTATTTTCCTGTACTCAAAGCTCTTGGGAAAGAGAGGGGCGATCGCAAGAAAAACAAGTTGTCAACGGGAGGGAGTGTCAGCAGCATACACATTTCTAATATAAAAGGCAGAATCGGTTTTATTTTCCTGTACTCAAAGTTCTTGGGAAGGAGAGGGGCGATCGCAAGAAAAACAAGTTGTCAACGGAAGGGAGTGCCAACAGCATACACATTTCTAATATAAAGGAAGAATCGGTTTTATTTTCCTGTACTCAAAGCTCTTGGGAAAGAGAGGGGCGATCGCAAGAAAAACAAGTTGTCAACTGAAGGGAGTGCCAACAGCTTACACATTTCTAATACAAAAAGCAGAATCAGTTTTATTTTCCTGTACTCAAAGCTCTTGGGAAGGAGAGGGGCGATCGCAAGAAAAACAAGTTGTCAACGGAAGGGAGTGCCAACAGCATACACACTTCTAATAGAAAAGGCAGAATCGGTTTTATTTTCCTGTACTCAAAGCTCTTGGGAAGGAGAGGGGCGATCGCAAGAAAAACAAGTTGTCAACGGAAGGGAGTGCCAACAACATACACATTTCTTATATAAAAGGCAGAATCCGTTTTATTTTCCTGTACTCAAAGCTCTAGGGAAAGAGAGGGGCGATCGCAAGAAAAACAAGTTGTCAACGGAAGGGAGTGCCAACAGCATACACATTTCTAATATAAAAGGCAGAATCGGTTTTACTTTCCTCTACTCAAAGCTCTTGGGAAAGAGTGGGGCGATCGCAAGAAAAACAAGTTGTCAACGGAAGGGAGTGCCAACAGCATACACATTTCTAATATAAATGGCAAAATCGGTTTTATTTCCCTGTACTCAAAGCTCTTGGGAAAGAGAGGGATGATCGCAAGAAAGACAAGTTGTCAACGGAAGGGAGTGCCAACAGCAAACACATTTCTAATGTAAAAGGCAGAATCGGTTTTATTTTCCTGTACTCAAAACTCTTGGGAAGGAGAGGGGCGATCGCAAGAAAAACAAGTTGTCAACGGAAGGGAGTGCCAACAGCATACACACTTCTAATAGAAAAGGCAGAATCGGTTTTATTTTCCTGTACTCAAAGCTCTTGGGAAGGAGAGGGGCGATCGCAAGAAAAACAAGTTATCAACTGGAGGAAGTACCAACAGCGGACACATTTATAATATTAAAGGCAGAATCGGTTTTATTTTCCTGTACTCAAAGCTCTTGGGAAAAAGAGGGGCGATCGCAAGAAAAACAAGTTGTCAACGGGAGGGAGTGCCAGCAGCATACACATTTCTAATATAAAAGGCAGAATCGGTTTTATTTTAATGTACTCAAAGTTCTTGGGAAGGAGAGGGGCGATCGCAAGAAAAACAAGTTGTCAACGGAAGGGAGTGCCAACAGCATACACATTTCTAATATAAAGGAAGAATCGGTTTTATTTTCCTGTACTCAAAGCTCTTGGGAAAGAGAGGGGCGATCGCAAGAAAAACAAGTTGTCAAAGGGAGGGAGTGCCAACAGCATACACATTTCTAATATAAAAGGCAGAATCGGTTTTATTTTCCTGTACTCAAAGCTCTTGGGAAGGAGAGGGGCGATCGCAAGAAAAACCAGTTGTCAACGGTAGGGAGTGCCAGCAGCATACACATTTCTAATATAAAAGGCAGAATCGGTTTTATTTTCCTTTACTCAAAGCTCTTGGAAAGGAGAGGGGGATCACAAGAAAAACAAGTTGTCAACGGGAGGGTGTGCCAACAGCATGCACATTTCTAATATAAAAGGCAGAATCGGTTTTATTTTCCTGTACTCAAAGCTCTTGGGAAGGAGAGGGGCGACCGCAAAAAAAAAACAAGTTGTCAACGGAAGGGAGTGCCAACAGCATACACATTTCTAATGTAAAAGGCAGAATCGGTTTTATTTTCCTGTACTCAAAGCTCTTGGGAAGGAGAGGGGCGATCGCAAAAAAAAACAAGTTGTCAACGGAAGGGAGTGCCAACAGCATACACATTTCTAATGTAAAAGGCTGAATCGGTTTTATTTTCCTGTACTCAAAGCTCTTGGAAAGGAGAGGGGGATCACAAGAAAAACAAGTTGTCAACGGGAGGGTGTGCCAACAGCATGCACATTTCTAATATAAAAGGCAGAATCGGTTTTATTTTCCTGTACTCAAAGCTCTTGGAAAGGAGAGGGGCGATCGCAAAAAAAAACAAGTTGTCAACGGAAGGGAGTGCCAACAGCATACACATTTCTAATGTAAAAGGCAGAATCGGTTTTATTTTCCTGTACGCAAAGGTCTTGGGAAGGAAAGGGGCGATCGCAAGAAAAACAAGTTGTCAACGTAAGGGAGTGCCAACAGCATACAGATTTCTTATATAAAAGGCAGAATCGGTTTTATTTTCCTGTACTCAAAGCTCTTGGGAAGGAGAGGGGCGATCGCAAGAAAAACCAGTTGTCAACGGAAGGGAGTGCCAACAGCATACACATTTCTAATATAAAGGAAGAATCGTTTTTATTTTCCTGTACTCAAAGCTCTTGGGAAAGAGAGGGGCGATCGCAAGAAAAACAAGTTGTCAACGGAAGGGAGTGCCAACAGCATACACATTTCTAATACAAAAAGCAGAATCGGTTTTATTTTCCTGTACTCAAAGCTCTTGGGAAGGAGAAGGGCGATCGCAAGAAAAACAAGTTGTCAACGGAAGGGAGTGCCAACAGCATACACATTTCTAATACAAAAAGCAGAATCGGTTTTATTTTCCTGTACTCAAAGCTCTTGGGAAGGAGAGGGGCGATCGCAAGAAAAACAAGTTGTCAACGGAAGGGAGTGTCAGCAGCATACACATTTCTAATATAAAAGGCAGAATCGGTTTTATTTTCCTGAAATTGAAACTCTTGGAAGGAGAGGGGCGATCACAAGAAAAACAAGTTGTCAACGGGAGGGAGTGCCAACAGCATACACATTTCTAATATAAAAGGCAGAATCCGTTTTATTTTCCTGTACTCAAAGCTCTTCGGAAGGAGAGGGGCGATCGCAGAAAAAACAAGTTGTCAACGGGAGGGAGTGCCAACAGCATACACATTTCTAATATAAAAGGCAGAATTGGTTTTATTTTCCTGTACTCAAAGCTCTTGGGAAGGAGAGGGGCGATCGCAAGAAAAACAAGTTGTCAACGGAAGGGAGTGCCAACAGCATACACATTTCTAATATAAAAGGCAGAATCGGTTTTATTTTCATGTACTCAAAGCTCTTGGGAAGGAGAGGGGCGATCGCAAGAAAAACAAAATGTCAACGGGAGGGAGTGCCAAGAGCATACACATTTCTAATATAAAAGGCAGAATCGGTTTTATTTTCCTGTACTCAAAGCTCTTGGGAAGGAGAGGGGCGATCGCAAGAAAAACCAGTTGTCAACAGTAGGGAGTGCCAGCAGCATACACATTTCTAATATAACAGGCAGAATCGGTTTTATTTTCCTGTACTCAAAGCTCTTGGGAAGGAGAGGGGCGATCGCAAGAAAAACAAGTTGTCAACGGGAGGGAGTGCCAGCAGCATACACATTTCTAATATAAAAGGCAGAAACGGTTCTATTTTTTTGTACTCAAAACTCTTGGGAAGGAGAGGGGCGATCGCAAGAAAAACAAGTTGTCAACGGAAGGGAGTGCCAACAGCATACACATTTCTAATGTAAAAGGCAGAATCGGTTTTATTTTCTTGTAATCAAAGCTCTTGGGAAGGAGAGGGGCGATCGCAAGAAAAACAAGTTGTCAACGGAAGGGAGTGCCAACAGCATACACATTTCTAATGTAAAAGGCAGAATCGGTTTTATTTTCCTGTACTCAAAGCTCTTGGGAAGGAGAGGGGCGATCGCAAAAAAAAACAAGTTGTCAACGGAAGGGAGTGCCAACAGCATACACATTTCTAATGTAAAAGGCTGAATCGGTTTTATTTTCCTGTACTCAAAGCTCTTGGAAAGGAGAGGGGGATCACAAGAAAAACAAGTTGTCAACGGGAGGGTGTGCCAACAGCATGCACATTTCTAATATAAAAGGCAGAATCGGTTTTATTTTCCTGTACTCAAAGCTCTTGGAAAGGAGAGGGGCGATCGCAAAAAAAAACAAGTTGTCAACGGAAGGGAGTGCCAACAGCATACACATTTCTAATGTAAAAGGCAGAATCGGTTTTATTTTCCTGTACGCAAAGGTCTTGGGAAGGAAAGGGGCGATCGCAAGAAAAACAAGTTGTCAACGTAAGGGAGTGCCAACAGCATACAGATTTCTTATATAAAAGGCAGAATCGGTTTTATTTTCCTGTACTCAAAGCTCTAGGGAAAGAGAGGGGCGATCACAAGAAAAACAAGTTGTCAACGGAAGGGAGTGCCAACAGCATACACATTTCTAATATAAAAGGCAGAATCGGTTTTAATTTCCTCTACTCAAAGCTCTTGGGAAAGAGTGGGGCCATCGCAAGAAAAACAAGTTGTCAACGGAAGGGAGTGCCAACAGCATACACATTTCTAATATAAATGGCAAAATCGGTTTTATTTCCCTGTACTCAAGGCTCTTGGGAAAGAGAGGGATGATCGCAAGAAAAACAAGTTGTCAACGGAAGGGAGTGCCAACAGCAAACACATTTCTAATGTAAAAGGCAGAATCGGTTTTATTTTCCTGTACTCAAAACTCTTGGGAAGGAGAGGGGCGATCGCAAGAAAAACAAGTTGTCAACGGAAGGGAGTGCCAACAGCATACACATTTCTAATATAAAGGAAGAATCGGTTTTATTTTCCTGTACTCAAAGCTCTTGGGAAAGAGAGGGGCGATCGCAAGAAAAACAAGTTGTCAACGGAAGGGAGTGCCAACAGCATACACATTTCTAATACAAAAAGCAGAATCAGTTTTATTTTCCTGTACTCAAAGCTCTTGGGAAGGAGAGGGGCGATCGCAAGAAAAACAAGTTGTCAACGGAAGGGAGTGCCAACAGCATACACACTTCTAATAGAAAAGGCAGAATCGGTTTTATTTTCCTGTACTCAAAGCTCTTGGGAAGGAGAGGGGCGATCGCAAGAAAAACAAGTTGTCAACGGAAGGGAGTGCCAACAACATACACATTTCTTATATAAAAGGCAGAATCGGTTTTATTTTCCTGTACTCAAAGCTCTAGGGAAAGAGAGGGGCGATCGCAAGAAAAACAAGTTGTCAACGGAAGGGAGTGCCAACAGCATACACATTTCTAATATAAAAGGCAGAATCGGTTTTACTTTCCTCTACTCAAAGCTCTTGGGAAAGAGTGGGGCGATCGCAAGAAAAACAAGTTGTCAACGGAAGGGAGTGCCAACAGCATACACATTTCTAATATTAATGGCAAAATCGGTTTTATTTCCCTGTACTCAAAGCTCTTGGGAAAGAGAGGGATGATCGCAAGAAAGACAAGTTGTCAACGGAAGGGAGTGCCAACAGCAAACACATTTCTAATGTAAAAGGCAGAATCGGTTTTATTTTCCTGTACTCAAAACTCTTGGGAAGGAGAGGGGCGATCGCAAGAAAAACAAGTTGTCAACGGAAGGGAGTGCCAACAGCATACACACTTCTAATAGAAAAGGCAGAATCGGTTTTATTTTGCTGTACTCAAAGCTCTTGGGAAGGAGAGGGGCGATCGCAAGAAAAACAAGTTATCAACTGGAGGAAGTACCAACAGCGAACACATTTATAATATAAAAGGCAGAATCGGTTTTATTTTCCTGTACTCAAAGCTCTTGGGAAAGAGAGGGGCGATCGCAAGAAAAACAAGTTGTCAACGGGAGGGAGTGCCAGCAGCATACACATTTCTAATATAAAAGGCAGAATCGGTTTTATTTTAATGTACTCAAAGTTCTTGGGAATTAGAGGGGCGATCGCAAGAAAAACAAGTTGTCAACGGAAGGGAGTGCCAACAGCATACACATTTCTAATATAAAGGAAGAATCGGTTTTATTTTCCTGTACTCAAAGCTCTTGGGAAAGAGAGGGGCGATCGCAAGAAAAACAAGTTGTCAAAGGGAGGGAGTGCCAACAGCATACACATTTCTAATATAAAAGGCAGAATCGGTTTTATTTTCCTGTACTCAAAGCTCTTGGGAAGGAGAGGGGCGATCGCAAGAAAAACCAGTTGTCAACGGTAGGGAGTGCCAGCATCATACACATTTCTAATATAAAAGGCAGAATCGGTTTTATTTTCCTGTACTCAAAGCTCTTGGAAAGGAGAGGGGGATCACAAGAAAAACAAGTTGTCAACGGGAGGGTGTGCCAACAGCATGCACATTTCTAATATAAAAAGCAGAATCGGTTTTATTTTCCTGTACTCAAAGCTCTTGGGAAGGAGAGGGGCGATCGCAAAAAAAAAACAAGTTGTCAACGGAAGGGAGTGCCAACAGCATACACATTTCTAATGTAAAAGGCAGAATCGGTTTTATTTTCCTGTACTCAAAGCTCTTGGGAAGGAGAGGGGCGATCGCAAAAAAAACAAGTTGTCAACGGAAGGGAGTGCCAACAGCATACACATTTCTAATGTAAAAGGCTGAATCGGTTTTATTTTCCTGTACTCAAAGCTCTTGGAAAGGAGAGGGGGATCACAAGAAAAACAAGTTGTCAACGGGAGGGTGTGCCAACAGCCTGCACATTTCTAATATAAAAGGCAGAATCTGTTTTATTTTCCTGTACACAAAGCTCTTGGAAAGGAGAGGGGCGATCGCAAGAAAAACAAGTTGTCAACGGAAGGGAGTGCCAACAGCATACACATTTCTAATATAAAAGTCAGAATCGGTTTTATTTTCCTGTACGCAAAGGTCTTGGGAAGGAAAGGGGCGATCGCAAGAAAAACAAGTTGTCAACGGAAGGGAGTGACAACAGCATACAGATTTCTTATATAAAAGGCAGAATCGGTTTTATTTTCCTGTACTCAAAGCTCTAGGGAAAGAGAGGGGCGATCACAAGAAAAACAAGTTGTCAACGGAAGGGAGTGCCAACAGCATACACATTTCTAATATAAAAGGCAGAATCGGTTTTACTTTCCTCTACTCAAAGCTCTTGGGAAAGAGTGGGGCCATCGCAAGAAAAACAAGTTGTCAACGGAAGAGAGTGCCAACAGCATACACATTTCTAATATAAATGGCAAAATCGGTTTTATTTCCCTGTACTCAAAGCTCTTGGGAAAGAGAGGGATGATCGCAAGAAAAACAAGTTGTCAACGGATGGGAGTGCCAACAGCAAACACATTTCTAATGTAAAAGGCAGAATCGGTTTTATTTTCCTGTACTCAAAACTCTTGGGAAGGAGAGGGGCGATCGCAAGAAAAACAAGTTGTCAACGGGAGGGAGTGCCAACAGCATACACATTTCTAATATAAAAGGCAGAATCGGTTTTATTTTCCTGTACTCAAAGCTCTTGGGAAGGAGAGGGGCGATCGCAAGAAAAACCAGTTGTCAACGGTAGGGAGTGCCAGCAGCATACACATTTCTAATATAAAAGGCAGAATCGGTTTTATTTTCCTGTACTCAAAGTTCTAGGGAAGGAGAGGGGCGATCGCAAGAAAAACAAGTTGTCAACGGAAGGGAGTGCCAACAGCATACACATTTCTAATATAAAGGAAGAATCGGTTTTATTTTCCTGTACTCAAAGCTCTTGGGAAAGAGAGGGGCGATCGCAAGAAAAACAAGTTGTCAACGGAAGGGAGTGCCAACAGCATACACATTTCTAATACAAAAAGCAGGATCGGTTTTATTTTCCTGTACTCAAAGCTCTTGGGAAGGAGAGGGGCGATCGCAAGAAAAACAAGTTGTCAACGGAAGGGAGTGCCAACAGCATACACATTTCTAATACAAAAAGCAGAATCGGTTTTATTTTCCTGTACTCAAAGCTCTTCGGAAGGAGAGGGGCGATCGCAAGTAAAACAAGTTGTCAACGGAAGGGAGTGTCAGCAGCATACACATTTCTAATATAAAAGGCAGAATCGGTTTTATTTTCCTGAAATTGAAGCTCTTGGAAAGGAGAGGGGCGATCACAAGAAAAACAAGTTGTCAACGGGAGGGAGTGCCAACAGCATACACATTTCTAATATAAATGACAAAATCGGTTTTATTTCCCTGTACTCAAAGCTCTTGGGAAAGAGAGGGGCGATCGCAAGAAAAACAAGTTGTCAACGGGAGGGAGTGCCAACAGCATACACATTTCTAATATAAAAGGCAGAATCGGTTTTATTTTCCTGTACTCAAAGCTCTTGGGAAGGAGAGGGGCGATCGCAAGAAAAACCAGTTGTCAACGGTAGGGAGTGCCAGCAGCATACACATTTCTAATATAAAAGGCAGAATCGGTTTTATTTTCCTGTACTCAAAGCTCTTGGGAAGGAGATGGGCGATCGCAAGAAAAACAAGTTGTCAACGGGAGGGAGTGCCAACAGCATATACATTTCTAATATAAAAGGCAGAATCGGTTTTATTTTCCTGTACTCAAAGCTCTTGGGAAGGAGAGGGGCGATCGCAAGAAAAACCAGTTGTCAACGGTAGGGAGTGCCAGCAGCATACACATTTCTAATATAACATGCAGAATCGGTTTTATTTTCCTGTACTCAAAGCTTTTGGGAAGGAGAGAGGCGATCGCAAGAAAAACAAGTTGTCAACGGGAGGGAGTGCCAACAGCATACACACTTCTAATAGAAAAGGCAGAATCGGTTTTATTTTCCTGTACTCAAAGCTCTTGGGAAGGAGAGGGGCGATCGCAAGAAAAACAAGTTGTCAACTGGAGGATGTACCAACAGCGGACACATTTATAATATAAAAGGCAGAATCGGTTTTATTTTCCTGTACTCAAAGCTCTTGGGAAAGAGAGGGGCGATCGCAAGAAAAACAAGTTGTCAACGGGAGGGAGTGCCAACAGCATACACATTTCTAATATAAAAGGCAGAATCGGTTTTATTTTCCTATACTCAAAGCTCTTGGGAAGGAGAGGGGCGATCGCAAGAAAAACCAGTTGTCAACGGTAGGGAGTGCCAGCAGCATACACATTTCTAATATAAAAGGCAGAATCGGTTTTATTTTCCTGTACTCAAAGTTCTTGGGAAGGAGAGGGGCGATCGCAAGAAAAACAACTTGTCAACGGAAGGGAGTGCCAACAGCATACACATTTCTAATATAAAGGAAGAATCGGTTTTATTTTCCTGTACTCAAAGCTCTTGGGAAAGAGAGGGGCGATCGCAAGAAAAACAAGTTGTCAACGGAAGGGAGTGCCAACAGCATACACATTTCTAATACAAAAAGCAGAATCGGTTTTATTTTCCTGTACTCAAAGCTCTTGGGAAGGAGAGGGGCGATCGCAAGAAAAACAACTTGTCAACGGAAGGGAGTGCCAACAGCATACACATTTCTAATATAAAGGAAGAATCGGTTTTATTTTCCTGTACTCAAAGCTCTTGGGAAAGAGAGGGGCGATCGCAAGAAAAACAAGTTGTCAACGGAAGGGAGTGCCAACAGCATACACATTTCTAATACAAAAAGCAGAATCGGTTTTATTTTCCTGTACTCAAAGCTCTTGGGAAGGAGAGGGGCGATCGCAAAAAAACAAGTTGTCAACGGAAGGGAGTGTCAGCAGCATACACATTTCTAATATAAAAGGCAAAATCGGTTTTATTTTCCTGAAATTGAAGCTCTTGGAAAGGAGAGGGGCGATCACAAGAAAAACAAGTTGTCAACGGGAGGGAGTGCCAACAGCATACACATTTCTAATATAAAAGGCAGAATCGGTTTTATTTTCCTGTACTCAAAGCTCTTGGGAAGGAGAAGGGCGATCGCCAGAAAAACCAGTTGTCAACGGTAGGGAGTGCCAGCAGCATACACATTTCTAATATAAAAGGCAGAATCGGTTTTATTTTCCTGTACTCAAAGTTCTTGGGAAGGAGAGGAACGATCTCAAGAAAAACAAGTTGTCAACGGGAGGGAGTGCCAGCAGCATACACATTTCTAATATAAAAGGCAGAACCGGTTCTATTTTTTTGTACTCAAAACTCTTGGGAAGGAGAGGGGCGATCGCAAGAAAAACAAGTTGTCAACGGGAGGGAGTGCCAACAGCATACACATTTCTAATATAAATGGCAAAATCGGTTTTATTTCCCTGTACTCAAAGCTCTTGGGAAGGAGAGGGATGATCGCAAGAAAAACAAGTTGTCAACGGAAGGGAGTGCCAACAGCATACACATTTCTAATGTAAAAGGCAGAATCGGTTTTATTTTCCTGTACGCAAAGGTCTTGGGAAGGAAAGGGGCGATCGCAAGAAAAACAAGTTGGCAACGGAAGGGAGTGCCAATAGCATACACATTTCTTATATAAAAGGCAGAATCGGTTTTATTTTCCTGTACTCAAAGCTCTAGGGAAAGAGAGGGGCGGTCGCAAGAAAAACAAGTTGTCAACTAAAGGGAGTGCCAACAGCATACACACTTCTAATAGAAAAGGCAGAATCGGTTTTATTTTCCTGTACTCAAAGCTCTTGGGAAGGAGAGGGGCGATCGCAAGAAAAACAAGTTGTCAACGGGAGGGAGTGCCAACAGCATACACATTTCTAATATAAAAGGCAGAATCGGTTTTATTTTCCTGTACTCAAAGCTCTTGGGAAGGAGAGGGGCGATCGCAAGAAAAACCTGTTGTCAACGGTAGGGGGTGCCAGCAGCATACACATTTCTAATATAAAAGGCAGAATCGGTTTTATTTTCCTGTACTCAAAGCTCTTGGAAAGGAGAGGGGGATCACAAGAAAAACAAGTTGTCAACGGGAGGGTGTGCCAACAGCATGCACATTTCTAATATAAAAGGCAGAATCGGTTTTATTTTCCTGTACTCAAAGCTCTTGGGAAGGAGAGGGGCGATCGCAAAAAAAAACAAGTTGTCAACGGAAGGGAGTGCCAACAGCATACATATTTCTAATGTAAAAGGCAGAATCGGTTTTATTTTCCTGTACTCAAAGCTCTTGGGAAGGAGAGGGGCGATCGCAAAAAAAAACAAGTTGTCAACGGGAGGGAGTGCCAACAGCATACACATTTCTAATATAAATGGCAAAATCGGTTTTATTTCCCTGTACTCAAAGCTCTTGCTAAGGAGAGGGATGATCGCAAGAAAAACAAGTTGTCAACGGAAGGGAGTGCCAACAGCATACACATTTCTAATGTAAAAGGCAGAATCGGTTTTATTTTCCTGTACGCAAAGGTCTTGGGAAGGAAAGGGGCGATCGCAAGAAAAACAAGTTGGCAACGGAAGGGAGTGCCAACAGCATACACATTTCTTATATAAAAGGCAGAATCGGTTTTATTTTCCTGTACTCAAAGCTCTAGGGAAAGAGAGGGGCGATCGCAAGAAAAACAAGTTGTCAACGGAAGGGAGTGCCAACAGCATACACATTTCTAATATAAAAGGCAGAATCGGTTTTACTTTCCTGTACTCAAAACTCTTGGGAAAGAGAGGGGCGATCGCAAGAAAAACAAGTTGTCAACGGAAGGGAGTGCCAACAGCATACACATTTCTAATATAAATGGCAAAATCGGTTTTATTTCCCTGTACTCAAAGCTCTTGGGAAGGAGAGGGATGATCGCAAGAAAAACAAGTTGTCAACGGGAGGGAGTGCCAACAGCATACACATTTCTAATATAAAAGGCAGAATCGGTTTTATTTTCCTGTACTCAAAGCTCTTGGGAAGGAGAGGGGCGATCGCAAGAAAAACCTGTTGTCAACGGAAGGGAGTGCCAACAGCATACACATTTCTAATGTCAAAGGCAGAATCGGTTTTATTATCCTGTACTCAAAGCTCTTGGGAAGGAGAGGGGCGATCGCAAGAAAAACAAGTTGTCAACGGAAGGGGTGTCGGCAGCATACACATTTCTAATATAAAAGGCAGAATCGGTTTTATTTTCCTGAAATTGAAGCTCTTGGAAAGGAGAGGGGCGATCACAAGAAAAACAAGTTGTCAACGGGAGGGAGTGCCAACAGCATACACATTTCTAATATAAAAGGCAGAATCGGTTTTATTTTCCTGTACTCAAAACTCTTCGGAAGGAGAGGGGCGATCGCAGAAAAAACAAGTTGTCAACGGGAGGGATTGCCAACAGCATACACATTTCTAATATAAAAGGCAGAATCGGTTATATTTTCCTGTACTCAAAGCTCTTGGGAAGGTGAGGGGCGATCGCAAGAAAAACAAGTTGTCAACGGAAGGGAGTGCGAACAGCATACACATTTCTAATATAAAAGGCAGAATCGGTTTTATTTTCCTGTACTCAAAGCTCTTGGGAAGGAGAGGGGCGATCGCAAGAAAAACCAGTTGTCAACGGTAGGGAGTGCCAGCAGCATACACATTTCTAATATAAAAGGCAGAATCGGTTTTATTTTCCTGTACTCAAAGTTCTTGGGAAGGAGAGGGGCGATCGCAAGAAAAACAAGTTGTCAACGGGAGGGAGTGCCAGCAGCATACACATTTCTAATATAAAAGGCAGAACCGGTTCTATTTTTTTGTACTCAAAACTCTTGGGAAGGAGAGGGGCGATCGCAAGGAAAACAAGTTGTCAACGGGAGGGAGTGCCAACAGCATACACATTTCTAATATAAATGGCAAAATCGGTTTTATTTCCCTGTACTCAAAGCTCTTGGGAAGGAGAGGGATGATCGCAAGAAAAACAAGTTGTCAACGGAAGGGAGTGCCAACAGCATACACATTTCTAATGTAAAAGGCAGAATCGGTTTTATTTTCCTGTACGCAAAGGTCTTGGGAAGGAAAGGGGCGATCGCAAGAAAAACAAGTTGGCAACGGAAGGGAGTGCCAATAGCATACACATTTCTTATATAAAAGGCAGAATCGATTTTATTTTCCTGTACTCAAAGCTCTAGGGAAAGAGAGGGGCGATCGCAAGAAAAACAAGTTGTCAACGGAAGGGAGTGCCAACAGCATACACACTTCTAATAGAAAAGGCAGAATCGGTTTTATTTTCCTGTACTCAAAGCTCTTGGGAAGGAGAGGGGCGATCGCAAGAAAAACAAGTTGTCAACGGGAGGGAGTGCCAACAGCATACACATTTCTAATATAAAAGGCAGAATCGGTTTTATTTTCCTGTACTCAAAGCTCTTGGGAAGGAGAGGGGCGATCGCAAGAAAAACCTGTTGTCAACGGTAGGGGGTGCCAGCAGCATACACATTTCTAATATAAAAGGCAGAATCGGTTTTATTTTCCTGTACTCAAAGCTCTTGGAAAGGAGAGGGGGATCACAAGAAAAACAAGTTGTCAACGGGAGGGTGTGCCAACAGCATGCACATTTCTAATATAAAAGGCAGAATCGGTTTTATTTTCCTGTACTCAAAGCTCTTGGGAAGGAGAGGGGCGATCGCAAAAAAAAAACAAGTTGTCAACGGAAGGGAGTGCCAACAGCATACATATTTCTAATGTAAAAGGCAGAATCGGTTTTATTTTCCTGTACTCAAAGCTCTTGGGAAGGAGAGGGGCGATCGCAAAAAAAAACAAGTTGTCAACGGAAGGGAGTGCCAACAGCATACACATTTCTAATGTAAAAGGCAGAATCGGTTTTATTTTCCTGTACTCAAAGCTCCTGGAAAGGAGAGGGGGATCACAAGAAAAACAAGTTGTCAACGGGAGGGTGTGCCAACAGCATGCACATTTCTAATATAAAAGGCAGAATCGGTTTTATTTTCCTTTACTCAAAGCTCTTGGAAAGGAGAGAGGCGATCGCAAGAAAAACAAGTTGTCAACGGAAGGGAGTGCCTACAGCATACACATTTCTAATATAAAATCAGAATCGGTTTTATTTTCCTTTACTCAAAGCTCTTGGAAAGGAGAGGGGCGATCGCAAGAAAAACAAGTTGTCAACGGAAGGGAGTGCCTACAGCATACACATTTCTAATATAAAATCAGAATCGGTTTTATTTTCCTGTACTCAAATCTCTTGGGAAGGAGAGGGGCGATCGCAAAAAAAAACAAGTTGTCAACGGAAGGGAGTGCCAACAGCATACACATTTCTAATGTAAAAGGCAGAATCGGTTTTACTTTCCTGTACTCAAAGCTCTTGGGAAAGAGTGGGGCGATCGCAAGAAAAACAAGTTGTCAACGGAAGGGAGTGCCAACAGCATACACACTTCTAATAGGAAAGGCAGAATCGGTTTTATTTTCCTGTACTCAAAGCTCTTGGGAAGGAGAGGGGCGATCGCAAGAAAAACAAGTTGTCAACTGGAGGAAGTACCAACAGCGGACACATTTATAATATAAAAGGCAGAATCGGTTTTATTTTCCTGTACTCAAAGCTCTTGGGAAAGAGAGGGGCGATCGCAAGAAAAACAAGTTGTCAACGGGAGGGAGTGCCAACAGCATACACATTTCTAATATAAAAGGCAGAATCGGTTTTATTTTCCTGTACTCAAAGCTCTTGGTAAGGAGAGGGGCGATCGCAAGAAAAACCAGTTGTCAACGGTAGGGAGTGCCAGCAGCATACACATTTCTAATATTCAAGGCAGAATCGGTTTTATTTTCCTGTACTCAAAGTTCTTGGGAAGGAGAGGGGCGATCGCAAGAAAAACAAGTTGTCAACTGGAGGAAGTACCAACAGCGGACACATTTATAATATAAAAGGCAGAATCGGTTTTATTTTCCTGTACTCAAAGCTCTTGGGAAAGAGAGGGGCGATCGCAAGAAAAACAAGTTGTCAACGGGAGGGAGTGCCAACAGCATACACATTTCTAATATAAAATCAGAATCGGTTTTATTTTCCTGTACTCAAATCTATTGGGAAGGAGAGGGGCGATCGCAAAAAAAAACAAGTTGTCAACGGAAGGGAGTGCCAACAGCATACACATTTCTAATATAAATGGCAAAATCGGTTTTATTTCCCTGTACTCAAAACTCTTGGGAAGGAGAGGGGCGATCGCAAGAAAAACAAGTTGTCAACGGAAGGGAGTGCCAACAGCATACACACTTCTAATAGGAAAGGCAGAATCGGTTTTATTTTCCTGTACTCAAAGCTCTTGGGAAGGAGAGGGGCGATCGCAAGAAAAACAAGTTGTCAACTGGAGGAAGTACCAACAGCGGACACATTTATAATATAAAAGGCAGAATCGGTTTTATTTTCCTGTACTCAAAGCTCTTGGGAAAGAGAGGGGCGATCGCAAGAAAAACAAGTTGTCAACGGGAGGGAGTGCCAACAGCATACACATTTCTAATATAAAAGGCAGAATCGGTTTTATTTTCCTGTACTCAAAGCTCTTGGAAAGGAGAGGGGCGATCGCAAGAAAAACCAGTTGTCAACGGTAGGGAGTGCCAGAGCAGCATACACATTTCTAATATTAAAGGCAGAATCGGTTTTATTTTCCTGTACTCAAAGTTCTTGGGAAGGAGAGGGGCTATCGCAAGAAAAACAAGTTGTCAACGGAAGGGAGTGCCAACAGCATACACATTTCTAATATAAAGGAAGAATCGGTTTTATTTTCCTGTACTCAAAGCTCTTGGGAAAGAGAGGGGCGATCGCAAGGAAAACAAGTTGTCAACGGAAGGGAGTGCCAACAGCATACACATTTCTAATACAAAAAGCAGAATCGGTTTTATTTTCCTGTACTCAAAGCTCTTGGGAAGGAGAAGGGCGATCGCAAGAAAAACAAGTTGTCAACGGAAGGGAGTGCCAACAGCATACACATTTCTAATACAAAAAGCAGAATCGGTTTTATTTTCCTGTACTCAAAGCTCTTGGGAAGGAGAGGGGCCATCGCAAGAAAAACAAGTTGTCAACGGAAGGGAGTGTCAGCAGCATACACATTTCTAATATAAAAGGCAGAATCGGTTTTATTTTCCTGTGCTCAAAGCTTTTCGGAAGGAGAGGGGCGATCGCAGAAAAAACAAGTTGTCAACGGGAGGGAGTGCCAACAGCATACACATTTCTAATATAAAAGGCAGAATCGGTTTTATTTTCATGTACTCAAAGCTCTTGGGAAGGAGAGGGGTGATCGCAAGAAAAACAAAATGTCAACGGGAGTGAGTGCCAACAGCATACACATTTCTAATATAAAAGGCAGAATCGGTTTTATTTTCCTGTACTCAAGGCTCTTGGGAAGGAGAGGGGCGATCGCAAGAAAAACCAGTTGTCAACGGGAGGGAGTGCCAACAGCATACACATTTCTAATATAAAAGGCAGAATCGGTTTTATTTTCCTGTACTCAAAGCTCTTCGGAAGGAGAGGGGCGATCGCAGAAAAAACAAGTTTTCAACGGGAGGGAGTGCCAACAGCATACACATTTCTAATATTAAAGGCAGAATCGGTTTTATTTTCCTGTACTCAAAGCTCTTGGGAAGGAGAGGGGCGATCGCAAAAAAAAACAAGTTGTCAACGGAAGGGAGTGCCAACAGCATACACATTTCTAATGTAAAAGGCAGAATCGGTTTTATTTTCCTGTACGCAAAGGTCTTGGGAAGGAAAGGGGCGATCGCAAGAAAAACAAGTTGTCAACGGAAGGGAGTGCCAACAGCATACACATTTCTAATATAAAAGGCAGAATCGGTTTTATTTTCATGTACTCAAAGCTCTTGGGAAGGAGAGGGGCGATCGCAAGAAAAACAAAATGTCAACGGGAGGGAGTGCCAACAGCATACACATTTCTAATATAAAAGGCAGAATCGGTTTTATTTTCCTGTACTCAAAGCTCTTGGGAAGGAGAGGGGCGATCGCAAGAAAAACCAGTTGTCAACGGAAGGGAGTGCCAGCAGCATACACATTTCTAATATAACAGGCAGAATCGGTTTTATTTTCCTGTACTCAAAGCTCTTGGGAAGGAGAGGGGCGATCGCAAGAAAAACAAGTTGTCAACGGGAGGGAGTGCCAGCAGCATACACATTTCTAATATAAAAGGCAGAACCGGTTCTATTTTTTTGTACTCAAAACTCTTGGGAAGGAGAGGGGCTATCGCAAGAAAAACAAGTTGTCAACGGGAGGGAGTGCCAACAGCATACACATTTCTAATATAAATGGCAAAATCGGTTTTATTTTCCTGTACTCAAAGCTCTTGGGAAGGAGAGGGATGATCGCAAGAAAAACAAGTTGTCAACGGAAGGGAGTGCCAACAGCATACACATTTCTTATGTAAAAGGCAGAATCGGTTTTATTTTCCTGTACGCAAAGGTCTTGGGAAGGAAAGGGGCGATCGCAAGAAAAACAAGTTGTCAACGGAAGGGAGTGCCAACAGCATACACATTTCTAATATAAATGGCAAAATCGGTTTTATTTCCCTGTACTCAAAACTCTTGGGAAGGAGAGGGATGATCGCAAGAAAATCAAGTTGTCAACGGAAGGGAGTGCCAACAGCAAACACATTTCTAATGTAAAAGGCAGAATCGGTTTTATTTTCCTGTACTCAAAACTCTTGGGAAGGAGAGGGGCGATCGCAAGAAAAACAAGTTGTCAACGGAAGGGAGTGCCAACAGCATACACACTTCTAATAGAAAAGGCAGAATCGGTTTTATTTTCCTGTACTCAAAGCTCTTGGGAAGGAGAGGGGCGATCGCAAGAAAAACAAGTTGTCAACGGGAGGGAGTGCCAACAGCATAAACATTTCTAATATAAAAGGCAGAAACGGTTTTATTTTCCTGTACTCAAAGCTCTTGGGAAGGAGAGGGGCGATCGCAAGAAAAACCAGTTGTCAACGGTAGGGAGTGCCAGCAGCATACACATTTCTAATATAAAAAACAGAATCGGTTTTATTTTCCTGTACTCAAAGCTCTTGGAAAGGAAAGGGGGATCACAAGAAAAACAAATTGTCAACGGGAGGGTGTGCCATCAGCATGCACATTTCTAATGTAAAAGGCAGAATCGGTTTTATTTTCCTGTACTCAAAGCTCTTGGGAAGGAGAGGGGCGATCGCAAAAAAAAACAAGTTGTCAACGGAAGGGAGTGCCAACAGCATACATATTTCTAATGTAAAAGGCTGAATCGGTTTTATTTTCCTGTACTCAAAGCTCTTGGAAAGGAGAGGGGGATCACAAGAAAAACAAGTTGTCAACGGGAGGGTGTGCCAACAGCATGCACATTTCTAATATAAAAGGCAGAATCGGTTTTATTTTCCTGTACTCAAAGCTCTTGGAAAGGAGAGGGGCGATCGCAAGAAAAACAAGTTGTCAACGGAAGGGAGTGCCAACAGCATACACATTTCTAATATAAAAGTCAGAATCGGTTTTATTTTCCTGTACTCAAAGCTCTTGGGAAGGAGAGGGGCGATCGCAAAAAAAAACAAGTTGTCAACGGAAGGGAGTGCCAACAGCATACACATTTCTAATGTAAAAGGCAGAATCGGTTTTATTTTCCTGTACGCAAAGGTCTTGGGAAGGAAAGGGGCGATCGCAAGAAAAACAAGTTGTCAACGGAAGGGAGTGCCAACAACATACACATTTCTTATATAAAAGGCAGAATCGGTTTTATTTTCCTGTACTCAAAGCTCTAGGGAAAGAGAGGGGCGATCGCAAGAAAAACAAGTTGTCAACGGAAGGGAGTGCCAACAGCATACACATTTCTAATATAAAAGGCAGAATCGGTTTTACTTTCCTGTACTCAAAGCTCTTGGGAAAGAGTGGGGCGATCGCAAGAAAAACAAGTTGTCAACGGAAGGGAGTGCCAACAGCATACACATTTCTAATATAAATGGCAAAATCGGTTTTATTTCCCTGTACTCAAAGCTCTTGGGAAAGAGAGGGATGATCGCAAGAAAAACAAGTTGTCAACGGAAGGGAGTGCCAACAGCAAACACATTTCTAATGTAAAAGGCAGAATCGGTTTTATTTTCCTGTACTCAAAGCTCTTGGGAAGGAGAGGGGCGATCGCAAGAAAAACAAGTTATCAACTGGAGGAAGTACCAACAGCGGACACATTTATAATATAAAAGGCAGAATCGGTTTTATTTTCCTGTACTCAAAGCTCTTGGGAAAGAGAGGGGCGATCGCAAGAAAAACAAGTTGTCAACGGGAGGGAGTGCCAGCAGCATACACATTTCTAATATAAAAGGCAGAATCGGTTTTATTTTCCTGTACTCAAAGTTTCTTGGGAAGGAGAGGGGCGATCGCAAGAAAAACAAGTTGTCAACGGAAGGGAGTGCCAACAGCATACACATTTCTAATATAAAGGAAGAATCGGTTTTATTTTCCTGTACTCAAAGCTCTTGGGAAAGAGAGGGGCGATCGCAAGAAAAACAAGTTGTCAACGGAAGGGAGTGCCAACAGCATACACATTTCTAATACAAAAAGCAGAATCGGTTTTATTTTCCTGTACTCAAAGCTCTTGGGAAGGAGAGGGGCGATCGCAAGAAAAACAAGTTGTCAACGGAAGGAAGTGCCAACAGCATACACACTTCTAATAGAAAAGGCAGAATCGGTTTTATTTTCCTGTACTCAAAGCTCTTGGGAAGGAGAGGGGCGATCGCAAGAAAAACAAGTTGTCAACGGAAGGGAGTGCCAACAACATACACATTTCTTATATAAAGGAAGAATCGGTTTTATTTTCCTGTACTCAAAACTCTTGGGAAAGAGAGGGGCGATCGCAAGAAAAACAAGTTGTCAACGGAAGGGAGTGCCAACAGCATACACATTTCTAATACAAAAAGCAGAATCGGTTTTATTTTCCTGTACTCAAAGCTCTTGGGAAGGAGAGGGGCGATCGCAAGAAAAACAAGTTGTCAACGGAAGGGAGTGCCAACAGCATACACATTTCTAATACAAAAAGCAGAATCGGTTTAATTTTCCTGTAATCAAAGCTCTTGGGAAGGAGAGGGGCGATCGCAAGAAAAACAAGTTGTCAACGGAAGGGAGTGTCAGCAGCATACACATTTCTAATATAAAAGGCAGAATCGGTTTTATTTTCCTGAAATTGAAGCTCTTGGAAAGGAGAGGGGCGATCACAAGAAAAACAAGTTGTCAACGGGAGGGAGTGGCAACAGCATACACATTTCTAATATAAAAGGCAGAATCGGTTTTATTTTCCTGTACTCAAAGCTCTTCGGAAGGAGAGGGGCGATCGCAGAAAAAACAAGTTGTCAACGGGAGGTAGTGCCAACAGCATACACATTTCTAATATAAAAGGCAGAATCGGTTGTATTTTCCTGTACTCAAAGCTCTTGGGAAGGAGAGGGGCGATCGCAAGAAAAACAAGTTGTCAACGGAAGAGAGTGCCAACAGCATACACATTTCTAATATAAAAGGCAGAATCGGTTTTATTTTCCTGTACTCAAAGCTCTTGGGAAGGAGAGGGGCGATCGCAAGAAAAACCAGTTGTCAACGGTAGGGAGTGCCAGCAGCATACACATTTCTAATATAAAAGGCAGAATCGGTTTTATTTTCCTGTACTCAAAGTTCTTGGGAAGGAGAGGGGCGATCGCAAGAAAAACAAGTTGTCAACGGAAGGGAGTGCCAACAGCATACACATTTCTAATATAAAGGAAGAATCGGTTTTATTTTCCTGTACTCAAAGCTCTTGGGAAAGAGAGGGGCGATCGCAAGAAAAACAAGTTGTCAACGGAAGGGAGTGCCAACAGCATACACATTTCTAATACAAAAAGCAGGATCGGTTTTATTTTCCTGTACTCAAAGCTCTTGGGAAGGAGAGGGGCGATCGCAAGAAAAACAAGTTGTCAACGGAAGGGAGTGCCAACAGCATACACATTTCTAATACAAAAAGCAGAATCGGTTTTATTTTCCTGTACTCAAAGCTCTTGGGAAGGAGAGGGGCGATCGCAAGAAAAACAAGTTGTCAACGGAAGGGAGTGTCAGCAGCATACACATTTCTAATATAAAAGGCAGAATCGGTTTTATTTTCCTGAAATTGAAGCTCTTGGAAAGGAGAGGGGCGATAACAAGAAAAACAAGTTGTCAACGGGAGGGGTGCCAACATCATACACATTTCTAATGTAAAAGGCAGAATCGGTTTTATTTTCCTGTACTCAAAGCTCTTCGGAAGGAGAGGGGCGATTACAGAAAAAACAAGTTGTCAACGGGAGGGAGTGCCAACAGCATACACATTTCTAATATAAAAGGCAGAATCGGTTTTATTTTCCTGTACTCAAAGCTCTTGGGAAGGAGAGGGGCGATCGCAAGAAAAACAAGTTGTCAACGGAAGGGAGTGCCAACAGCATACACATTTCTAATATAATAGGCAGAATCGGTTTTATTTTCCTGTACTCAAAGCTCTTGGGAAGGAGATGGGCGATCGCAAGAAAAACAAGTTGTCAACGGGAGGGAGTGCCAACAGCATACACATTTCTAATATAAAAGGCAGAATCGGTTTTATTTTCCTGTACTCAAAGCTCTTGGGAAGGAGAGGGGCGATCGCAAGAAAAACCAGTTGTCAACGGTAGGGAGTGCCAGCAGCATACACATTTCTAATATAACAGGCAGAATCGGTTTTATTTTCCTGTACTCAAAGCTCTTGGGAAGGAGAGAGGCGATCGCAAGAAAAACAAGTTGTCAACGGGAGGGAGTGCCAGCAGCATACACATTTCTAATATAAAAGGCAGAACCGGTTCTATTTTTTTGTACTCAAATCTCTTGGGAAGGAGAGGGGCGATCGCAAGAAAAACAAGTTGTCAACGGGAGGGAGTGCCAACAGCATACACATTTCTTATACAGGGTGATTCAAAAATCGATCACGAAACTTAAGGGGGTGATTCTACTTGACAAAATAAAGGTAGAGCTTCATATAATTTTTTTTCAAAATGTCATTCGTTTTCGAGTTACAAGCCGTCCAAGTTCAAGTTTTTATTTTTTTTTTTTGAATTACTCGCTTACAGGAAAACCGATTTGACTAATATTTGAAAGATAGGCTAAGTCTTCTGCGCTTCATCATTTTAGTAACAATTCACATTGATTGTTTGCCGCTAGAGGGCACTTTACCTACATTGAAAATTGTTTTTTTGTCATAATTTTTAGTGTTGACAGCTACAGTAGTTTTTGGCAAAATTTCTGAAAGACTGATGCCAGGCCTTTAAAAAAGGTGCTCTTTATTTACATCGCTAAACCCAACGGTTTAGACGTAAATCACCCTTAAAAATTAAGTGGTAAATTTACTTTTCTCATTTCATTACCACCAGCTACCAGGTAAATAGCTATCAAAGTATACTAGAGCTGTCAGTTTAACATCAAATAAATTCGCTTTTTAAACTATTTAATTTATATTCTTAAAATAACTAATAATGGCTAATCACCAATATTCAAATATCGAATATTGTGATATCCATTTTTGTTATGGAAAAGCAAATGGTAATGCAGAGTTGGCAAGAAGATATTATATGGAGAGTTATCCGGAAAGAAATATCCCTCATGCTCAAACATTTTCCAGTGTGCACAGGAGGCTTGCGGAATGTGGTTCCTTTAAAAGTTATAATGGAAATAGGGGAAGACCTAGAACTGCTAGAAACGTGCAACAAGAAGAAAGAGTGCTTGAAATTATTGAAGATAATCCAGGTATTAGTACTAGAAAAATTGGGAATGGAGTGCGGCTCTGTCAGGCTAGTTCATGGAGGATACTAAGAGAAGAACAACTCTACCCGTTTCATTCAAAAAAGGTGCAGGCTCTTTATGATGATGATCGGCCGAGACGGTTGGAAATGTGCAATCAGATCCTAGCTAAGTATGAACACGATAATCGATTAATTGGCGTCATATTATTCACTGACGAAGCTGGTTTCACTCGTGATGGCATAACAAATCTACACGACATCCACACATATGCTTACGAGAACCCAAACAATGTGGTAGAAACGAAACATCAGCGTAGATTTTCACTAAATGTGTGGGCAGGGATAATAGGAGATTACCTTATTGGTCCTCATTTCTTTGATGGCCCATTAACTGGTGACGTATACTTAGATTTTATCCAAAATCGTCTCCCATTGTATCTGGAAGATGTGCCATTGGAAGTAAGGGCCAACATGTGGATCCTCCAAGACGGAGCTCCGCCCCACTTTAGTATACGTGTCCGACAGTATTTGAATGCAACGTATCCTGAGCGATGGATAGGACGAAGTGGACCATTGGCATGGGCAGCGAGGTCACCAGACCTTAATCCTATGGATTTTTTCTTTTGGGGTCATTTGAAACAATTGGTGTACGATATTCCAGTAATCAACGTCGAGGATCTTCGCTTCAGGATAATCGAAAAGTGCCAAATTATTAAAGAAACACCAGAAATTTTTCATCGAGTTAGGCGACATTTTTTGAAGAGTGTTAGGAAATGTATTGAAGAAAATGGGGGACATTTTGAGAATCTTTTTTAGTTTGTTTAGTACTGTTTCATTAATTTTTATCAATTAAATGTATATCGCAATAATCCATAATATGAATATTTACTGATTAGCCATTATTAGTTATTTTAAGATTATAAATTAAATAGTTTAAAAAGCGAATTTATTTGATGTTAAACTGACAGCTCTAGTATACTTTGATAGCTATTTACCTGGTAGCTGGTGGTAATGAAATGAGAAAAGTAAATTTACCACTTAATTTTTAAGGGTGATTTACGTCTAAACCGTTGGGTTTAGCGATGTAAATAAAGAGCACCTTTTTTAAAGGCCTGGCATCAGTCTTTCAGAAATTTTGCCAAAAACTACTGTAGCTGTCAACACTAAAAATTATGACAAAAAAACAATTTTCAATGTAGGTAAAGTGCCCTCTAGCGGCAAACAATCAATGTGAATTGTTACTAAAATGATGAAGCGCAGAAGACTTAGCCTATCTTTCAAATATTAGTCAAATCGGTTTTCCTGTAAGCGAGTAATTCAAAAAACAAAAAATAAAAACTTGAATTTGGACGGCTTGTAACTCGAAAACGAATGACATTTTGAAAAAAAATTATATGGAGCTCTACCCTTATTTTGTCAAGTAGAATCACCCCCTTAAGTTTCGTGATCGATTTTTGAATCCCCCTGTATATATATATATATATATATATATATATATATATATATATATATATATATATATATATATATATATATATATATATATATATATATATATATATATATATATATATATATATATATATAAGGCATGTGTGGATATTTTAATCAAACCACTAGCTGCTTTATTTAACTTATGTATTGAAAACGGTATCTTTCAAGACAAATTTAAGGAATCCGTGGTAGTCCCGTTATTTAAAAAGGGTAATAATTGTGATGTAGTGAACTATAGGCCCATGTGTATTTTGAATTCATTGTCGAAAATATTTGAAATAATATTATGTAACTTTATTTCCAACTAAATACGTTTTGACATTGTCGACCAGCAGCCCGGTTTTGTGGAGGGCAGATCTTCCCTAATGAACCTTTGCGTTTTCACGAACTCCATTGCACTAGTTATAGGCAGTGGGGAGCAAGCAGATGTTATTTTCACAGATGCAGAGAAAGCTTTCGATGAAGTCAGTCATAATCTTTTACTACACAAACTTGTAAACTTTGATTTTTCCCAACGCTCTTACAAATTAATGAGAGCTTACCTTTCTTCAAGGCCATGTACTGTTCGTGTAGGACTAGAACTTTCAATGGGATATTTGGCAACTTCTGGAGTTCCACAAAGAAGTAATATTTCACCATTACTTTTCTCAATGTTTATAAATGATCTGTCTAATCGTTTGAGTGAAGGCTCCGAAGGTCTATTGTTTGCCGATAACTTTAAGACTTTAGAGGGGTTTCTTCTGTCTTGGACTGTGTAAAGCCACAGAAGGAGCTTAACAGCGTAGTGTCATGGTTTTTGAGCAATAGAATGTTTATAAATATTGACAAACGTTTTACAATAACTTTTTCTAGGCATCAAAATGTAATTGATTTTGAACATAAAATTAACAGTAAAAAATTGGATAGCAGGGACCACTGCAAGGATCTCGGAGTTATGCTACAGTCTAATCTTAGCTTTAATGTGCACTATGATCATATTGTAAAGAAAGCATACAAGATGTTAGGTTTTTTAATTAGAAATACCAACAAATTTAAGAATATCACTACATTAAAAACACCATATAATGCTCTAGTACGACTGCACCAAGAGTATGCTTCAGTAATCTGGTCACAAACAGCAGAAAGCAGAATCGATTCCATAGAGAAAGTTCAAAAACAATAGAGATATCTCTATTTCAAAAAATTCTTTGTTTTTGCAAAGTTTCCTTTGTTAATATATAAAAGCATGTTGGGTACGCTCACATACAGTCTGCATTATTTATATATTTTATTTTGAACAGCACAAAGTACAAAGATTCGTTTTTAATTAACTTTATTAAATTTAATGTCCCTCAAATTAACTTAAGGCCGAGGTAGCACAATTTTTTTACAACTAATTCTAGAAGTTGCTCTCCTCTAAATAGAATATTATCAGATAGTAATTGGTTATTATTAGCGGGGGAACACATTGAGATATTTAATACATCAATAGGCCAAATTAAGGATATATATATATATATATATATATATATATATATATATATATATATATATATATATATATATATATATATATATATATATAACAGAAATAAAATAAAATCTTTGGCATAGCGGACGTGAAATGTGTCAATCTGTACTATTCTCATGTTAAAAAGTGCGGAGCATTCCAAAGTATGGAAAGACTCCGGGTCCGACAGATGGCGACAGCGCTGTTTCGGTACAAACCATCATCTCGCCTCTGTATCCTATAAAGCTGAAGTTAAGATTAAAAACAGCAAATAGGACGATAAAGGCGACATCTCGATGGTTCACTCGATAACACAAGAACCACACAGATCGACAAAATTTGTAAAAACCACCATGTGGTGACGCGACGGTGAATAAAAATAGAAATCTGTAAAATCGAATACACAAAACGCGCTGCCCAAAGGATAGGGGTCGCATTATTCGGTACAAAGCAACTAGGCTTGCTGCTAGATTGGCAACGAAAGCCACGTGTCGTACCAAACGATCCTCCTATGAGAGCACCGTTTAGTGTGTTTTTAAGCCAAACAAGTAGAAAATAAATAAATAAAGTTCTTGTCCGTGTAATATAAAAACAGAAATAAAATAAAATCTTTGGCATAGCGGACGTGAAAAATTTTGTCAATCTGTGTGGTTCTTGTGTTATCGAGTGAACCATCGAGATGTCGCCTTTGTCGTCCTATTTGCTGTTTTTAATCTTAACTTCAGCTTTATAGGATACAGAGGCGAGATGATGGTTTGTACCGACTGCGGTGGCCTGACGAGTCCCATATTAGGACGAAACAGCGCTGTCGCCATCTGTCGGACCCGGAGTCTTTCCATACTTTGGAATGCTCCGCACTTTTTAAAATGAGAATAGTACAGATTGACACATTTCACGTCCGCTATGCCAAAGATTTTATTTTATTTCTGTTTTTATATTACACGGACAAGAACTTTATTTTTATATATATATATATATATATATATATATATATATATATATATATATATATATATATATATATATATATATATATATATTAAGTCATAATTTAAATATATGTGACACTATAGTGGGTGATACTTGCTTTAGCTGTTGCTTTTTGCGTGTATGTAGGTATGTATGTATATATATGTGTGTGATTGTGTATTTGTTATGTAGTTTGTAACTAGTTTAGTATTCCTTACTTTTATAATATATTTTTTTGTTGTTTTTTCCCTTACATGTAATTACTCTTGTGTTTGTTAGATGTCCCTAATAAATAAATAAATAAATATGTTTTAGAAATAATGTAGAAAATGAGCTCGTTAGTTTAAATTAAGATCTCAACGGTATGCCACTATAGTGTGTGTCATCGACAAAATTCTTAGAAAGCTTTAAAGATGCAATTGGATTGGGTGGTGAATATAGATTAAAGAATAAAACTTAGTAAATATAATGAACAGCTTAAGAAATATACTATCCCAAGCAGGTCTGATCTAAGAAATCAATCGAGTTTTAAATTGTTCAAAAGTGCATTATCAAAATCACGTTTAGGCTGCAGCACCTTCAGTCATGTAGACCTTTCTTTACAGAGTATAAACTGCTCACGATGGTAGGGGTGTACCTCTTGAAAGGACTGTGTTATATTTAGGCGAAAAAAGTGTATAGACCAATCATGAGTACTACACTGGAAATAGAAATCGGCTTCATCTTGAACAACTCTGTCATGTCTACTTCAAGATATCATCTACATATGCCGGTTCTTACTATTTCAATATGTTACTACAATCATTAAAAAATAAACCAACTCTGCGTGAATTCAAGCGGGACCTAAAAAAATTATTATCTTTTAAATGTTTTTATTCTGTACAGGTGTTCTACAATTATACGCAGCACCACCATCAGATTTCCTTCTCTTAGTATTTTTGAAACCAACAATTTTGTTTATAACTACTAGCCGAAACGTCGTGATATTCAACAAAAATAAAGACAATGGAAGTCCAACAGATATCTACTACTTCGCAATTTCTTTCAAATCTACATTATCTCAGTGTTAATATAATATTATATTTCATGTAGCGAATGCTGATAATAGGCTAAATTGTTATTGCTTATTTTTGTTTTAAATTTGGACATTTTTCAAATTTACATTATGTCAACCTATATACCTATACAATTATATTCTATGATTCATTCTTGTATCGTGTGTGTATATAAATAAACGATTTTAAAGTAATTAAGTAAGTAGTACGGCTCCAAGTTATTCTGTAATTATTAAAATAATTACGATACTATATAAACAGTTGTTAATTTATTGAAGTCCGTTTGTTTAGAAAAGAATATATTTTTTTTTTAATTTGTAAGTTTTGGAATTTTTTAAATTTACTTATATGAATAATTGTTATTTTAGGTTTATTTGGTAATCAACAACTTATTAAATACAACAGAGAACATAATGTATCTATGGAATCGCATTATATGTACCAACTTTATTTCTTTGGGAAAAATAAACTGGATCATCTGACAGTAGTCAGTCTTTCAAGTTTTATACTTTCATATAGTGCTATTTCATATCATGTTATAACCAACTTTCTATTGGTTATGCTGTTAATAAATTCAGCGTCGCACTTAGTAATACTACAGCATCGTTTAAGAACTTACATACCAGATGACTTAACTGAGGACCAAATCAATGGAAAGATTAAGGAATTGATTAATTTAATACATGAACATGACTATCTAATTAGGTAGGAGCTCATTAGTTTATTATTTTTTTGGAAAGAGCATGGTAGTGCAAAGTTAAGTTCGAACTCGTACTACCACATATACTTTACCCGAAGTCCCTCAACTTTCAAACTTTAGGCCTCTTCTCACTTACAACTTTTTCACCCGAGGTGTTTGACTTGACGCATCAGCTGATCTCAGTAGTTTTTAAGGCCATGGGTTAAAGACGCAAGCATTTGCGACTTTTTCACAAGCGTTTTAATTTCTAGCAATTTTTTGCTTGATTCTTTTGGTATTTTTGACATTATAAAAAAGCTGACTCGTCGACAAAAAAATGAAGAGAACTAAATGATCCTGAAAAATATAATCATCTTATTCATTAACATGGTCCAACTTAAAAAGCGGTCTAAATTGATAATAGAGAGTTTAAATTGATTATTAATTTAATAAATTAATATATGTTTGTAATTTTGTTTTATTCCTAGAAACCAACAAAAAATATAAATAACTTACTTCTTACTCTTTCTCTTCCTCTTCCTCAAAAATGGAATTCATTAATGCTCGTTTCAATTTTCTTAGCTTACTTTCATTTTTAATTTTTGGAAATTTTTAAATAAATGTTGGAAATTTTTAATTAATTGCTAAACTAATTGTACATACGAAATATATATTTTTTATTTGTTTTGTTTTTCTTGGGATTATGGTCCGTTAAAAATGGGATTAAAATGTAATAATGATGTTATATTTTCTATATTTTACATTTTTTAAAAGATTAAAGTAATTTATTTTACCTTTTTCAGAATATACAGTGTGTAGAGTATTTTGTTGATATAACTATCAAATTATTTACATTATTTAATTATTGTGTATTTACCTTGAACAATAATTCACGAACCAACACTGCACTCACTGTATGTCAATCATTTTAATATTATATATATATATATATATATATATATATATATATATATATTGAAAATATGTTTTAAAATTATTTTGAAATATACAGCGCGGCTTAAAAAAAGTTTTACACTAAAGTTTGTCACACCCGAAACCTATATTGGAGAACAACGAGTTCAAGTTGTACTGGTATTGAGCTGTGCTTGCAGATCATACAGTTGCATATAACGAGCCAAACTTCATTTTAGTAGATATAAAATTCAAGCGAGAAACACTAATAGAAGTCTTTATTCCTATCAACAACAATCTAAGGGACAGGGATAATGAGAAGATGACCAAATACAGGGTGATTCAAAAATCGATCACGAAACTTAAGGGGGTGATTCTACTTGACAAAATAAGGGTAGAGCTTCATATAATTTTTTTTCAAAATGTCATTCGTTTTCGAGTTACAAGCCGTCCAAGTTCAAGTTTTTATTTTTTGTTTTTTGAATTACTCGCTTACAGGAAAACCGATTTGACTAATATTTGAAAGATAGGCTAAGTCTTCTGCGCTTCATCATTTTAGTAACAATTCACATTGATTGTTTGCCGCTAGAGGGCACTTTACCTACATTGAAAATTGTTTTTTTGTCATAATTTTTTAGTGTTGACAGCTACAGTAGTTTTTGGCATAGTTTCTGAAAGACTGATGCCAGGCCTTTAAAAAAGGTGCTCTTTATTGACATCGCTAAACCCAACGGTTTAGACGTAAATCACCCTTAAAAATTAAGTGGTAAATTTACTTTTCTCATTTCATTACCACCAGCTACCAGGTAAATAGCTATCGAAGTATACTAGAGCTGTCAGTTTAACATCAAATAAATTCGCTTTTTAAACTATTTAATTTATAATCTTAAAATAACTAATAATGGCTAATCACCAATATTCAAATATCGAATATTGTGATATCCATTTTTGTTATGGAAAAGCAAATGGTAATGCAGAGTTGGCAAGAAGATATTATATGGAGAGTTATCCGGAAAGAAATATCCCTCATGCTCAAACATTTTCCAGTGTGCACAGGAGGCTTGCGGAATGTGGTTCCTTTAAAAGTTATAATGGAAATAGGGGAAGACCTAGAACTGCTAGAAACGTGCAACAAGAAGAAAGAGTGCTTGAAATTATTGAAGATAATCCAGGTATTAGTACTAGAAAAATTGGGAATGAAGTGCGGCTCTGTCAGGCTAGTTCATGGAGGATACTAAGAGAAGAACAACTCTACCCGTTTCATTCAAAAAAGGTGCAGGCTCTTTATGACGATGATCGGCCGAGACGGTTGGAAATGTGCAATCAGATCCTAGCTAAGTATGAACACGATAATCGATTAATTGGCGTCATATTATTCACTGACGAAGCTGGTTTCACTCGTGATGGCATAACAAATCTACACAACATCCACACATATGCTTACGAGAACCCAAACAATGTGGTAGAAACGAAACATCAGCGTAGATTTTCACTAAATGTGTGGGCAGGGATAATAGGAGATTACCTTATTGGTCCTCATTTCTTTGATGGCCCATTAACTGGTGACGTATACTTAGATTTTATCCAAAATCGTCTCCCATTGTATCTGGAAGATGTGCCATTGGAAGTAAGGGCCAACATGTGGATCCTCCAAGACGGAGCTCCGCCCCACTTTAGTATACGTGTCCGACAGTATTTGAATGCAACGTATCCTGAGCGATGGATAGGACGAAGTGGACCATTGGCATGGGCAGCGAGGTCACCAGACCTTAATCCTATGGATTTTTTCTTTTGGGGTCATTTGAAACAATTGGTGTACGATATTCCAGTAATCAACGTCGAGGATCTTCGCTTCAGGATAATCGAAAAGTGCCAAATTATTAAAGAAACACCAGAAATTTTTCATCGAGTTAGGCGACATTTTTTGAAGAGTGTTAGGAAATGTATTGAAGAAAATGGGGGACATTTTGAGAATCTTTTTTAATTTGTTTAGTACTGTTTCATTAATTTTTATCAATTAAATGTATATCGCAATAATCCATAATATGAATATTTACTGATTAGCCATTATTAGTTATTTTAAGATTATAAATTAAATAGTTTAAAAAGCGAATTTATTTGATGTTAAACTGACAGCTCTAGTATACTTCGATAGCTATTTACCTGGTAGCTGGTGGTAATGAAATGAGAAAAGTAAATTTACCACTTAATTTTTAAGGGTGATTTACGTCTAAACCGTTGGGTTTAGCGATGTAAATAAAGAGCACCTTTTTTAAAGGCCTGGCATCAGTCTTTCAGAAATTATGCCAAAAACTACTGTAGCTGTCAACACTAAAAAATTATGACAAAAAAACAATTTTCAATGTAGGTAAAGTGCCCTCTAGCGGCAAACAATCAATGTGAATTGTTACTAAAATGATGAAGCGCAGAAGACTTAGCCTATCTTTCAAATATTAGTCTAATCGGTTTTCCTGTAAGCGAGTAATTCAAAAAACAAAAAATAAAAACTTGAAACTCGAAAACGAATGACATTTTGAAAAAAAATTATATGAAGCTCTACCCTTATTTTGTCAAGTAGAATCACCCCCTTAAGTTTCGTGATCGATTTTTGAATCACCCTGTATAGAGACCTGGAAGTACAAATTTAAGGAGCGTTCCTGCTTTGTCTATTCAAGCTAAATGTTTTTATTTGTATTGGTTTTGTAGTAAACAATTTATTGTAAAATAAAAACATTTGATTTTTATTATCATGAAAGCCAAACAACTTTTTTTATTTTAAATAGAACACTTTATATTGAATATAGACATTATATTCTAATTTTAAAGGTCAAAATTATATTAAGTTTTTTTTTTATTTATCATTCATATTTTTTTAGTAAATTAACATTTTCAATTTTAGATCTAAATTTTTTGCAATTTTTCAAAAGTAGGTGTTGACTGAGCTGACATCATATTTCATCATATACAAAACATTTTTGACAAATAATTTGGTGACACTTCTTGTTAGTTAAACCATCATCGTTGTTCGAGGTTATTTGAAAACTCTAATTATTTATAATGAGTACTTACCCCCAAAAAGAAAAAATTGAAATGATTTTAGTCATAGGGAATTGTGAAAAAAATTTCTTGCTTGCATCAATAATTTATATTTACATGCATCCGGATAGACGCCATTCCGACAAGCGTTAACTAAAAAGTTTTGCTGCAGGTTTTTCGATAAATGTGGCTTATAAAAAAACAGACACGAATTACGAATTTATTTTTTACCTAAATAAGGTAAAAATATTCAAAATGTCAACAATTATATTCTTCTAAATTTCTAGAAACTTGTAACACTTTATATTTGGAAATAAACAAATTTTAACCAACTTTTTCTTCTTTTAGGTTTATTCAACATCTTAACAATTGCTTTGGAAGTATAATAATGATGGAATTTGTATTATCATCTGTACAGCTAGCCATGTCGGTTGTATCTCTTACTAAGGTACTAACATTTGAAACAATTTATATTACCAAATCAAACATTGTTTTGCTATATTTATTGTCAAAATTAACATTTAGAATGACAATACAAGTTCTAGTAACTGAATATGTGAAACTTAAACGCCATTGACAATTATTGGCCATGCAAATTACTAAAATCTAAAATATGAACTTTTTATTTATCAATTCCAGTAAAATTTAATCGTTCAAAAACTTCAACTGATTTTGTTTTGATCTAATTTAGCTGCTTCACTTAACTCGCACAAGCACAACTCAACATCAATGTAACATGTTGCCTAACAAATCACCGTATATCTAGAAAATAATTTGCACACAAAAATATTTTAAATTAACCCATGAATCAAAATTTTTCTAAAATCGTAATGAAAAGATCTGATTTAACAATGAATGATACAAACAAAACTTTGAAAAGAAGAATGTTTAGATATTTCTTAATATTTTATTTTATACAAATTTTTAGATGATTTTCACAGAAATGTTTTGGATTTCCTTTTATATAATAATGATAACTTTTCAAATATTTGTGCTCTCCTGGAGTTGTAATGAAGTGAATACTCAGGTAACAGTATATATAGTATGCCTATATTTATTCTCCTTTCAGGCAGCTAAAAGAAAGATTAATATACACACAATGTATTTCCCGCAAATACAACTCTCTCTCCATACGCGTTTCGTTCACCTAATGATCTCATCAGTCGAGCTGTATCGAACTAAAAGCAACATTCGCAGGAAATTCCGAGACATGTTTGAAAGAAGAATAAATATAGGCAGCAAGTTAAACACCGATATAAATAGATTTATTTATTTTTTACTGAAATCTATACAGGAGTATATTTCATGGAATCGGTATTGGGTTATTTATAGAACATTTGTAAAATAAAGACTTACAATATTGTTTGAAAAAATCTTCCTACTTTTATGGCTTGTAATTACTTAAACTGATAAAGTAATTATTGCCAATTTGATGTGTTGACATACCTATAAATTTTTCATTATTTAATATGGATTTTTTATCTTCCAATCGAATGTTAATATTTCTCTCACACCTTTGTATACAGCTGGGCAAATCCTAACAATTTATTTTATGTACCCCTTACCTGTCTAATTTAATAATCCTGTCTTTGTTGTTAACTAACATACAACTTATATTTTCTTTATTAACACTTATTGTTTTACACCCTAAATTGTTTAAATTATAACAGGTACTTATTTAAGAATATAATTTATTGATTTAAAATTATTATATTTTAGTGTATTTACTCTAGAGAATTCCTATTAGTTATTAGTACGTTCGGCGATATTGTCCAATTTCTATACTCCCTCTTTTTCTCGTTTGTCACTGCACAATTTGAAGGTTACGGACATTCAGAGCTTTTTTTATTCCTTCCTTCCAATTTCTCGTAGGTCTTCCTCTTCTTCTACGGTACTCTGAATATCATTTCATGGTTTATTTGGGCAATGGTAAATCAGCCAATCGTTCAATATGACAGTACCAGATTAATTGTTTACAATCTATATATTTCATTATCGTATCTTCTATTCTTATCTGTCATAATATTTCGTCGTTTCTTATACCCTGTATCTGTGATATTCCTAATTAAAGCATTCCTTCAACTTCTACTCGTTTTTTATTTCGCTAGATCTCCAAGTTTCAGCCCCGTAAATTAAATAGCTTTGTATCATTGTTTTGTATATGTTATATTTTCGTTTGTCTATTTGTCAATATTTTTACTCTACTGTATCTCATTTAGTCATCCAGCTTGAATAATTCTTGCACGAATTTCTTTATCTTCTATTCCCGTTCTATTAAAAATGACTCCGAAATATTTATAATTGTCGGAACCTTCGATCTCTGTTTTATTATTAATTTGTGTGATTTTGTTGGGTTAGATGATCGAGCAAATTATGGAGAGTAACTGCGCCTTGCGGCCAAACTACAAATGTATCATCTACGTATCTACACCAAAATTTAGGTTTTAGAGAAGCAGAAGATAATGAGTTTTCTTAGAAATTTCCTTGAAAAGTAAAATAAGTAAAAATCAATCTTTTGACTGACATTTTATATCATGTTTAATATAAATAATAACTCTGTGTGTATCAATAAAAATTTTCAATTTATTGAAATAATGTTTTTAAATTTGTTTCAAATTTGCATAAATATGATCAATAAGCGTATTACACAGGTTTATAAAAAAATGGGGTCCTGATTGTCCCTGAGCCGCTGGGAATTACTACCAAAGTAATTTGCTACATAGAATCCGAACCGGAGATAGAAATTTACTCATCATTTTAGAATTTTGAGATATTTGAGGTTATGTACTCGAAAAATAGTTTTTCTTTGGCTACTTTTAAGGTCATGTACAGGATGCACATTTTTTTTTTAAATTTCGTCATTTAATACTACGACAATTTAAAGTCCAAGTTACTAGTTTTTTTACACATCAATATCGTTTTTTGCACATTTCGATCCGCCATTTTGAATCCAATATCAACAAATTTCTAATTTCTGGCATAATATTCTTAATCAGCTATTCCGAAACCCCCCAAGTGAAATTTTTTAGATACTAATATCATATCTTGTAAATTCTGATGCATCATTTTGTATCAACCATCTTGGAAATGAACATTTCAATTTTCCGACTTCATATTCATACATAGCTACTTCAAAAATCCCCCAGGTACGAATTCTCTAGAGAAATGTATACAATAGAAAACGGGTTAATGTGAATGGATGCTTACGACATTGTTGGAATATATTTCATAACTTAAAATGGCTGTAACTCTGCAGGAAAAAGTCGTAAGATCAGATTAGTATTAAATGATGCAACTAGAAAAAAACGAAGAAAAAAATTTTGTACATTCAGTACATAACTTCAAAGACAGATAAAAATTTATTTTTAAGTACATACTTCAAAGATCTCAAAATCCTGATGTAATGGACTAATTTTGACCTCGGACTCCAATTCTATGCAGGAAAGACTCCCAGGATACTAAATAACAGAACGTTGTAGACCTGTGTAATTCATTATTAAATGTATTGTTACGATTTCCTCTCTGTATTTTTTTCATTTGGTCCAAATAACGACCCTTAAATAACCATTCAACACTTTTACATCCAAATACAAACTAAAATGAACTACTCATATCCTATCCATATTTATATACCTATAAAACCTACTAGAATATACGAAAATAGTAGACTAGAAATATAACTAACCAATGATGACTCATTGATATAATATTTCTATTATGATTCATCAAAATGATATTTCTATATATGCTGATGAAAATTGTTAACAAGAATTAAAAAAAGAACAATGGTTATGCTGCGGATAAAGTATTTAAATGTTTTCTTTTACCTTTTTGACGTTTATACAGTTGATACCTAAACCTTTTTTTTTATAAAAACAGTATGGAGCTAGGTTATAAAAATTTAATATTTTCGGTCTAAGAATTTGAAAAACACCTATACTAATTACACCTGAATTTTGATTGAAAATATTCACTTCTCATCTTTTGAAATTAAAAAATGTATTATATTTTTAACAAATAAAAAGTTGAGAAGAAACAAGAAACGGTTGCAAAGAATTTGTTAGAAAATCACTATCTGTGTATAGCTCGAAAAAGACGGTTATCTATTTCAACAGAATTATTATTGTGCTTAAGTGGTATATAATGTTTTTTTGATAAAGTGAATCTAGACTAAAGCCAACAATGGGTCGGCTCGCAACAGTTTTGGCAATATATATGAAGGCTCTTTCATAAGAATCATCTACTACATGTTACTAGTTTGATTCCCGTTTTTAATTTTTTACATTTAATTTTATTTAAAGAACTAAAATAAAATGTATGTTATTTAGAGCCAAGCTGTTGGAAATGCTGCATATGAGAGCAAATGGTATTTACTGAACAAAGATGGTAGACGATTAACACAAATAATGATGCAGCGAGCCCATCACAGGCCTCTTATAATGACTATAGGTCCATTTGGACCAATGACACTGGACACATTTTTGACGGTAAATACCAGAGTTATATTATTTTGCCTTATTCGGTGTTTCTTTTTGATTTGTGTGCGTTTTTGTGAGCAAATATTGCGAATAGAGGGCTCAAAACATTTGTAATATATGATCTCTTTCTAATTTTTGCTTTCTGGAAAATTAAAAAATCTATGTTCAGAACATTTTTAAATCTCGAGAGCTTCCTAACTGTTGAGTTTTTAACCGTCTTATAAAAGAAGGAGGTTCTCAATTCAACTGCTATGTATTTACATCGATTACTTCGGAAAGACCGCACCGATTTAAATGAAATTTTTTGCGTTATGTTCAGGAAGTTGCTGCAATGGTCCCATATTATTTTCGACGAAATTAGGGTAGTAAAATCCAAGATAGCACTGATAATATGACGGAAAAAAAGTTAACTTAGTCCGATTTTCTCCAAAATTAAAAATCTAAAATTATTTTAAAAAAATTCAAAATTGTCCAATTTTTTCCAAAATTGTTATGAGGGATTGAACACAACGAATCCGAAATTATTTTAAAAAAATTCGATATGACAGATCCAATATGGCGGACAAAAAAATTGATTTAAAAAATTAAATATGGCGGATCCAAAATGGTGGATTAAAAATTTTACTTCTCTCGATTTTGTTTAAAATCACTATTGAGGGATTTTTGTTAGCGTTAATAACAAATTTAAAAATATTTATATAGATTATAAAGACTAATCAGTACAACATTAAATAAAATGATTTATCCATTTTTATTTTAGTACATCATACTTTATTAAAAAATGTCAGCTTTCTGTTTAACTGAAAAGTTGATTAAACTACTTAGTGTGGGTTAGAAGGGGGTAGACAATTTTAATTTTTAGTGCATTTCTTAAACAGACGAGATTTCGGTGTCGAGAATTGCATCGGCAAGTGTAATTATTATTTCACTTTTTAGATTATGAAAATTTCCTACACCTATGTAAGCGTTATGAAAAAATAAATTATTTTTAAAATCACGGAAATTAGGACAACTGAAGAAAAATTTGATTTTCTAAAAGATAATGGCAATAAAGGATTTTAAACTTTAAAATTAAGAAGATTATGATGTTAGGTATTTTAATATATATATTGAAACGTTTTTGTCATTTCACTAATTTTAAAAATTAAGTATAATGGATTTTAAAACTTTTAAATTTAGAAAATTATGGTACCAAGTATTTTAGTAAATGCATCTTAAAAATTAATTATGCAGAATTTTAATCTTTGAAAACGTTATAATAGTAAGTAAATATATCTTAAAAATTTAATTTGATAGAGTTTAAAACTTTCAAATTCAGAAAATTATGATATATAGTGTTTTAGTAAATTTATTTTAAAAATTAAGTATGCAAGATTTTACACTTTTAGATTTAGAATATTATTGTATTAAGGCTATTAATAAATAAATCTTGAAACTTAAATAATTGGTTTTCCTCTTTAAATTTAATATTTAGAACTCCTTGTTGCATTGCAGTAGTCAAGTCAGTTAAATTTTATTAAAATGAAAATAATATATTGGCGCAGCACCTGGTGGTTTTAATATTTTATATAAGTCCTATATGTTATACCCACCTTAAATAAAAAATATATGCGTAAAATCTTTCAATCAATATAAAATTTCTGGTCCAAATATCGTTTACCTTTAATATTGAAACTAAACTTGCAAGTCAAATCTTTTATAGGCTCAACCAACTAATAGAGAATCATCTGACTTGTTTATATTAATTTTGTCAATATAGAATAGCATTCCCAGACAGAATTTAAGGTAATAAAATTGTATGTTTGACATTTTCTACACACCGTGAAATACAGTGAATAAGTCCTAATATTGTACAATGCTAAGTTTAACTGTGAACAATTTTTGATATTTAGGAATTGGAGTTGGTATATTTGGAAGTTGTGTATGTTGATATATGGATCTCCAGTGAAACTACTATACTGATTTCAAAGTAATTTATTGACTAAATAGCATTAAAAAGATATAAACGTTATATTACTATGCTCTCGCTACGGTTAGTCCCTAAAACTCAGTATGTCCAAATAATCAATCAAATATAGTAAAATACTTCAGACTAAATATTAAAATTGTATATTATCATCAAAAACGTATGCTGAACACATTAAAATACATCGAATGGTTCTCGGAATTTTCCCGATAGATGGATACATATCGGAAATTTGTCGAACAATAAATACACATAGATAGATTTGAAAAACATAGTGTAAATAAATAGTGTAGCTATAAAAAATTCTAGATACCCTACCCATGCGAAGCCTAATACATCCCCCCCCCGTGTGGGATTTCAAAATCATGCAGCTAGAGTAACAAAATTAAGCAGTGAAAACACAATAAGCTTATGTTTCCTAATTAGTATCCTAATTTTTGTCAATTAGTCCTATCTGTTCCAGAGTTTTGCACATTAAAACAACGTTATTATGGAGATTACTAAAATTCAAATAATCAAATTTATAATTAAAGAATTATAAAAAAAATATTATTAAGAAATCTATTTTTATTAGTAGACTTTTTATCAAACCACATGACAAACATTTTTTTTTATTTCTAATACATAGTATACAGGATGGCTTATTAATGCATTGGCTAAAAATCTCTCCAATTTTATAGAGTAAGGAAAAACTGCTAATTCAACAATATACAAGGTGGATATTTGAACTGAGAAAAATCAAATAAGAAAAGGCTATTCTAAAAAAAAAATCTGAAAATTGTCTATGGATTTTTGTGAACAATAATTACCCTTCGAAGGAACGAAAGCTTTCACGACTTTGGTCAAGTTGAAAATCATAGTTCTTGGATTTAGACCATGTCAAATTAGAATTATTTATCTGACGTTTCGCCTACGAATGCACCAGGCATCTTCAGGGATCTTTACTCTATGCGATTAGAATACTGAATAAGTGTCTCGTGCAATCGTAGGCGAAATGTCGGATAATCATTCCAATTTGACATGGTTTAAATCCAAGAAACATGGTTTACATTATTTACACTCTCTAAGTGGTAATATTCTTCCCAAATGTTTTTCAAATGAGACCCTGAGTCTTGCGACACCCCATTTAAGAGGGTATTATCCATTTTCATGTCTGATACTTTCTTTAAGGCAATCAATATTAGCCGGGTTTATTACAGATAGTTTTGTCTTAGATTACTTGTAACATTGCTGATCATTGAATCGTATCTCTGTGTGCAATATATTTGTTGTAGAAAACTTGAACCATGTAGTGACGAACATAATGATGATATTATGGTGGTATTCTATCTTTTTGAAATGCGATCATCAGGCAACTGACTCCACTTGATTCAGAAAAAGTGTTTCCAGAACTAAAATTCGGTCTTTCTAGAGAATGTGAAGGTACAAATACCTGTTTAAATTATCGAAATATATTAACCCTATAACTGCTGCCTGAAACGTAAAGGACCCCGCAGATATCTTTTAGAAAATCGCTTTCAGTAAAATTCTTTAAAACCACCTGGTTCTAGTAGTTCGTGGTTAGTAGATCAAAAGTGTCAATGGTCGCTAAATTCAGAAAAAAAAACTCATAGTTCAAAGATATAGATCACTGAAGTTGCACTATTTTATATTTGGAAGCCAACACCTATGGTACTGTAACCTTTCTTTATGTTCGTAAGAATGACTTCTGCCGATATTTTATAGAATATTTAGAACAAGGTTTTCATCTTCGGTAATAAACTTCTCGCCTTCAAGGTCAAAGGCCAAAGTCCGATCAAGGTCAAATTGAGACTGATTGATAAGTAATCCTTTTGGTCCTCGGAACAATGGTGTCTGCCGAAGTTATAAAGATGATCGAACAAAAGATTTTTATCGTTATTTTCACGGAAGGATTTTTTTTTACCTCTTGTTCAAGGTCAAAGTTAACGATCGGCTCAGAGTCAAAACTGGTTTAAAGGAGTAGTTCTATTTTTTAATCCGAAAATATGATAATCAGAATGTTTTGACTTGAGATATGATCTTGTCCTTAGCAGTCTAAAAACGGCTTTTATCATATTGTCTAGCGTGAATAAAATCTAAATCCAACAGTTGCCCTCAACGTCATATTTTTAATACATTTAACAAAACTAACTTTTTTAAACATTTTTTTGACAATAAATCAGGAAATATAATTAATTGTACATTTAGCTTTTTTAGTATAACCTAGAATTATTGCAGCAAAGGGAATGTCCACTTTAACAATTGGTTGGAGATAACTTCTTACCTGTTAAAAATTCTTTTAAATTTTTGATAATTAGGGCCTTAAAAGATCTAAAATTTGGAACACTCTCTCAGCTATTATATCATTTAATGCAACTAAAAAAAATTTCGAAAGCATTTTACTGAATAACTCTAATTTAAAATATATTTTTTGGAAGAAATAAATATCCTTTCATCTTTGCTTTTATTTTAAAAGAAAAAAATCTATATTTTTTATTCATATTCATTTCAGTTTTTACCTGAATGTGTATTTTTCACCTTACCTCTAATTTTCTGGAAAATAAAAAAAAAATACTTACTTGGTTTTACTTACAGACAGAGAAGAGGGACTGCATTATATTTAACACCTTTTTTACTATTTCGTACAAGAGATTCTGAAAAAGATACTATGGTTTTTTATAATTACTTTATATTAAGACTGTTTAACAGAGGGGTCCATTCGGAAATCAAAATCTGTACTTGTCTGCACAATTTGGGACAAAGCACTTAATTTTGGATGGTAAAACATTTTGAACTGTTTTAGAAAGTAGCAGAATTTTTTGATAAAAATAAAAATCACAAAAATTACGCACGTAAATAGAAACCGCATACTGGTATACAGGATAGCACGGTTGGGATCTAACTTGAACTGAAGGAATGATTTAATAGCTATTTGAAGAAGAAACCTGTACTTGGTTCGGGCAGCACCACCCGTAATGGAAGGCCAAGTTCAACTACTCGTTTGGTATCTTCCATAAAAGAAATTTTTCTATATATGTTGTGGTACACCTCACCATAAGAAAAATGAATTCTTATATTGAACTGAACAAAAAGTTTGATACAAACTGCGCCATCTCCTGGAATTTCATGCAATGGGAACGAAGAAGTCTCGTGTGAGATATATTTAAATAGTAAAAGATGAAATGATATACTTGCAGCAGGTTGATATAAATTGTTTGTTTCTCCTAGATATACATTAATTTAAAATGAAATTGTTGGTTGGTTAACTTTATGAGTTCGTTTGTCAAGAATCGCTTTTTTTCCCTTAGCTCAACAAAATTTCACCTCTTTTTTGTTTTATCTTAAACGTGCATTCGTATAATATTAATATTAGAACTATTCAATTTAAAAACTAATTGAAACTGAAAAGAATTTTTTTTTAAACCCAATCGTTGCATGATATGGCACTTAAAAGCAAAAAAATTAATTTGATGTTTGAATAATCCAAGTTACTTACTTATCACTAAAAAACTCTCATCGATACCAAACTTGTCTCTGTTGACCTATAAAAATTAGTGATATCTCATGTGAAGCCAAGTCTATAACATTCTCATTAATAAGTCTAGTCGTTTTATTTATAGATCTCTGGAAATCAATACATATTAGATTAAATAATACTCAGTGACTTGACAGTTACGCAGGACAAAGATGTGACAGCTACAATATACATTTAAACAAGAACTGTTAAATCACATTAAATTCCAAAACATCGTGTATAAACTATAGAATATAAATATTGTATACTTAATTCAAAAGACGATTATTATGTTTTCAATATTACTAGTAACCGTCACACTTTTGTTTTGCATAACTTCCAAGACACCTATTGTTATTTAACCTAAAAGAGGAGACTTTATTTGATTCGTTAAAGGATTTGTTCACTAACTCTGAATATATTTATCTACCTTCGTATAAATAATATAAAATAATAAAAAGTAAATTTAGATTTACAAGCCAGACGACTTCGCACTCCCTCCAGGGATTCTTGGCTCATACCAGGTATACAAAGATACCAAAAGTATGAAGCTCTGTGGGGACCCTTCCCATGTTATTGGGTCCTAGGAGGCATGGTCTTCTTAACTTCCTGGAAACTTTTGAACGGTCCGCGCGGTTGCAAGGAGAACTGCTTTCTGCATCGGTTTACACAGATGCTCACCAAGGCCAGGTCCTTGATGTTCCGCAGGAGGTTCTTTGGTATCACTCTAGTTGTTGGCACTATTATGGGAATCGTGTGGACGCTGTTAATTGCCCATTGTCTGCGGATTTGCACCTCCAGATCTCTGTATTTGGCGATCTTCTCATTGCATTTTGGTCTTAGGTTGTTGTTATTAGGTATAGCAATGTCAATCAGTGTAGTTCGCCTAGAAATTTTATCTGTTAGTATAATATCTGGCCTATTAGAAGCAACTGTGATCGTTCGACCCTAATACAACTTGTTCTCGTTGTTTTCAAAAACAGGCTCCGGATTGTATTTGTAGTAAGACACTTTTCCTACCTGTAATAGTTTTAACTTGTCTGCTAACTCTTGATGGATTATCTTAGCTGCTGAGTCGTGTCTTTCCTTATATTCGGTTGCGGCAAACTCTTGGTATCCTCCAGTTATATGCTGGATTGTCTCTGATGTTCGACAGCCATTGATCGTTTTCTGTTGAGGGATCTCTGATAATGAATAGTTCTTTGTCGGAATAATCTGACCTTGGATAGCTAACAAGAAGCCCTTCGTTTCCGGAAACATCTGTTCTGAAATCAACCAGTAGTTCAACGCTGAGTTGTCGACATTGTCTTAATTGACTTCATATGGATACCGTCCATGAAGTGGTTTGTGTAGCCAGGTTTGTAACTTCTCTTGGTCTGTTCGGTGGTGAGAAGCAATATCCCGTTCTCTCAGCTGTAGCGACGTTGAATTGTCTATCTCGATGTAGTGTGAAAGAGTCCGCTAACCTGTGGAAATAAAAACGTACGTTTATTATTTATTGAACGAACTGCTTACCAATGTCGACCAATTCTCTTGCTCCTTGGTGCCTTGGAAGCATTGTACGTTCAATAGCACTCCGAGGGCGGTGTTTGTGTGCTTTTGTTAAGAGTGTTCTTATTTTCCTTTGCAGGTTTTCGATGTCCGTCCTGCTCCATTTTACAATTCCAAAGAGTAGCTAAGCGCAGAGCATGCGTACGTGTTGAGCGCCTTAAACAAAGTTATACTATTTAGACTAGTTTGTAACACCCGTCTTACCTTCCTGATAAATCCGGTTATCAATTGGGCCATTATAGTGCGATGGTCAATTCTTTTACTCTGTTTCATACCTAGATACTTGTATGTTTGTTCTGCTTCCATTGCAGCTATAGTGTCACCGTTCTACATTTCAAATGCTCCCGGTTGTATCTTCCCTTTAACGATATTCAAAATACGCCACTTGTCAAGTCCAAACTCCGATATCCCCGGAGAACTCCTCCACAATTTGAAGCATTTGCTCCAGCTGGTTTGTAGTAGTAGCCATCAGTTTCATTCATGATTCAATCTTACTACCTCTTCGTTGTTATTTCTAATACTAAAGCCGTATTTGGTGGAGTTCAAACGGCATGACAGAGAGTTCATTGCAAGGCAGAACCGCAATGGGCTTAGTAAATCGCCGTGAAATATTCCCCTTAGTATTGGAATTGTATTAGTTTCGATGGTATCGCTGAATGTCACTTGCAATTGGATCCGAGTTCTCCAAATTGACATGATGCGTTCTAAAAAGAAAACAAAATGGTTATCGACCCTATACATTCTTAATATGGTTTTAAACCACTCATGTTGCAATTAGTTCTATTCTATGTACCTTTGATATATTTTTAAAACCATGGTCATATATTAGTTTTCGAACATGTTGCGCTAATGCTTTCAAATCTTAAAAAAAATAAAGCACGATAGAATAATAATTCCTTATTTTTTCTTTTCATCTTAAATTAAGTTATTTGAATAAAGTATTTTTTTAGATTTCGTGTATTAATAGCAAATTATACTGATGTTTTAGAGAAACATATTTAGTTATTTTTAGCTATATAAATTATTATTTATACATAGATCTTAGGTTTAGCTGGGATTCTGATTTTAAATATTAAATACGAATAATGATGAAATATTTGCTACTGATTTTCAGTCCGGGCGAAAATTTAAATATTTTAATATCGTTTATATTTACATTTGATTAATCGATAAAATTTTTCAATCCGATTCATCTCTTATATGACCAGTTTTCGATGTTAGGTGAAAAGTTATTTTTTAACCTTTCAATATTGTATAAGAGTGTCTATTAGAAAATAATGAAGTCATATTTTACATTCAAAAGTTTTAGACGTATGGTGTCAAAGAATTTTAATTTTTATATTTTAGGAATCTATACCTATAAGCGACTTATATTTTGACTTATGATTGACTAACTGACATGTCCATTCAGAGCCAAAACTATTCTATTTAAGATAGGTTGACAACACCATGTATGCACCCACTAAGGAAGGATTTTTCAAAATTCACCTTCCAAAAAGGTGAAAAAGTTACTCGACCATCTTCATAAGATTGATTTCGTAGATGACCCGATGTGCAGATGGAGGAAGATAAAACTATTGACCGTGTCCTCAGAAAATGTCCAGCACTCAACGGACTGAGGCAGAAACATTACCAAAATATAATGTTGTCCCGTTATTCAAGTTCAATTAACGAGATTGCTTGTAATGGCAAAGGCGATCGGCCTCGAATGATCTACAGCAATTGTGGGATGTAAAAGGCCCAACGAGGCCTAAGCACAGATGATCAAGTAACATTCAAAGTGAGGAGTAACTTGTCATCTGATAAATTTATCGATATATTTTCATCAAATAAAGATATGGACTTGATTTTAGATTCAAAAGATTCATAGTAATATCTAAAAACTAATTCGTTAATCTTTTGATATTTGAAGTTTAACAGAGAAAAAAATGACGACAGGAAAATGATTTTTGATTTAACATATTCTGCATACGATAATCTAAAAAGTGATTTCGGCATTTTTCGAAATACTTTTTTTGAGGCTGAAAAGAATTAAAATGTTTTTTTTTTTGCTATTTTGCCAAATAACGCCAAGACTATTGCATAGACTTTATTCAAATTTCATTAGTACGTAGGAGCTATTTGCTAGGATGAAATGTATTTCACATTGATATCATAAATCGAAACAGAATAATAATAAAAAAATAAATTATTTATCACGACGTAATTTATTACCCTCCAAAACCGTTCCTCACTACTCCTTTTCCTCTTCCTTTCTTTTTCCTTAGGTAGCTGAACTCAAGAACTTCAGCTATTCCAAGTATACTTATATTGACTAGATATAGTTCATTATTTGTACGATTTTCCCATGTTCTCAAAAATTATAATAATATATAACAAAGTGAATATCTGAAAACTGAAATAATTAACGACTATAATGAATTTTGAATGAAAGCAATGTGATTATTTTTGCGTATTTACTTATTCATTTACGTTTTTTTTATATTTAGAAAAACATGCTAACCGGGTCCAGTAAAATCATTTTGAGAGTCACGAAGATACGACCCAAGATATAATGCATCAAACAGATATAAAAAAAAGACACGTGTCAAAACAATTTTATAAATTAATTTACTTTAAAACTATTTACACGGGACGCTTTTACTTGGTAAAAATCCATGACAAACTGGTAGTGATAGACAAATAACTTAGTGATATGTTTCTGCAGACAATATAGCTTCGTCAGGCTTACCAATGCAATTGCATATATATACATATCTTTATGTATTAGTAACATACGTTACCTTGGTTTTTCATTCTTGACTGGAAGAAGATTATATTCAAAATCACAAACCTTCAATTATTAACAAAATTTCCCGTACTATATATAATTATTGTATTTATAGAAACTTCTAATTAAATAAATGAAGGTAGCTATAAAAAATTTATAAATTAATAACATGTCAATTAACAGAAACTATAAAAGAAGAAAATTCTCCTCAATTAACAATTTAGTTTTCAGTTATTGTTTCCAACAAGCAAGATGAATATCGACTATACTGGACATATAGAAAATAGAGATGAGATGATAAATCTTGTCAAATGGCCTATGATTTTTGCTGGAATATGGCCAAGACCCTTAACTAATCACCCCGTTTTAAAGAAAATGTATCGTGCCTACGAAATATTTGTCAGAATTGACTATAGCATTTTCTATTTGGGTATTATAATAGAATCATTGAGATTGATAATACAACAATATGCCCCGAATATAATACTAAATAGTGTCCAAGTGGTTATTACAGTAACAAAGATGTCCATACAAGTGGTAGTATATTTTAGAAACAATATTGTAGAAATAATGGATGAGGTAACCAAAAAAGAAGGGGAACTATGGAGAGAAAATAATGAGGAAATTTTAAAACTGTGGCTCAAAAGAGTTAGAACTGGCAGAATATTTATGCTAATACTAACTGGAACAACAATTTTGACAGTAATGTCAGTAAATATAACAGGTAATTTTCAAAAATTTTTTAGTCCTTTATATTTTTTTTTCACCACATTGAATTTGGAAATTACTTTCAGATCGATAATTTACCTCGTATAAATTTGTTAGTTCGTCATATTGGGTTCAAGATATCGATTTTTAAAAAATTAATTCTCGTAATCTAGGCCCCAAAACTTATACAATTTTTGAACGAAATCGGGAAACTACAAACATTTTTAGTAAACCGTATTGTACCAGTTTTCTTTAGTTTTAAGAAATTAACTTTAGATGTGTAATTCGTTATGAAATTAAAATAATATTCGGTCTGTCACCCCGAAATCGTAGAATTTATAGTCAGCCATATAAATTCTTAATCTACACGTTACAAAATTCCCCTTTTTTTAAGTTTAACTAAATTGGGATATATAAAATGTTTAGTCCGCCAAATTGAATCTGCCATAAAATTTAAAAAAAATAATTTAAATTCATAATTTACACCTTCCCCCACCAAAAAAAAAAATATATTTAATAACATATACTGGGTGTTTCAGTTAATAAATAAAATAAAATATGACCTTGAAATTTTCTAAGTTAGTAGCTTAACTTTGAATATTTTTTATAGAAGATAACCTCAAAAAACTAAATAGAGTATCCTTGGCTCCTTTTTCTTAAAATCTTAGCTGACTAAAAGCGCAAATTTTTGAAAAGAGGAACGTAAATTACAAAGGTTTGATTAAACAATTATTATCCTTAAACAAACATTGCTATGCTCTAATATTTTAAGAATTGATTAAGATCTTCAAAAAGGTTTTTACTATGCAGAAACACACAGAATGTTTCATTTAACAAAAGGCTAAATCTAACTCGGCAAAAGTTTTGGGGGACCCGGTATACTGAAAAATATATTCGTGGAATGGACCTTGGTCAACTGTTCATAAATTCACGTAATCCAAATTCATAACTTTCAAGATATAAGCGTAAAGGAAGACCGACGAACTGTTGCAGAACCCAGTATATAGGGGGCCGCCCATTTAGAACTACGATATTCGGTTGCAGTTATATCGTTAAATCTATGAAACATTTCATACGAGTAGTGTTAACAGAATTAAAAGAGATACATTTTAAAGATATTTTAATTTATACAGAGTGTCCCAAAAACACGTGGTGAATAATTTTATTTTTAAATGTTCCAACCTACATTCTTTTATCGAAGTTGAAATCAAATTAAAGTTTCCCTTTAGTCCTAAATCTCCTTTCCTTTAAAATGCAACGTTTATAAATTATTTAACTTTTAGAAAAATAAAAAACCGTGATGTGGGTGTGAAATAATGATTTTGACCATAAAATATTTTAAAATTCAATAATTAGGCTACCTCTCATTTTAAGGCAAGAAACATTAGGGTTAAGGAGAGTACGAAAATGTGGATAGTTACATTTAAAAAAAGAATTATACGCCATAATTTTTTTGAAACACCTTACATAAGCAAAACTTTTTTAAAATAATCCTTGTTTAGCTACTTTAATTTTTCGTTTATCAAATTTTTCATCACTTTAACGGAATAGCCGCAATCGAATATCCGAGCTGACAAATTAGATATGGAATATTGAAAAAACTGGACTAAAAAAGTAATAAATCATATAATTATTGCGTAATGAAATAATTGGTAATGACCAACTAATGTCGACCTCTCAAAATTATTTGACCTTAATTAAGTCACTTCGCAGAAGTACGTAAAGAAAATTTTACGCTTCCATATCAAGAAATCCCATACGATCTACACTCGTATAATATAAAAATTTCCTTCGCCATTATCCCGCCAGACACAATCACTAAATCTCACACTCCTAAAATAGAGGCACAATTGGAAGCAAACTTTATAGCTAATATTTCGTGAATATGAAATAATATAATATTTTTAAAGATCTATTTAACAGCCGAAAGTCTTACAAAAAATAGGACAATATAATGAGGGATCTAGCAAACGAAAACTGAACACCCTCCACAGTCAAATGGAAACTCTTATATGTGGCGCAATACTTCAAGTACTTCTGGTGGAATCCTCTTCTACAATATATATAACTTGTTCTTCGGTTTCAGGGCAGATTTCTCGATATCACCCACGTTTCTGAAATTCTTTGACAAACTCATCCAAATATTTTCAAAGCTGATTACCAGTGCTCGTAAATTCACCCAAGCTTTATAGAATTTTGAAGGGATTATTCGTAAATAGGAAGGCTGATTATTTTTTGAAAGGTGTTTTAAATCATGCATAAGTACCCAATGTGGCCAAAGTATTGAATATTATTTTTTTAATACAACTAATACTTTAAAAATCATATATTTTAAATTCCGTTTCAAAAATCACTCGAACAAACCAAAAACCGTTGTGACTTCTCATGTTGCTAGTACGAAGTTACCTATATTTTTTCAGAAATGTGTCTACCAGCGACGAATTTTTGGAAGGAAACTTGTCAATTGCACGTACTCTCTGAAAAACAAATTTAAAAGATTAAGTGCTTAATTTCGTGGTATTCTAAAATATTTCACTATGAAATTGTACCTAGTGGAAAAATTAAAAACCATGAAGCATGAGTTATAGACACCTAATTCTAACCAAAAGCCTGCACAAGTTAAGATATAAAATATGCCAGCAACGACGTAAACGAGCCTTAGGGTGTACATGGGGACTGACACCTAAAGTGCTGTTTTGAATATATACTATGGTGATCTGCCCCATGAAAATATACGCCGCTATTGTATGGTGGCGTAGTACAACAAAGCACAAACACATTCTTCAACTTGACAGAGTTCAAAGAATGGCTTTATATGGGGCTCTTAAAGTCTTGGTGAACCTGTCTTTTCTTCACTTATTCATAGAGAACGAGGCCATAAAGACTGTTTATCGTCTCAGTTGCCTTTAAAACTCAACCTATCCCTGGAGATATTTCTGCCAAGTATAGAGGATTGGAGAAAACACAAAATCTTCCGAAAAATGGATCCTGGTAGTATACTGATAGATCTCGACAAGATGGAAGAGCAGGAGCCGGAGTATTTGGCAGGAGCACTAGAGTCAGAGAGTGTACTACGCTCTCGGACAAAGTGCGACAATCTTCACAGCGGAAATTTATGCTATTCTGCAGTGTGTCCATCTCTAACAAATATATGGTCAGACAGCAAGGCTGCGATATTGGCACTGAAATCCAGTGTCGTAACTTTGCGACTGGTATCTGAGTGCAAAGACGTACTAAATGTTATGACAAGGAACGGCCGCACAGTCAGACTCGTATGGGTCCCGGATCACTCGGGCATACACGTAAATGAGAAAACAGACCGTCTGGCAAAGTTGGATTCGGCAACTGAACCATATGGACCTCAACCAAAACTACCTGTCCCAATTGTTATTATCAAAAGGGAATTAAAATCGTTGCTGGAAAGCAAGTTTATTGAATCGTGGAGGGGAGCTCCTGGAATGAGGTGTGCTAAGGAACATATAACTGGGCCTAGTGCACTGCGTACTAAGGAGCTTTTCTCCTTGGAAAGAAAAGAGCTGCGAATTGTGGTGGGATTGTTGACAGGACCTCAGGGGCTATCTTCATGTCGAAGACGACCCGACGTGCAGATGGAGGAGGATGAAACTGTTGACCATATCCTCAGAGATTGCCCAGCACTCAACGGACTGAGACAGAGATATTTCGGAGATACAATTTTTTACCGAAAGCAGTTAATCAAGTTCAACTAACGAGGTTGTTTGGATTCGCAAAGGCGATCGGCCTCAAATAACCTGCAGCTATGGTGGGATGTAAAGGGCCCAATGCCGGCCTAGGCATCGATGATCTAGTATCACCAACCCTTTTTAATCATGTCAGCAACGGAAACTGGGTTAATAAAGAAATATACAATTTTCACAAGGAGAACTTCGAGTCTACAACTTGAAAATATTTTTCTATATCTAACAAAATAACCCACAATTAAGAACTCTCAAGAACACATAAGAATTAATATACAGAGGGTGGCACTTGGAAATTATAATAAATTTTATAACTAAATATATATTCACAGCATATACAAATTCGTTTCTAACTACCCTATATTATTTCCTATATATATATATATATATATATATATATATATATATATATATATATATATATATATATATATATTCAATATGGCCATCTTGTTTCTTTTATTAGGTTATTCTGACAAATTTTTAACTCCTCATTTTCTAACCAGAATGCATTAAATATCTAATGTACTTTTCCTTTTTTTTTGCCATTGATCCTTTCATTTACATGCATAACACTCAGTTATTGCATACTTAAAAAACAAATATAATTTTAAATAACACGTACTAATTCATAGTAAAAAAGTTTTTAATCATTTATCCCAACACTAACTTAAGAATAAATAATTGAGTATCGACAACATCATCGAACATACCTTCTAGTTTGTATGGCTTTGTACACCTTCATTGTCGATATTGTTAATTAAAACTTTTAAGTATTTGGTAATTTTTCGGTTAACTGAAATACAAAACGACTTTTAATCGTCTTCTACCACCTCGAAATAGGGATTAGCGGTCGAGTTTTTTTCAAAAAACAACATCGTTTTTCTAAATTTCTCTTTATCAAAATAATAACCAAGTAATATGTGTCTTATACCTTAATAATATTGGCCGATTAAGTCCAGAATACGAATTAATAGCTTAATCTTCATATTGAACACGCCTAATTATTAACTAATCTACATTTGCAACCACCTGTAGTATAACTTCTTTCCTCCAAAATAATTGGGCACCTACCTGAAGTAATTTACGGTTTCTTTTCAATTTCATTTCAAAATTGAATTGAAACGCATGTGATTTTGGAAAGAACCCATCGAAGTGTTGTAATGAAAATAAGGTTTATACTAATAAGATCAGTGATAAAAGTCAGGAATATACGAATTTTCCCGTAGAATTAATGTATCTTCAGAATTAGTTCCCGTTATGTACTCAGTGAATCAAGTGAAAATATTTTTATTTCTGTTTGGAAAAGTATTGATAAATAGTTGTAGTTCTTTAATTTCTTGGTACACAAACCGAGAGAGATCGTTCTTTTGTAATTGCATTATTTAAATCAAAATAACCTGCTAATAAATACATTAATTGGTGAATAATATACCCAGACAATAAAATAAAAGTATGAATTTTTTATTATCTAAATTATAATATTATATAGTATGTAAATAATCTATAATAATACTTACCGATAAAAAAAATTCTTTAAATCCTCTTTTGGTGTAGATTAATTATAAACTTCGCAGATTTTATGGTAATTTTTTACACAGGACTCAATTTTCAACCCTTGTATTAGTCGACCTCTAGTATAAACATTTGAACTACTTGTGTAGGACAGATAAATTAGCAAAAATGGCGGTCCTAATGCATCCTTAAAAGTACACGAAGGAGTTACAATAAGCAACAAAAGAGAACAAAATTAAAAAGAAATATTTATAACAGCGCTTCCTCTCCGACCTTAAACAACAATCAAACAAATTTGTTGTTTAAGTCTGCTAGTACGAACGAAGCCGGGAAACATAGTTGAGGAGGTAGAGCTCTACTTAATCTAAAGCGATAAAACGAGTATATAGATTATTATTTCTATTTCAACGTTAGTTCAAGTTGGTAGAGCTTGACCAAACTATATTTATCTCGTTTTCCGCTGCGTTAATTTTATGTTACTGTTAATTAAGGAACCTGATATTATGTTCAGAGTCTACATCCTGGAATTTATTCCAGTGTCTAGCCTATTTTCTTAAAACATACTATTCATTCCATCCAAACTTCGTCTTTATTTTCTTTTGTTACATATTGTAGTTGTAACCATGTCAATATATTCTTAAAGGTTAATTTCAAATAATCCCTGTAAAAATATAAAACTCTCCCTTGCTGACACTTTTAGCTCTGTAACTTAACTCCTACAGGATGTTTAGAGTTCTTATAGTCTGTTCTATTTTATTCAATATATTGGTAATTTTTGGAAAAATATTCGTTAAAATCTCATTTTGAATCTTCAATCCGTACTGGTAGAAGTTGAACTGAATTTATATTGACCCAACGAGATGAACTAATTTGAAGTTGACATAACAGGAATAAGATATTGTGTCAAAATTAGCTTGATGTTCTCAAAGGTTAAACGCTGAGAAAAGTTAAATAGTGTCTTGGTGAACATTTTAGTCAACTTCAATTACATTCTACTTTTAATAGAACTGAAATATTTTAAAACATTTTCTGTATAATAAAGGGAATCCTGCAAAAATACGCCTACTCTAGGTTTATGCGTGGAGGTAACGAAGTGAAACAAAAACCAAAAAAGATGCTAGAAAACTTTAATATGTATAATTTTTAATAGATATAGAAAATTTTAATCGAACTTTCAGCACATTATAAAAGATACTCGTGAGTTGATTTGGTTAAAATATTTCCACAGTAGGTTTAGTGCAAAGAGAAAAAAAGCTGAAAAAAATGATAATAAAATTGTTGGTTAGCGAACTTTATTTATTTCCTTTTTAACTTTCATCTTATTTCAACCAAATTTTTTCTCATTTTCATTAAATCACTTAGAATATAATCAATTGCTAATTAATTTTTTACTTTTTAATGACATTTTTTTGAAGTCGGTTTACGTTAAAAATAACAACAAAAATCATAAAAATGTAATTGGTTTTAAATTTAAGTACTTGAATAATTTCTGTTTTAGGTTTATTTGGTAATCAGCAACTTATAAAATATAATAGAGAACATAATGCATCCATAGAATCGCATTACATGTACCAGCTCTATTTTTTTGGAAAAAATAAACTGGACCATATAACTTTAATCAATTTTTCAAGTTTTATAATTTCATATAGTGCTATTTCATATCATATTATAACCAACTTTCTATTGGTTATGTTGTTGTTAAATTCAGCGTCACACTTGGTTGTACTACAACATCGATTAAGAACTTACATACCAGATGACTTAACTGAAGACCAAGTAGATGGAAAGATTAAGGAATTGGTTAATTTAATACATGAGCATCGCCATCTTATTAAGTAAGAGCCCATTCGTTCATCAGTTTTCAGGAAACAAACTTGTGTAAATTAGAAAATCAAAGTACTCAGTAGCGCACGACCAATTTCGAACCCGTACTGCCGTATAACCATTACCTCAAGTACTTTAGTTGTCAAACTTTGTTTTGGAGAGAAGACAGTCTAATAAAAATTTCTAGAGCGTTACAGTTAATAAACGAAACGACTTTAAAAGAGTGTCAAAGTAAAAAATGGTAAAAGAAAATATAACAACATTTAAATTCACTCGTTTCTCTTTTTAAACTTTGGAGTCGATATAGGCCAATTTGTTATCTATACAAACATACAAATCTAAATATCTAACTTTCATACAACCCAAAATGTTGTTGCGTAGTGTTTCACGGATGGGAACATGGGATTCAGTATTAATCCGGGAATACATCTGTTCATTCGTTTGGTTTCCTGTGGAAGTTTGCAGACGTTTCGCCAAAATCTCATTTGGCATCTTCTGTGCTTGGTAGTTGTAGATCAACTGTTGATCTACAACCACCAAGCACAGAAGATGCCAAATGAGATTTTGGCGAAACGTCTGCAAACTTCCACAGGAAACCAAACGAACGAACGGATGTATTCCCGGATTAATACTGAATCATATATATATATATATATATATATATATATATATATATATATATATATATATATATATATATATATATATATATATATATATATATATATTCGATAGTTTTAATAATATCTTTTATGATTTTCAATTAACAATAGATTTTTTTAAAGTAATAATGTTGCTTTTAAAAACTGAGTAACACAGGAATTCAAGACAACCATTTATAATTAAGTTTTGTTTATTAGTTATTCAAAACTTCAAATGTAAAAAAAACGTTATTGAAAATTTTCAATTTGCAGCTTCATTTTTATCGCTCTAAAAAAATTTTGTTTGATAATGGTTATATTGTATTCATTGTTCCGCCACGGTTGTGGAAAACCGACGCTACGCCATTGGATTTCATCATCCAAATGTCAAAAATAATATTAATAGGATATCTAAAATGTCAACCTTTGATCTTTCTGAATAACCCTAGAAATTTGTAACAGCCTACATATTTAAATGAAACACATCTAACTTATTCTTTTTTCAGTTTTATTGAACATCTTAACAATTGCTTTAATAGTATAATAATGATGGAATTTATATTATCATCAGTAGATGTCGCCATGTCAGTGGTTACTCTTATTAAGGTACTAACATTTACTTCGAGTAGAGTTGAAATTAATTAAGTAGAGACACTAGTATCTATGTTTGCCAAATGCAAGCACTTTTACTATCATTATTACCAAAATAAATATTTAGAAGAACAATACAGGTTCTAATAACTGAATAGCCTCGAAAAATAGTGTGATTTAAAAGAAAGTAACATTTAATGGTATTGTGAATTTTTTTCTATGTAAAGTATTATAATTTAAAACACGAGGTTTTCATTTATCAATTCAGCCAAAATGAACTGTTCTAAAACTTCAATCAATTTGATTTTGATGTATTTTAGCCTTTTCATCACATAACTGTCACAAATTCAACTTAAAATTGATGTAAACTATTGTCTGACGATAAGAAAACTTTTAATTAAATTTAGCCCATAAATCTGAATTGTTCTAAATTCTAAATAAAAGAATCTGATCTAACGACAAATATATTCAAACAATGCTTTGAAACGGAGTTTGTTAAAATGATAACACATTTTTAAATAATTTATTTTATTTTAAATAATATATTTTTAGATGACTTTGGCAGATATGTTTTGGATTTCCTTTTATATGATAATGATTATTTTTCAAATATTTGTACTCGCCTGGAGTTGTAATGAGGTGAATTATCAGGTAATAAAATATTTTTCTATTAGTCAACACTACAATTAAATAATTAAATGTCGGAACCAACAAATATTCGTTATTCTCCAAGGAATTAACAACTCACTATTAAATAAAAAAAAATATATTTAAATTAGAATGATTTCTGACAAAAAAAATTTTAATAAAAACTTACACTTAGGAACTTTTATAACAATTGTACTTGCATTTCTTGAAAATATTCAATTTTCAACAATAGGAAGCTGAAACGATAAAAAAATAATAGTTGTTTAAAAAACTATATATTTTCTTTCAACAGACTTGTTATTGAGCTTTTTTTTAACAAAGTACACATAAATCTAAACCGAAGTCAACCACGGTTCGGTTTGCATCAATTTTGGCAGTGCATATCAATAACTCATTCACATAAATCATATATAGTTGGTTTTCCTGTTTATAACTTCAGTTACCATTTTTAATTTTTCTTATTTAATTTTATTTAAAGAATTAAAAATAAATGTATATTTTTTAGAGCCGAGCTGTTGGTGACGCTGCATATGAAAGTAACTGGTATTTACTAAACAAAAATGGAAGACGACTAACACTAATAATGATGCAGAGAGCCCATCACAGACCTCTTATAATGACTATAGGTCCATTTGGACCAATGACATTGGAAACATTTTTGATGGTAAATACCTGTTAGACTGTTTACCTTATAGTATGTTTCCTTTAGCTCGTAAGCCTTTTTGTAGCCAAATCTTATAGATTTGTAAAATTTTGAAATGCTTTTCCATGCTAAAATGATTTATAATTAATTTGCCAGATTCCTAGATGACACGTGAAAAATATAAATATTTTAGGTTATGTACCTATTACGACAGTATTTATTAAATATAGAATATAAAAAAATTATAATAGGAATGTACTTTAAGATCCATTTTCAAGGGGTTATAACATCAAATCTTACATTTTATTTAGTGTAAATATAAGTCAGGCTATAAAAATTGCATAGATTATATTACAGAAGATTTGCCTAGAATTGATTAAATAATAGCAATACCTGAAAATGTATTTAAAAATTATATTTTTTTGATAGCCAATTAGTACAATATGAAATTAAATGATTTGCACATTTTTACCCTCCATTAAAAGATGTCAATATTCTATTTCATCGGAAAGTCGATAAAACTACGTAGTGTGGGTTAAAAATGGGCGGAAACAATTTTCGTTCTTAATATATAAATCTAAATTGTCCAGCCTGCAATTGTTTTTAAGTAGATAAGATATCATTATTAAAAATTGGGTTTAAAAATATATTTTCTATAAATTTAACTACTTATTTACATTTTAGATTATGAAAATTTCGTACACCTACATGAGCGTTATGAAATAATAAATGGTTTTTAAAATGGCGGAACAATGAACAACTGAAGAAGCAGCTAATATTTATGACATTAATTAAAATAGACTTTTAAATTTAAAAAATTACAGATTTAAGAATGTTATTAAATATATCTTATAAATTGAACCATTTTAATATATGATTTTCCCCTCTAAACTTAAAAGATTTTGATTTTTTTCTTGTCATTTAGGTAGATTCAGGTAAGTAAAGTATTAGAACCAAAGAATATAATGGCACAAAACCTGTCCATTTTAATCCTGCAAGCAACTATAATACATAGTTTAAATAAAAAAATCTGAATATCATCTTCAATTTAAAATTTTTTGTTTATTAGGTTTATTTTGCTTCACATATGATTGATTATCTTTAATATTGGAACTAATCATCATATTCAAATCTTTTAATAGTTTGAGCAGCTATTAGAAGAAACTCTCTTATATTTTACTTGATATGTAACAATACTTTTTGCAACATTTTAAAATTTCTAAAAAATTCTTATGTTTCTTTTTTACATTAATTTTCTCCTAATACAAAATCACATCGACTAGTTTAAGGACTTAAATGGAAATAATTAAATATTTCAGATAGTTCATTGTCCTTTTATAGGCCACATGCCAAAAAGGTTGTAATATACTAAAATGAACTATAAACAACTTATTATTTTAAAACAGCCGATCAAATTTTAGGTTATATCCTGAATACATAGCCTTAGATAAACGCACATCGAGAATTTATTTTACAATACACATAGGAGGATTAAAAAGATTTTGTGTATAAAAATAAGGTAGCAATAAAAGGATTTTAGGTAACCTATACACGAAATCTAATATAACCCACTCGTGTAGGCTTCAAAGCCATGCAGTAGCAAATTTAAGCAGTGTAAACATATGTTTCCCAATTAGTGTACTAATGTTTGTCAATTAGTCCTATCTGTCCCAGCATTTTCCACATTAAAACAACACTAATATGGAGACCAATGACATTTGAATATTAAAATTTTAATTAATCGCAAAAAAATATTTAGCTGCGAAATCTATTTTGTTCTATAATTATTATAAAGGATGAGGTATGATCTACTTAAACTTATTACGGATGAAAAATACAAGGCAAAGATCAATTGGGACACGTCAAAAGTCATGGCTTAAAGGTCTAAGATGATACATTATTTTTGACGTTCAGAGACAGCGAATTAAGAAGAAGAAAAATGTATTAGCCTCCCAAAACCATTTCTCACTACCCCCTTCCCTCTTTCTTGCTCTTTCCTTAGGTAGGTAGGCATAAAAATATCAGCTATTTTGGATATATAGCTTAAACTGCGTAAAGGCACAAGAAGGTATCCCCGGGGGAGGCTAAGTACTGATTACGTTTGTTGACCAGAAATAGTTCATTATTTGCGCTATTTTTTATAATGTAAAAAATATAACCATCACCTACACATAATTGCCGCGCCGCAAATAACACCGTCTAAGCATACTGTCGCTCTCCAGTTCTGTTTTTTGTTGGTTAGGATTTTCTATCTTTATTTATTAAGATATGTAGATTGTTTTAGGACATAATGTAAAGTATGGTATATAGGATACAGGATGTTTTATTTAGAATCATTTGTTTTGTTATCTAATTCCTATTTTTTACATTTAAGGTATTATTTATTGACAGCCGGCAGTTGATTGAACACCAGTTACTGAAATGATCTTGGACGAGTGCCGATGGCAAGAAAATCAAGTCAGTTGGTAGTACGCTAGTACGCAGAAATTCCAGCAGTTTTAGAAGAAGTTCACAATGGCACGTCTGGTGCTCATTTAAAAGTTAACAAAACTCTAGATAAACTTCGAGAAAGGCAACAAATACATCATGGTTGCTATTGACTACATCAGTAAATGGCCTGCGGGATTTACCATCCCTACCTAGAAGACCTCAACAATAGCAATAGTATTAATCAACAATGTGTTCGGCCGATTTGACACAATATGTTCAGCAGAATTGGAACTACATTCTAATCATGGGCGTAATTTTAAATCCAGGCGTTTTTGAACTGCTAACTACTTAGGATCCATAAAACCAGGACAACAGCTTTACATTAATAGGACCTTGGAAGAGCACCTCTCAAAGGTTGTAGACAGACATCAGAAAGATTGGGAGAAATGTCTGCCAATAGTCTTAAAGGCTTATCGATCAACAGTTCATGAAACTACTTGAGTTACAAGAACCAAGGTCGTATTTGGAAAGGAACTTAGATTAACCACATAATGTTCGGTTCTTCAGCTAATGAAAGTATGGAGTTTGAAGACTGGATGGATACCTTAGGAGAGAAGTTGCGAGAAGGTCAGGAACTAGTTAGAGAATCCATGGATCTGGCCACAGACAGAATGAAGACAGGATATGACATCAAGGCAAACTCGATTGAGCTCTAGCAAGGTGATAAAGTTTGATTATGGAATCCACAGAGAAAAAATCATCTAAGTTAATGTCACTAAATACTGTTCTGAACAGAATCAATGGCGTTGTTTATAGAATCCAAAGAAGTCCTAAGGCCAGAATGAAAGTAGTACATCTCCACAGGTTGAAGCCAAACTACGAAAGTATAGAAGTTACTCGAGATGATTAGAATTAGAATGGGAGCAATGTAACGAAGAACTAGGAGAATTTTTAGATGTGTCCTTGTAGAAATATTACTTTGATGCTCACTTTTAGAAATGTTATATCGATGAATCTTCATTATTATAATGTCACAATTTGTTATGTTTCTTGTAATTTTTAAATTTGTATTTTCGTATATTTTAGTAGATACTATAGGTATATAAATAGGGATAGGATGTTCTTTTGATAATAATAATAATTATCGGTATCTAAAACATAAATTAACTCTAAAAATTGCATTTTAATTAGATAAGTTAGTTACTCGTATAGTATATTACATTTTCTCGAAAATTTATACGCAATATAAATCTAGTTTATTTCTTTTTATGTCCACATTAACAGTTCAGATTATAGACATATTTTAGGAAATCAAAAAAATATTTCTGAAAACTTTAACTCGCTCAAATTGATAATTTATAACAAGTTTCCTCGTTCGTGAACCTCCTGAGGCAATAATCAGGAAATACGTATCCCAACTGTCCCTATCCATATTTATTAAAATCTTGCCCTGGCGGATCTAAAGTGTAAGCCGATGTACGTCGCGAGTCGCAAATTACCTACGTCCCGAGTGAATAAGCCAAAGACAAGTTCAGTGGCGTTTCTCTGATACTACATTTAGTCGTCGGCAGAAGTTTATTTATTAAATTTATCACTGAAATATGTTGTGACTGATTTAATAGAATTGACGAACCACCCCCTCTACCCTATGAAAAAGCAATTCTAGAGACAAAACATATCAATATCAATAAAATAAGTTGTTATGTAATTATTACGAAATAAAATATTCTAGGCGAGTGTTTTCCGTAACTGTGGTACTATTTCTCCACTTATCATTGGACCCCAAATTTGTCCATTCGATTAGCTCACGTAAAGTTACGGGGGGTTATAGTAGATAAAAATAGGGCGCAACCAACTTTAAGGTTGGGTCTTCCTAGTGGAAACAGAAAGCTGAAATGAATAAAGTCGGAAAGATCTAGTCTAACCTAGCCACAGAATTAGACCACATAATATTATTAGGTTTATTAAAAATTCTTAACAAATGGCAGGATAGCTAGTTTATTTTGCTGAAATTATAAAAGGTTACTAATTAGTTTGATACAAAATGTCTTAACTCAAACAGCGCAAATACGTCTTAAAGACGTCCATAAAACATTTGATCTCAACATTCAGGACGTCTTATGGATGTCCATAAAAGACGAATGACGTCCATAAGACGTTGTATAGACGTCTTATGTAACAAAAGGTAACGTCTTTAAGACATTTGCTTATAACGTCTTATGGGCGTCCCTTCCCAACATTAAAACAACATATTCCAGGGCCCCTTTAATTTTTTTGTTTGTCTTGTTTACAAAGTCAAACCGTAATTATTCAAAAGTCCAAGAAATAACTTTAATTAAAAAAAAATCAAGAGCAAAATATATACTACCATTTTAGATAACTACGAGTTCCGCATGAATAATTTGCTTTAAAAAATATGTTCAACATAATCTCTTTATACAAAAAAAATACATAACTTAAGCATAATGTAAAATAAAGCAAATATTTTCAGAACTACTACTGTTCGAACTATAAGTGAACCTATCAAATTTAAGCCTTAGTTTATCCCTTCGATATAATAACTCTAAAAGGTAGACTATCAACAAAATAAAAGTTTATTGAAATAAAAAGTACACAAATCTTTAAATAGTTTTAAAAACAAGAATTTTTATTTAGTCAAATAATAAATCTGGTCTGATGCCCTTTTCAGCCATGTTTGGACTGAAATTTCCTCATTTTTACGACTTTTTGCCAGTCCTGTTGTCTCTGTAGATCCTAATAAAAAATTGATTTTAATTTTATAGGATAAAGTTTATCATTTGTGGGAGTAAATTTTTTGATATTTTTGCGAATTTTTATAATTGTCCTCTACTATAGAATCGTGACTTATACTATTTCAAGGTTAATATGTATAATGAAAGACAGAACTTACTCATAATAAGTCTCGCCAAGTTCGAATCGTAGAACTTTCTCTTTCCTTTTCGTACAAATCAACTGTACATGGTAATTTTACAAGCTCACTTTACAAAGTCATAAATGCTCCGTACTCCCAGTTTTGAAATTTCTAAAACCTTAAACAAAATTACTTCTTGTAATTAACAAAACTCTATTTTCTATGTTCTTTAAATATAAACCAATCATCAGGAACAAAATAAATCTTACAGGTTTCATTAGTGGAGCACTCCATAAACAAACATTTCGCCTTCCACTTCATTAGTAATATTTCTTGTAATATTTAGGACCGGGTCTGGATGAGCTGTGCAAACCTTTTTCGCACAGATAATATTTTTGAAGATTTCATTTCATACTTCTAACATAGAGTTACTACAAAAATATAAGCGATAAAGCATTCGGGAATTTCCTGTAACACAACCTATAAATAACGTTACTGTTTTTCCTAAGTACATATGATTCTCGATCTTACCTTAAGTATTACATAAACACGAATAAAAGAGATTTTCAGCGGCACATAGATAAATCAATTATTTTAATAAAATTCTTTCAAAAGCTAAATTTTCACAGTCGGCACCCCAACAACATTAAAAATGAATAACGACATGACGAAACATAAATACAAAACTGAAAAATGACAGTTGACAGAAACAATAGGCGGGTTTTTTAAAGTTATAGTTTCTCTGGCATCATATATATATATATATATATATATATATATATATATATATATATATATATATATATATATATATATATATATATATATATATATATATATATATATATTTATGTGTGTCATTTCTATCGGTACATCAAACAGTCTGTGACAAAAAGCACTAAAGTATTGATAAAAAAGATCACGCAAAAGTTCCATTAACCAAGGTCGTAGTGAGGCTACTAAAAATTTGTCGTTCAATTAAAAATTTTAACCTCAACTTGTATTCAGATGAGCTCTGTGCGGCGTTGCAAACTTATTACCCAACTGCGACAAAATCCCTAGGGAAGGAAATGCTTTTTAGTTTTTATCAACTAAATTATACACAACTGTATTTATTTTCATATAAAATGTAGTATGTAGAATTTTAAAAGATATCTTAAAGACGTTGTATATAGACGTCTTATGGACGTCTTTAAAACAACGTCTAGTGCTGTGTGGGAATAATAAAATTGATAAGAAAAGTACATTACCCTAAATTATACTGTATATATTTTATAAATCATAATATCTATGGAAATATATCACAACTATTTAGCCCAAAAAGAAATCGCAAATATATCAAATATACAGTATGCTAGTGAGCGATATATGACGAAACCAAAAAAAATAATATTACATAAGCTACCTTTAACCGCAACCTTACATGTAAGTTTGCTACAATTTTTATGATCTATCTATACTACTTCGTATACTACCGATATCATTATGGGTTTAAATAAATTAGCAATTAAGCATCAATATTTAAATATTTCAATAAATTAATAAAAAGAAAATGTACAACTTTAAAATAGCTTATCTTAAATGTCCTTGATGTAGATCGAGGCGAGATCCAGCTTCTACCATAACTTGGAGCCTCAAGATGGTAACACGTGGAGGATTGAGCACCAGGAACGGAACTGGCTCTTACAGCTTCTGCTGGGACATCAGTACCATCTTGAAAGAGATGAAAAGGAGACGAACGGGACATATAAATGCAGAGAAATGTAAATCGCCGAAATATCGATGACAGAGCGATAAGACATCGGTGAAAGATCGACGAAGAAAAAAAGAAAGAGGAAAGAGGCCTGAAATAAACGTCCAAAATTTATGACTGGTTTTATAAATCTCTTGTAGAGAATGCAGAAGATAAAAATTAGTTATAAACCGGGAATACAAGGACGAAATTTAACTTACCCTGGTTGACATGTGGCCTCATATCTGACTGCCAAGTTTTTTCGCATTTGTAGAAAAACATCCGGAAAATTCCGTTACAACTTTAAACCGTAACTACGCAACATAATTTTCAAACTATAACTGCCCACGGGAAAAAACTTGCTTTAGGATTAAACCGGCAAAAGCCGTTCGAGCAACGCAAGTACACTTGCATAAGAGACGAAAAAAAAAGGACGATATATATCGGCTAATCCCTTATAAAGGATAAAAGGCCCAGAAAAAATGAAATCACAACTGCCAACCTAACTCTAGCTCTGAATACTGTCGTAAGTCACTAATTTTCAATTGGCAACACTATCTGTTGGTACGATATCTCATTCTAATCAGTGTATCATGAAAATAGAATTTCTGTAATTTCGGATGTCGACAAGCGGAATAATTTTAGGTCAATATACTGACAAGTTCAGGACGTCTATCAAATGAATAGCTGTCTAATGCCAAATCATCCACAAGGGACTCCCTTTGTCTATCAAGGAATATTTTGGTTTTTTAACAAGATGTCTCAAAGTCACCAAACCGTCAGGTAAATATCCATCACAAATTTAAAATTACAAGGAATGTAATATTAATAAATACATCACTTCACACAAAAAATTTGTATTGTCCGATTATCTCCAAAATTGAAATAGGAGAGTTTTTGGAGTCGTAGATTTCGAATCTAAAATTTTTAAAGAACTGAGATCGTTGTTCTGGCCGCGCTTAAGTGAAATACTTTTATTATGTCTTTAATAATGTCCGTGCTTGCAATACCCTGGATTCTCTTCAAGACGAATAAATCTTTTGCCTTTACTAAAGATTTCCGTGAAGAGGATCAACATCAGAATCTTTCTTCGAACTTTTTTCATCACTAGATGTAATGTTTCGTGGAAATGTAATTCTTCTAGGAAACTTTCATGTTCCAACATTTGTAAAACCTACTGGTCCCCTAGACGCAAGACACAGTAGCCTACTTAACCTAGGTGAGTTCCTTAACCTCACATAATATAACACTACCCTAAACATAAACCACCGTCTTCTTGATCTAATATTTGTCAATCTTAATCTTACCGTATCGCGTAGTGATACGTCCCTAATTGATGATGATCCACGTCACCCTGCATTGACTTTTGAGTTCCATGCAACTTTCACTCATTCCACTTATTTTCTTTCCTGAACGTAATCCTGATCAACCTCAATTCAACTTTCGCAGAGCCAACTTTGCAAGCAATAATGCTCCACACCAGTTACTGAGTCTACTGTCGTGGTGAATGCCTGCAAGTCGTTTTATATCATCACAAATTTGCAGCCTGTATACCTCGCAAATTGTCCATACGAAGGCGTTTTCCCCTTTGATTTACGAGTGAACTGATTACCAATATTCTCAAAAAAGAGAAGGTGCTTCGACATATTCAAACTCATAAAACTATTTATTACCTGGAAAAGTACAGGTCTTTGCGTAAGCTAATAAAGTGACAATCGCAGCGGCCCTACGAGGCGTTTGGAAGAGACGCTGAGCAAAATATGAACAGTGATCCTTCCAACTTTTGGACTTTCGTTCGGAGTAAAAAAACTCACTCACGCATTCCGGTTATAATGAACTACGAGAAACATCAATGGGCCTCATAATATTGTCTTAGCGTTTGCGGAGTACTCCAAGAGTGTGTACAAGGACTCGAAGCCCTCTGAAATTTCTACTTCTGAAACGATTAACATTCCCATAATCACTCCCACGAATGTTTCTTGGGCCTGAAAGTCTCTCAAAAAAAAAAGGCTACATCTGGCCCAGATGGTATTCCTAGTTTTCATGTGAGGGACTGTTCCACTGTTCTGAGTGCTTTATTTGTTATATTTTCCAATTGATTTTGAAGAGCGGGGTTTTTCCAGAGATCTTTAAGATGACCAAAATCTGCCCTCTAAAAAAGAGCGATCCACCTCCAGTTGAAAACTATCGTGGCATTACAATCTTATGTAACTTTTCCAAGATCTTCGGGATTATCTTGCAGAAATATTTATTTTCTAAAATTCAAAATCGAGTATCGACTGATCAATACGGCTTCTTTGCTTTTCTTCCTCTTGCGTTTGCAATGCCCTTAACAGCAGAAGTCAAGTCGATGTTATTTACACGAACTTCCGTAAAACTTTTGACCAAATCGACCATCACATACTCTTACAGAAAGCTTCTGTCCTATTTAGCTTCTCTTACGACCTTGTTTCCTTTTTGAAATCCTATTTATTTAATTGTAGTCAGTTTGTGCAAATATAGAAGCATATAAATCTGCGAGGTTTACTCCAACGTCAGGTGTCCCCCAGGGTTCGAACTTGGGGTCACTTCTCTTTAATATATTTATAAACGATTTTGTTTACCAGTTGGATTGCCACAGACTGGCCTATGCAGATGATTTAAAAATATTTCAACGCATTGATTCAGTTGCAAACTATTTGTCCCTTCAGGCCAGTATTGATATGATCAGTCAATGGGATGTAGCTAATAAGCTGTATGTTAACATCTCTAAATGTAATGTTGTTTCTTACTCTCGGACAAAAAATCCTGTTGGTTTAATTACCATATAAATAGTTCCATAGTTAATAGATGTTTTACTGTGAAGGACCTGGGTGTCATCTTCAATGCGAGTTTCTCCTTTATTCCCCACATCGATCAGATGGTGGCTAGCGCATCTCGAACATTGGGTTTTATTCTGCGAAACTGCAAAGCTTTTTCTAGCACAGCGACTTTCAAACTGCTGTATTATAGTTACGTAAGATCGAGGCTAGATTATGGATCAATTGTCTGGTACCCCATATAGAATTGTCATGGCCTTGCCATAGAGGCCGTCTAAAGGAAATTTCTAAAATATTTAATGTTTAGAGAGGGCAATATTTATCCTCAGTGGTGTTTCAATCATGATTTAAGGAACTGCCATTGGCTGTACGTCGTGACTTCCAATTCGTATCATTTCTCTATAAGCTTCTGAACTCGAGGATTGATTGCCCCTTTCTGCTGGAGCAACTATTATTTCGCGTTCCCCGTGTTGGTGAGACACATCCACCAGCTTTCTCCACTGCCCTTGCTAGGTCAAACATTTTATTCCAATGTATGCCTACAGCTTGTAAATCCGTCATTCAAATAGATGGTGAACTGATTTTGAATGGACCCTTAGTCTGAGTTTTGGATTATATGTAGCTTTAATAAGTTTATTTACTTTATTAGTTCATTTACTTTATCCCATTAGCTTGTTTAACTATGTTTAAATTTCCTGTAAGGGAATCGTTGGCCTGTTAGAAATAAATAGCTATTTATTTATTTATTTATAATATTTATTATTTTTATATTGTTTTAGAACGTTCTTCAAATTACAGGCGATAGAAAACATTTTAATTTCTCTACTTAATTTTGCAACTTTGCAAACGCCTAGCAATAAATAAAAAGTAAGCGAGAGGTCTGAAAATTTATTTTTGCCTAAAAAAGTAAACATACAGAATATAAAAATTTTAAACTGTACACTCTAACTATTTTTATAATTTCTCTGTCAGGTGACCGGATCTGCATGCAAAAATTTATAAAATTTACACACTGAAAAATGCAGTTAGCCACTAACTAATTTATAACCAGATACCTTAAATACAGCAAACTTATGATTAGTTTATCATAAGTTACCGTCTTGCAAAATATGAGAAAAAGGCTTACTATGTTAGAGATAATTGTTGCTTTAGGTATAGCCTGATGTGGCATTAATGAACAATATCAATGCCAACCTAAATAAGCATAAGAGTTAGACGAGTGAATGAAAAACACCACAGGCGTTTTATTTTTTTTTTGCCATTATTAATTTTTAAAAACATTTTTGTTATTTATAAATTAAAAACTAAGCGAAAATCTTTGTATCGAAATTATTTATATAATTCGCTAGTTTTTCTGTTCCAACAATGATAATTTTCTTTACACCGCATCTTGTTCACGGAGAGCCCTTAATCAAAACTAATTTCCCGGCTGACCGGGCCGAGGACTTTCCGTTTAGCAATTAAACTAAGGACATTATTTTACTAATTTCATTGCTATTCCATTAGAGGTCTGCGTGATGCAGATAGGCTATCTTGGTGCGGCGGCCACGCCGAAAGTCGTCTGTCCGCTCCGCTCCGGGCCACTATTAATGGTACGGGTCTGGGCCCGAATGCAACTAATTACTCCCGACATAGGCAACCAACCGTGTCAAAATGATACTAAATACGAAAGATGAAATTAATACCAGTTAATGTCGCAAGCTAGTCCCAAAAAAATCCATGAGAGAATATTTTTCTCTTCTTCAAAAAGTAATTAATCTCGTTTCTTGCTAAATATTAGGTGTTTCGGCTACCAGAAATAAGTACTATTTAGTTGCTTCAACCTGAACACTGAACTATATTCATTTAAATATTTAATACACAGAATAAACTTAGAAGCAGGATCGGATCCAAAACGAAAACGATAGCAAGATCGCTCCACTCTCTTCAGAGAGCTCAGCTTCAGAAAAAATTATCATACTGTACTGTTTTGTATATGAATAGGGTGGAGGTAATTTCGATCTTTTGTTTGCTCTTATGACATCGCTCCCCCCCCCCTCTCACAAGAAGAGCATAGAACAGACATATGTCATTAATTACAGTCCTGAGTAATTGCGAAGTTCGCTCGCAGTCGCCGTACAATGAGTTTTGTGAATAGTGAATTAGATTTCACCGAAACGTCAGCTGCATTACAGTCCTGAGAGAGACTCAGCACATAGACGGGATATCCGAAAACCTTCGATTATATACACATGTAAAATAGTCATACTGAACTGTTTTGTATACGATCACGATTAGGGTGGGGGTAAATTCAGTCGTTTGTTTGCTCTTGTGATATCGGTCCCTCTCTCCACAAGAGGAGGCTTAGAAGGGACATATTTCATTAATTACAGTCATGAGTAATTCTAAAGTTCGCTCGCAGACGCCGTACAGTGAGCTATGAAAATGGTGAATGAGATTTCACCGAAACATCAGCTACCTTACTATCCTGAAAAGGACTCAGCACATATATATATATATATATATATATATATATATATATATATATATATATATATATATATATATATATATATATATGAAGTAAGATGCGAAACAGTAAATGCAAACTTCGTTCCAACCATATCCTTTCCGTGTTAGAGGTTGCACAGTTGGAACAAATTGCTAAGGAAACACAATTTATCCTATTCCACCACCATCGAGATGATGGCCTACCTGTACCACCATACCAAGAAGAAAGTCAAAACTTACCCTCCCCGCCACAGTGATATGGCAGAAGTACATGTTTCGTCTCTACTAGACTCATCAGTGTACCGACATGCACCTGGCTGTGCAAATGACAGATCGGAACAGCTGTATAATACGAATATCCTAAAAGTATATTGGCTGCAATATTCCGTGCCATATAGGGTAATATATATATATATATATATATATATATATATATATATATATATATATATATATATATATATATATATATATATATATATACATATATATATATATATATATATATATATATATATATATATATATATATATATATATATATGTTTATACGGCTTTCACGGATTCCTCCGTATGAGATGCATTAGCAGTGGTTATATCCACATTATGCTGTTGTAGTGCTGAAATCACATTCAGCAAACGTACAACTATATGCAACTCCGTATGTAAGTGAAAATAAAATGCGAAACAGTGAATGCAAACTTCGCTCCATCATATCCTTTCTGTGTTAGAGGTTGCACAGTTAGAATAAATTGTAATAAAACACAATTCATCCTATTCCACTACCATCGAGATGGTGGCCTACCTGTACCACCATACCGAGAAGAAAGTCAAAGCTTACCCTCCCCGCCACAGTGATACGGCAGAGATACATGTTTCGTCTCTCACTAGACTCATCAGGGTACCGACATGCACCTGGCTGTGCAAAGGACAGATCGGAAGGAAGCATGCAACACTGAATGCGGCTTCACCGACCTCTCGTCGGATGGCTTTATATGTTTATACGGCTTTCACGGATTCCTCCGTATGAGATGCATTAGCAGTGGTTATATCCACATTATGCTGTTGTAGTGCTGAAATCACATTCAGCAAACGTACAACTATATGCAACTCCGTATGTAAGTGAAAATATATATATATATATATATATATATATATATATATATATATATATATATATATATATATATATATATATATATCCATTTTCAGATTTCTAGAACTACTTTTGATTTTGGATGATCGATGTGCCAGAATGTCAAAAGAGAAAAAAAGCTATGTATTAGAAACAAAAAAAAACATAAAAACGTAAAATTTAGAGATGAAATCGAGCTCCCCTCCATTACAACGATACGGAGTTTTCAAAAATATGCTGCGTTATATTTTAGGGTGTTACACATAGAGAGCGTTGTTACTTCTGTCAGTGTTATGGTTTTTTCCTTTTGACATTTAAATATCAGTTACATTCAGGTGACTTATGCATAATTTTGTTTGTAGCTGTAATTTTGGAGACAAGTTTCACATGGAATGCAGAAACAAACATAGTCGGCATAGACTACTGTTTTATTTCCGTAAATGAAAACAAGCTGCTGAGGCTCACAAAGAAATATGTTAAATTTATGATGTTGATTGCATAATCGGACGCAGAATTAGTTTTAAAAAATTCCGCTTAGGAGATGATGACTAAATCAAAACTATAATTGATGAGAATTATTATATAATTGTTCAAGAGATGCAAAGAGGTTAAATGTATCACACGCAATAATTAAAAATCACTTAAAATGTTTTAGACTTGCTAAGAAGTTTGATATTTAGATTCCTCATAAATTAAAGAGACTTACTTAACACAACGAATCAATATTTGTAATATGCATTTGACGCACAATGAAACCGACCCTTTTCTGAAAAAACCACTGCTAATGAAAAATGAGTCATCTGCAGTAACATCATTCGAAAACGATCATGGTATAAGGGTAATGAACCAACACAAATTGCATCCAAAAAAGATCAGGTTGTCAATTTGGTGGGACTACAAATGTGTTGCGTGTTTTGAGCTACTTCCAAGAGGCCGGACGACGAATTCAGATGTTTACTGTCAACAACTAATGAAATTGGATTGAGCAAAAAAAAACACCAGAATTGGCTAATCGCAAAGGAATTGTGTTCCGTGATGGTAAAGCCCCACTCCTCCTTAGTAACTCGCAATGGTAAAAGTTTCACAAATGATGACATTAAATCTCACTTAGTTCATTTTTTTTGCTGATATGTGAGCTAAATTACTAAGATTTAAGGAAGATGAGATGATTGGAAAAAAATGAGGAAAACATAACTGATTGAAGTTTATTCTTTGCATAAAAAAAAAATGAGTTTTATTTCACACTACAAAACAGAAATTATTTTCTTGCCGACCTGATAGTACTAGTTTGACTTGCTGGAGCATTACCGTGTAGAAAGTTATTCACCTCATAGATGATCTCAAAATGAAAAAGACAAATATATTTGCTTCTATAAACTGCACAAATACAAAAAATCAATTTAAATTCTTAAATGGAAACTACAAACATTCAAAGTTAGGGAATAAAATTAAGAATGCGCGCATTATCTCAAATATTCTTGAATTTTAAAATTTTAGTCGACTAAACTCTAAGTAATGTATTAAAAATCAATTGTTTTCAATTCAAATAAAATAAAATGGAGTTTTTAGATAGTTTAATATGTTTACTCACCGTTAATGAATACACCGACTCTATTCCGCAGAGAAGTTTGAGTTCGATAGTTATGTACCGAAATAACAATTCATGTTGACGCAAAATTGCTGGGAATTATTTTAGAAACTACAACTATTTAAAGATCATATCAAAATATAATGTTCTTTAGATAAAAATAGTATAAAAAAAATAGAAGTTTAAATTTTTGAATAGTTTTTTAATATTACGTTTGTTTTGACCTGTTACTATGCGAAAATAATCTAACTTGTGTGATTGGAACGCGTAACCAACTGCAGAGGCACTGGTAATCTTTATTAATGATGTACTTAATTACGCCTCTGTCAGTTAGTGTCTATGTAGGAACGCTAACCCTAATTCATGAATGCCGCATGGGTTTGTTTATATTAACGACAAAGATTTTCCTCTGTAAATTAAACGGAATCAGTTGATTGATGCGTCTCTTATTAAAAACAAACATTTCAAAGCACAAACATTTATCTCTAGTTAAGCTCCAGAATAGAACTGCAACGATAATAATCACCATTAATTGAGTATTTGATTAAGAAAAAGACATTGGATGTCGATTGTTGTCAAGAATAGCATAAAGTCTTGATCGGCCAATAAATGTGGAAATGACTTAAACACACTGTCAATCAAATTAAAGAAATGTTTGAAGCATAATTAAAATACAACCACAAAGCAGTCTTCTAAAATCTCACCCAAAACTTGAATGCGAATAAATTACTTAAAAACCCGAATAGACCTTAAAAGCTGCATAAAAGGTAAATGAAATAAATATTTTTTTTTTTTTAGAAAAACGATTTTATTTTCATGAAAGTCATGCATTAAATGATATAAGATAACATTCTAGCTACTTCACACTGCATTATTATATTATAAGAAGTAAAAGTCAAAGTCAGAGTATATTATGTCAACCAATACAAAAATATGGTAAAAAATAATGAACAATAGTGAATACTATAGAATCATATTTTAGATTACTAGCTTGATAATTTATTTTGGTTATAAAATCGTGGTCGTCTGCTTTGTAGAACACAAATAGAATTATCAATTGCTAAATGTACTTAATTTTACTGACATTATTATTCCAAGTGAGTGTTTTCAAATTTCAAATATAAATAATTACAATATACCAGGCTGCAATAACTTCTATAATAATGCTGACTTAACAAAAACGGTGGGGTCATAATATTTGTGAGAACTGATATGAATGTATGTTTTTCTACAGAGCGACTGAAAAATTCTTTTATAGCGGTTGGGAGGTTAACTTTTGATAAAAACAACATATCCTTTGGTATTACGTCTGTATATAAGCTCCCACCAATTTTGATAAGAGTATTTATAGATGATGTATATGCATATCTTGGGAATAATACAAAAATAAATACTTATGAATATTTTATGGGTGATATAAACATAGACCTCTTGGATATGGAGGACAATAATGTTACCTATTATGTCGCTTGTATGGTTGAATTGGGATTTCAATCATATATAAATTCTATAACCCGATTTGAAACCAAAACATGTCTTGAGCATATATTTGTTAAGCAAAAAAATAAATTTTAATATCATGATCTTAATTCATTCATACTGAACACATATTACTAATCATAATCCCTAAATGATTAATTTAAGATATATTAAAGACCCCTTGGATATTGTGCAACAACTATCATGCACAATCAACACAACAAAAAATAATTTAGATAAAATGAAAATATTGTGACAAAATCAAGATTGGTCAAGTATTATAAATATAAATGATTCAGAGGTTGCTGCCAATAACTTTTTGTGTGTCAAACTGAATGTACAATTACAAAGAATAAAGGTAAAATGGTTAAAAAAATGGATTACTATGGGCTTACCATGCACAATCAACACAACAAAAATCAATTTAGATAAAATGAAAATATTGTTACAAAATCAAGATTGGTCAAGTATTGTAAATATAAATGATTCAGAGGTTGCTACCAATAACTTTTTGTGTGTCAAACTGAATGTACAATTACAAAGAATAAAGGTAAAATGGTTAAAAAATTGATTACTATGGGCTTACCATGCACAATCAACACAACAAAAATCAATTTAGATAAAATGAAAATATTGTTACAAAATCAAGATTGGTCAAGTATTGTAAATATAAATGATTCAGAGGTTGCTACCAATAACTTTTTGTATGTCAAACTGAATGTACAATTACAAAGAATAAAGGTAAAATGGTTAAAAAATGGATTGCTATGGACTTAATTACTTCAATTAGGGATAGGGATAAATTAAAAAATCAGCTACTTAAACAGTATAATACTCAACTTGAAACACAATATAAAACTTATAGAAATAACTTAAATAAATTAATAAAAAAAAAACAAGAATAAATATTATCAAAACCAATTAGAAATAAATAAAAATAATTTAAAGGGTATATATAACATTGGTAAGGAAGCAACAAATGAAAAAGTTTTGTGCAGTGCAGTTTTCAGTTAGTAGGGGATAATGGGGAAATAATTGTCTCAGATGTTGAGATAGCAAACTATTTTAATCATAATGTTATAAATGTAGAGAGAGAAATGGAAAAAAATATTTCTGCTTGAAATGAGTTGAGAATTGAAATGGATGTACCACAAGACACTGTTCTTGGCTACAGGATTATTAAAAATTGGCTTTGTATGTACAAATTATCATTAAATCTTTCCAAGACCAATTATATAGCTTTTTCTTTGACTGAAGCCAATAGACTACCCTTCTCAACTATGATGATAGATAATGACCAGATTATAGAAGTTTCACAAACTGAATACCTTAGGATAGTAATCGACAACTACCTGAAATGGGATCCTCATATTGATTATGTTACGAATAGGATCAGGAATATACTATATAACTTTTTCTTCTTAGAAACATACTTAACAAAAAACTTTTAAAGACCATTTATAAAAACCTTATTAAAGCTGTAATTCATTATGGGATATTAGTATGGGGAGGGTTGTACGACATTTATTTGAAAAAGTAATTCAAGATGTAAGAAGTATATATATTCATGTGGTTTCCATATATATCTACAAAAATAAAACTCAGTTAAATTATATCAGTCACAAGCATAATACCCGTGGTAGAGCGGATCAATTGGTAGAAATATCTCAGTCACAACAATATAGACTCCAAATTTATTACTTATCTAGGACCTAAAATTTACATCTTCCAGAACAAATTAAAGATATAAAGCAGACAAAAATATTTTATATAAGAGTTAGATCATTTGTATATCAGTACTATGTGGACAAATTTCAAATTTTATTTAGATAAAAATTGTAAATTGTATAAGGAAGTACGCTGTACGTGTCAACTATAGAAAAGTGACTTTAAGAATTTAATTCCCAAATGTAATTTGTAAGACAGAATCTTTGTGTATATATGGGATATCTGTTTTTTTTGACACACACAGGTGTTTGCACACCTAAGTGCCACTAAGATAATTATATCATTGATTGTACTAGAGCATTTGTAAAGCAAATTATGTAATTATTTGTGAATGGTTTTAAAATTGAAAATTAAATAATATATATATATATATATATATATATATATATATATATATATATATATATATATATATACATATATATTCTCAGGAATTATCTTCGATCATGCTGACATAGTTGCACAATGGTTTATAAGAATCTACCACGACAGATTATTCTTATAATTTTTTCATTCATATGTAATATGGGTACCTTTTCTAATGTTAGCTAAACATCCCTATCATCTGTTTTAACTGATTAAATTATTTATTACTGAAAAACAATATTAATTAAAACGTTTTATTAAGTTAATGTTTTGTACAGACATTTAACAGTAACGTTTTTTAATTATAAAATTTCCCCTGACCCCTTGGTGTGGAATTTCTATGAAACAAGGTAAATATTTTAATAAATAAGGGTCTTTACTGGATTAATTAATTAGTTGTTCATTACAAAGCACGTATCCGAGCGCTTCAAGTTTACTGGAAGCTGAAATTTCTCTAACAAAGTACCCTTCATATACCAGGTAATATTAAACTTGAAAATTCCTTTGAATTAATTTAATTATTATTCTAACTAGCAAAAACAATTTTCAAGAGTTACATCTAAAGTTTAGTGTATTAATTAAAATTGTTAAGAGTTTTGCATTTAATTTTAAATTGTTTTTATTACATAAAAAATATTAATTTTATGTGCCTAAGTCGTAAAATTATTAAAAAAACTCTTTTAACTGATAGAATGAATCCATATAAAAATAAATAAAAAATAAATAAACCCGAAATGTAAAAATTACAGCTAAAAGGTAACTAATTAATATAAAGTAACACTCGTATTTCTTTCCATTTTAAACTTATCTACACATAAACAAGTTTTATAACGCACTGTAGTTTGTGGAACTCAATGTAAAGAAATTCATATTACCAGAACTGAAGTAAATTCTGCCTCTTGTATTTCTCCTTTCAATAGAAATTAGCTAGAGGCAACTTATTTATTCTAAAGGGGAAGAGGTTATTTTAACCAAAATAATCTATAAACATCCAACATGTCAATATTTATTGAACCATCCGCATATTTTTAGGAATCCTTGGCCACTAAAAACTCTTATAATTTCGTTATGTTTACCGCTTGATCTGTTGTCATCATTGCAGTCACCTTTTATTCTTTTGTGATAAAATTTTGCAAACATAAATTTTCCAGGCATGAAGCGTGTTGTAATTGCCAAGTTAAGGTAGATTAAACATATGCTTCGATAGATCAGGTAAAAGGATGCACTGTTGCTTATCAACGAATGAATATATTTTTGAAAGACCACTTAGCTGATGTTTAAAATATAATTGTAATTCTATTTCCAAACAATTCTTTGAAATAATATATTTGGGAAAAAATACTATTATTTATTTCCTTTAACACATTATAACTTACTAGCGACCCGCCCCGGCTTCGCACGGGTACAATGCTGATACTAAATACACTACAGAAAAACTGTGACTATTTATTTTATTTTTACAACAATTATTACATCGGCCTCCGACGCGCTATTTATAGGCACGCTGCCGCCGCCCCGGTCGGCCAGTACCGCCGCAAGCCCTACTTCCCGCAATTTTAAATCTGTAATATCTTCGAAAATATTCATTTAAATCTTGTGCTGTAAAGGACCATATAGATCTATATTAAATCAACAATATATTTAAGCTATTTAATTGGATAAGGATTAATGCTGTATTGGTTAAAATCGCTTCAAAATTTGCCATTATTTGTCGTAAAAAGTAAATGACAAAAAAATGTTATTGTGGGATATCCATGAGAGATAGACATATACCATCGCGGAGTTTTCTGTAGACCTTTTCAATGTGTACAAATAATTAGTACATTATTTTGATAAATCTCGTAGGGTTCAGCCTGCGTTTGCAATGTAAGCGGAAAAAAATATGATAATTAACGACATCACATTAGAAACCTCAAAAATAACTATTTAATGGATGTTATTATACATATAAACCTTCCTCTTGAATCACTCTATCTATTGAAAAAAACCGCATCAAAATCCGGTGCGTAGTTTTAAAGATTTAAGCATACAAAGGGACATAGGGACAGAGAAAGCGACTTTGTTTTATACTATGTAGTGATTTTGACTATCCACATTGAATAGTTTTACTAAAATACTATTGAAAACCCATTTTCGTTTTTCTTCAGTATATTCGCAAGAAACTTACGAGACAGACTTTTTCTGATCATTTTTTCAATGACAATTAGTAAACAACTGACTACTGTGTTCATTTCGTCAATAAAGGTGTTGATGGTAAAATACTTCCACCTGCTATACCGTTGGACCGAAGTTTGCATTTACTGTTCGCATTTTACTTCATTCATGCACGGAACTGCATATAGTGGTACGTTTGCTGACTGTGATTTCAGCCCTACAACCGCATAATGCGGATATATCCACTGCTATTGCATTTCACACGGAGGAATCCGTGAAAGCCGCATAAACATATATACGGCATCCGGCGGGAAGTCGGCGAAGCCGCGTTCAGTATTTGCATGCCTCCTTCTGATCTGTCCTTTGCACAGCCAAGAGCATGTCGGTACCCTGATGAGTCTAGTAGAGACGAAACATATACCTCTGCCATATCACTGTGGTGGGGAGGGTAAGTTTTAACTTTCTTCTCGGTATGGTGGTACAGGTAGGCCATCATCTCGATGGTAGTAGAATAGGATAAATGGTTCTCCTTAGCAATTTGTTCAAACTGTGCAACCTCTAACACGGAAAGGATATGGTTAGAACGAAGTTTGCATTTACTGTTCGCATTTTACTTCATTCATGCACGGAGCTGCATATAATTGTACGTTTGCTGAATGTGATTTCAGCCCTACAACGGCATAATGTGAATATATCCACTGCTATTGCATCTCACATGGAGGAATCCGTGAAAGCCGCATAAACATATATATATATATATATATATATATATATATATATATATATATATATATATATATATATATATATATATATATATTTAGTCCCTCTCAAGACTGTAAGGCAGCTGACGTTTCGGTGAAATTTTATTCACCATTTTCAAAGCTCACTGTATAGCGTCAACGAGCGAACTGACGCCTGCGACTCGGGCGCTGTCGGTCCCGTGTGTACGTCGGACGTGCTCGTTTTCCGAATTGTTCTGGCCAATCAGGTTGCGAGACACAACATTGAAACCATTTTTACCACAGACCGTAAAGTAAAAGATCTCTTGCCAACACCTAAAGAAAGAATCCCTCTAGAAAACCAGGAAGTGTAAATTCCATGCGGAGAGTGCAGCTCATCTTACGTAGACCAAACCAACCGTAAGATAAGAGCCAGAAGAGACGAACATATGAACGCTGTCAATCAAAAAACAACTTCTTCTGCTCTGGCCCAATACTGGTTAAACACAGGACATAAGATTAATTTATCGAGAACAAAAATGCTATCGAGATGCGAAAACCTGTCCACAAGAATTATAAGAGAAGCAATAGAAATTGCAAAGAGGCCCAACAACTTGAATAGCAGAGATGATAGCCAGCGAGTGCCTAATACTTGGAAAAATCTGCTTACAAACCCTCAAATAGTACCACTTAGTAAAGAAACAGATTACAACTCGGCAACACAACCCCAAACACTGGCAACAGGGCCGATGATGCGCAGCAGGTCTCACAACCTGATTGGCCAAAACCATTTGGAAAACAAGCGCGTCCGAAGGAAACACGGGACCGACGGCGTCCCAGTCGCAAGTGTCAGTTCATTCGTAGACGTCATGCAGTGAGCTTTGAAAATGGTGAATGAGATTTCACCGAAACGTCAGCTGCCTTACAATCCTGAGAGGGACTCAGCACATACACGGGATGCTCGAAAACCTTCGATTTTATATATATATATATATATATATATATATATATATATATATATATATATATATGTATATATATATATATATATATATATATATATATATATATATGTATATATATATATATATATATATATATATATATGTTATGTCAGATATTTTCGCGGGTGTGATGTGTAATCGAAGGTTTTCGGGCATTCCGTGTATGAGCGAATTTCGCTCGTAGACGCCATACAGTGAGCTTTGAAAATGGTGAATGAGATTTCACCGAAACATCAGCTGTCTTACAGTCCTAAGAGGGACTCAGCACATACACGGAATGCCCGAAAACCTTCGATTACATATATATATATATATATATATATATATATATATATATATATATATATATATATACATCATAGCAAAAGACGAGGAACCTTTAAAAACTATGTCTATTAACGATTCACAAAATATCCTCTGAAGAATTACCGGTTTTTAAAATTTTTTCCATATTTAACTTTATTACAACCGGTAATTGTTCTGGGTGTTTAATTAAACCCGAACTTCATTAACTGCCAGTGGCAATTAATGCAAATAGATCGCTTGTTATAAAGGCATTCATCACGCACGTATCCACGTTCTCCGCAGCAGATTAATACCAAACTAAATTCTATATTTTATCTCAGCGATTTATCTAGAAATGCATTTAGAGAACGCAGTCCAAGGCGGCGCAGCGTTCCCGTATTATTCGCAGGGTAAGAGTAGCGAACGACGGCATCGCCACCCCCTTGCGTTATAATGGGTATAAACCGCGTTGTTATGCGCTGATTTCATTCCGTTATCTGATCACATTTACCCTCCAACACTGCTGCTCACTAAGCCGCTTTACAGTTTCAATTTTGCTGACAAATATTGGTTGTTAGACTGACGTTACTAAACGAAAACAGGGCAGACGATGCCGTCGACGACGACGACGATATATGAAAGCAACATGTCTTTGACTTTAATATAAAGAATGCATTCATTGATTAATATATCGTTCAAGATATAAGTGGAGCCTGAGTAAGTTTATTATAACAACAATTTTAGTAATAGCAAAGGCCTTATAAAATGTCAACAGTAAACAAACAATTGCCGTTAACATATTTAGGTATTCAGTAAGACACAATGTGGCTACCCGTGAAGAGTCAATAATATTAAATTATACCAAGGAGACAAACCGGCTTTAAGAAATTGCCCTATTAAGTAAAAACTAAATTAGAAACTGTTTTATATTCTCCTTAGTTGAGAGTGTCTATGCTGAACTAAGTAAATACATTTATTAATTTAATTAGCTTATAAAGCAGTTTTTAATTTGAAAATGAGAAGAAATGAGAGAAAATTTCATTAAGAATAGGTCAAAAAGAAACAAAAAAACTCCGCCAATGATTAATTCGGTCCTTGGTTTTTCAGCTCTCAATCATTTTGCAATAAACCAATCAACAGTCAGGGGAAGAGTTCCCTCTACAATATACTAAAAACCGTATCAAAATATTTTTATTGAATCACCCAAAATAATTCCTTAAAACACTGAAAATCTTGTAAAAACATCCCGCTCCTATTAAAAGTTATGCGTGACCAAAGATAAATAAATATATACGTCGAATCAATAACTTACTTTTTTAACTTGATTTAAATTATCAAACCTAGAATTAGCTTATAAAATATCCCTCGTAAAATACGGCTCTGACTTTAAAAATTGCTATGTAAATAAATAAATCCACAATTATTAAATTAATTACGAATAAAACAATTTTTAATATATTTTTGATTTTTTCGTGCAATTTTTTCAAGTTTGTTTACTTTTTGAAAGAAAAAATAGTTAATTTACATTAATGTGATAAAGCTTTAGTATGAAATTTCAATTATATTTTTTTATTTCGTTTTTAATTTATTTATTTTTATAATCATAATGTCTTAATAAATGCTTTTCATACAGCCATTTTTTACATAGGCGCATTCTTATATTCTTTTCTATGTTGCACTCCCACAAAACATTTACACTTGTCTGGCGTACACTGTTAACTTTTTATATGTTTTCTTGAAATAGTTTAATAAACAACTCCTTAAAATTTCAGCCTTGTCAGATTCATTAAAAATTATCTCATATCGAACAACTTGGGTCGCTTGTTATGTATTTGCAAGAACTCACATAGCTGAAGATTTTAAAGTATTTGACATGAAAAATTTTAGCTGTGTTACACCACCTTAATAATATTTTTTACACTTTTGAAAATTTGATAAGAGTAGTAGATGGTCGAGACCGAATTATATAGAGAACCAATGGTGAATCTTCAGCTATGTTACCCTAGTTTTATCACCGAGTTTATCAGTATTCTAATCTCTTGAAAAATACATACGACAAATCCAAGAATCATAATTTATCAATGTTGTGTAGTAATTTTAACTAGACCCCGATCAAATCTATAAGAAATAGAATAACCTCTGAAATTATATTGTGATATCTTACAAATGAAATTTGTTACCCTGAAGAAAATATTCACGTTTGTTATAGAGTAACTAGCAAAACTGTTAAAATAGGAGTTTCTTATGTATAGCTATAAAAAGACTTATTCTGACACAACACGTCTCTAAATAAAACTTTTATAAAGTAACTTTGGGTGTATAAACAGCACCTTTTAGTTATCGCTTCTCTTCAAAATACGAATATATTTTTTATTATCACACAGTATTAAAAACTTTATTTATTCCCTAATTTTTCTTTCGAAATAAAATCTTGTTTGTTGCTCAAAAAATAAAACCTGACTTCAAATCAGTTTAGAAAACGGGCAGATCGCCTCCCGTTATTCAACTTAAAAGAAAGATGGCGTTAGTAAGACTGTAATTATAAAACTAAATTTAAAAATAAATATATTTAGTGACTTTATGTGTAAAGAGCAAGTATAATTCTATACTTTATCAAATAATTTAAAAAGTAAAAGACTTGAAAAAATGTTGCTAAAATTAAATTAAATTAGAAATATTGTATATTGAAAGTAATTTAATAACATTAAATTTACTTATATACTTAGCACTTTCTTAAACTCTGAATTATATGTGAAAGGAATCGGTTGAAAAATTCGCTAATTAATATTTTTAACCGACTTCTAAAAGAAGGAGGTTCTCAATTCGTCGACTATGTATTTTTTTTAATGTTTTTTTATGTATGTACACCGATTACTCCGAAACGGCGGCACCGATTTGAATGTTTGAATGAAATTTTTTACGTTATGTTCAGGAAGTTGCTGCAGTGGTCCCATATTGTTTTGGACGAAATTGGTGCAGTAATATCCAAGATGGCGCTGACAATAAGGCGGCCAAAAAAATTAATTTTGTCTGATTTTCTCCAAAATTGGTATGAAGGAATTTTTGGGGTCGTACACAACGAATCTGAAATTATTTTTAAAAAATTCAATATGGCGGACTAAAAAATTTAATTTCGTCTGATTTTCTCCAAAATTGGTGTGGGGGAGTTTTTGGGATCACACATAATGAATCCAAAATATTTTTAAAAAATTCAATATGCCGAATTCAATATTGCGGACAAAAAATCAATTTTGTCCAACTTTCTCCAAAATTGGTACGAAGAAGTTTTGAGGGTCGTACACAACTAATCTAAAATTAGTTTTAAAAAATTCAATATGGCGGATCCAATATGACGGACGAAAAAATCAATTTTGTCCGATTTTCTTCAAAATTGGTACGAGGGAGTTTTCGAGGTCGCACATAACAAATCTGAAATTAATTTTAAAATATTCAATATGGCGGATTCAAGATGGCGAATTAAAGATTCTACATCTCCCGATTTTGTCTAAAATCAGTGTTGGGGTATTTTTGTTAGTGGTAATTATGAATTTAAAATATTTTTTGAAAAACTCGATATGGTGTCCTAAAAATTTTACATTTTTCGAGTTCCTCCCAAACTGATATATATATATATATTATATATATATATATATATATATATATATATATATATATATATATATATATATATATAGGATTCTTGAGGGTGTACATTATGAATACAAAAGTATTTTTTTCAGGATTCAGTATGGTAAATACAAGATAGCGGACTAAAAATTTTACATTTTTCGATTTGGTTCAAAGGTGGAACTAAATCGTTTTTGAGAATGTAAGTAGCGAATATAAGTCTAGAAATTTTAAATTTCCGGATTTCATCCAAAATTGGTTCTAGGGGGCTTTGAAGGGTTTAGATTTAGATTTGATTAAGACTTAAAATAAGTTTTTTGAAATTCAATGTAGCCGATGCAATATGGAGAAAATTTTACCTTATTCGCATTTTTTCAGATTTGGATTTGAGGGTTTTCGGGATCGTGTATTACGACTATGAAGTTAATTTTTTACAACTATTAGATTAATCAGATACAATATGAGGGACAGAAAATTTTATCATATTCCAATTTTGTGGGGTTCTTGAGGCGTATACAAACTCAATATGCAGTATAACATATATCGAGCTAAGAAATTTACATCTCAGGTTCTTTAAGCATCGATATTGGAAGGTTTTGAGGCCTATATTACCATTCTAAAATTAATTTGAAATTTGAGATAGTGGATTTACTATGATAGACTAAATATTTGTTTGACACAATTTTATTGGTATTTGGAAAACTCTAAGAACCAAAGAATATTTAGTGGTTAATTTTAGGGTGAATTACAACTTTGGATAAAAATGGGTACTTTTTTGCCACCTTGGAGTCATCGTGAGGTACACTACTCTCGATTACTTAATTCAAATAATTTATGGATATCATAATGAATTCTAAAACTAAAAATAGAAAAATAAAATTTTTATAAAAAAATTGAACCGACTTCTAAAAGTGCGCTAAAAAGTGAAAAATAAGTATAAATTTTTATATGAAATTGAACTTTTTGAAATCGGTGCCAAGTTATTTGTAAATGAAATAAATAAATACTAATATATACAAATTATGGTAAGAAAGCAATTACAAATAAAGTATTTTTAATCTGTTTATGCAAATCACATTTTGTCAGGTATTAGTTTGGCGCCGACTTCAAAAAGTTCAATTTCATATAAAAATTTATAGTTATTTTTCACTTTTCAGCGAACTTTTAGAAGTAGGTTCAATTTTGTTATAAAAATTTTATTAATTTTTTGGTTTCCAATAAACCAGTATTAGACATATTTTAATGAAATCATCCTGGAGAGCCCTTTACAATATGCTGAAAATTGCATCTGAACCTCTTAATCCCAGCAAGAATTATGCATAAGTTATCATTAAATGTAAAAAAAAAGATATACATGTTGAATTTTGCTAACATCCTTTAGAGAGGTTGAAATAGCTATAAATGAACGAAATAATAACACAAGGAAAAAGTAAGACAATCTCTGTCATTTTTTTTTATTTGAAAAATAGGCCTTTTTATGAAATAATATATTATAATTTGTTTATTTTAAAAATCTTAAAGTGAAAATTATTTACGATCCTGGTAATGACATTACCAAAGCAATTTTGACTGCACAACGTTTTTCGTAACATAAAAAATCTATGGGGTATTTCTACAACAATCTCCTTATCACGGTGTATCTTCCCTTGTATAAAAATTTAATTTGAAAAACCTTTTATAAAAAAGGAGCAAAAAATTAAATAAAATGAGAAACTTATTTGATATGATATGAAGCAGCATCGTGTTAGGGCCGAGATTCTCCCTGCAAACCGAAGGGCGGTCGACTTTATAGCCGGTGCCCTTTCATGGAAATAACTGTCATCTATTTCGGAGATAAGATCGTAATTGAATCGGCCTGACAGCCGATTTGCACACGGCCGTTACCGTGGAATGTGTACACTATTATTTTGAATATAACCAGAAATATTACGGGGTCCTTTTGTTTAGCCTCGGGCGGTTTCTGCTGTTAAACGCTGGCAATTTGGGGTCGGGTAATAGATACCTATTATTAATTGCTAAGTTTGTGCCCTTTTTTATATTCCTTGCCTAAACAGCGAGTTATATAGTCAATACAGAGTGTTACAAAGCACAAAGTTCAATTTTGTCTGGCATATTCAATAGCCATTATTATTTATTATGATTATCTCAATTATTGAAGTAACTAAGAATCTCTATATCATATGCCTTGTATCTTTGTCATTTTTTAGGGTATGGTTGATAGGTCTTTAAAAATGCATCTACATAAGGAGAATTACATTTTTCATTTGTCTCATTTCCGAAATATAAGAGTCCAAATTTGATAAGTTAATTAATAAATGTAATAAAATTTGACATAATAGCACTTTTAGTAAATATTTTTAATGAAAAATAAGTTTCAGTTATGTTCACTCAAATATAAAAAGAAGTTTATTTAATCTTCGATATTTCAATATGATTGTGATTTTTGTTGAAACAATAATATAATATGGAAAAGAAAAGGAAAGAAAAAACAACTATTATGTGAGCCTAATGTAATGCGTGTACGATATACAATGGGGCAATATAATTATAATAATATATTTTATCCAATTATAAAAATTCAACATATCAAAGTATAAATACTAGAACACATAACGATTAGATGATAAATGAACAATATAAAGAATAAATTAAATTTTTACAAAGAAAATTGAACCGACGTCTAAAAGTCCGCTAAAAAGTGAAAAATAATTATAAATTTTTATATGAAATGGAAATTTTTAAAGTCGGCGCCAAACTAGTACCTGACAAAATGTATTTCGTATAAACAGATTAAAAATACTTTATTTGTAATTGCTATCTTACCACAATTTCTATATATTAGTAGTTATTTATTTCATTTAGAAATAATTTGGCACCAGCTTCAAAAATTTCGATTTCATATAAAAACTCACAGTTATTTTTCACTTTTTTGCGCAGTTTTAGAACTTTGTTCAATTTTTTTTATAAAAATATTTTTCGATTTTTAGTTTTGAATTCATTATGATATCCGTAAATTACTTGAATTATAAGTACTAATCGAGGTTAGTGTACGTCGCAATGACTCCAAGGTAGCAAAAAGGTACCCAATTTATCCGAAGTTATAAATCACCCTAAAATGAACCACCAAAAATTCTTTGATTCTTAGAGTTCTCAAAATATCCGTGAAATTGTGTCAAACAAATATTTAGTTTGTAATAGTAAATCCACTATCTCAAATTTCAAATTAATTTGAAATTAGTAGTCTAGGTCCTAAAAACCTTTCAATCGATAGTTAAATAATTTGAGACGTAAATTTCTTAGCCAGATATATTTTATACTGCATATTAAGTTTGTATATGCCCAAAAACCCCGCAATATTAACTTTAGACAAAATTGGAAAATGTAAAATTTTCAGTCCCTCTTATTGTATCTTATCAACTCAATGGTTGTAAAAAATTTATTTCATATTCGTAAAACACAACCCCGAAAACCTCTTAATACCAAATCTGAAAAAATGCGAATAAGGTAAAATTTTCAACCCATCATATTGGATCCGCCATATTGAATTTCAAAAAAAAATAATTTTAACGTCTTAATCTAATCTAAATCTGAACCCTTCAAGGCCCCCTAGTACCAATATTGAATGAAATCCGGAAATTTAAAATTTCTAGACCGTCATATTGAATTCTGCAAGAATACTTTTAAATACATAATTTACACCCTCAAGAACCCCTATATCAGCTTTGGAGAAAATCGAAAAATGTATAATTTTTAGGACGCTATATTGAATCACTAGATTGAGTTTTCAAAAAATATTTAAATTCGTAATTAACACTATCAAAAATCTCCCAATATTGATCTTAGATAAAAATCTAGAGATGTAGAATCTTTAATCCGCCATCTTAAATCCGCCATATTTAATTTTTTTTAATAATTTCAGATTCTTAATGTGCGATCCCAAAACTCCCCCATATTAATTTTGAAAAAAAAATAGACAAAATTAATTTTTTATTCGCCATATTAGATACGCCATATTGAATTTTTAAAAAATAATTTCAGATTCGTTATGTGCGACCTCGAAAACTCCCCCATATCAATTTTGGAGACAGTCGCACAAAATTGATTTCTCGTCCGCCATATAAATTTTTTAATAACAATTTTAGATTCATTATATGCGACCCCAAAAACTCCCCCTTACCAATTTTGGAGAAAATAGGGACAAAATTTATGTTTTGTCTGCCATATTGGATCCGCCATATTAATTTTTTTTTAAATATTTTGGATTCGTTATGTTGACGCCCCGAAAACTGTCCCATATCAATTTTGGAGCAAATCGGACAAAATTAATTTTTTTGGCCTCCATGTTGTCAGCGACATATTCAATTTTACTGCATCAATTTCGTCCAAAAAAATATGAAACCACTCCAGCAACTTCCTGAACAAAACGTAGAAAATTTCAATCAAATCGATGCCGCCGTTCCCGGAGTAATCGGTGCACATACATAAAAAACATACACAGTTGACGAATTGAAAACCTCCTTCTTTTAGAAGTCGGTTAAAAAAGTCTAACAATAGCAATATACCAAGATTAGAAATGACAGTTAAAATCAATTTAAATGGAACGTGAATATTTTATTTATTCATAAAAGAACTAATTTAAATATTTTGTAACTTCAGTATCATGAAGTCAACATAAGAACCAACCGAAAAGGCAAATCTTAAAATTATTAAATGTAGATAAAATCCAACACTGAATACAAACGCCGAAATTATTCAAAAATGTGAAAGTGTTTTCGAAAAGACATTAAGTAACACAGTCCATTGAATAAAACTTGTATTTTACTTAATCTACTTAGCGAGCATATTATTTAACTTCCTTCGTTGTTCGACACACTCGAAAAACTTTTAAACATTTCCAAAAATAAAATATTCCATAATTTGCAACAACACAACATTTCTAATAGAGTAATATGTTTTATGATAAAGAAGCATGTTTAATTCATTGTTGATCTAGCAAAATCTTCCCCCCCTTTCTTCCAGTTACTTCCAATTAGAATTCAATTTTTGCTACTAGTATTCTCGTACTTAATTAACAAATAAGAGGTTAGGGTGTGTTGGGGACATCACACGTATCTCTGCACACCAACGTGTAGTAAGTCAGAGATATAGTTAAATATATTTTGAAAGAACTCGTTCGCCACGTGGTCAATGCAATGGTTTCTAATCCCTATCGATTACCATATTTCTTTGATGTCAAAGTGTAAAAAAATAGTCTGGCGCGTCAGACACGCATTACATTAGGGTTGCATAGCCGTTGTTCTTTCTTTTCTTTCTATAACTTCAAATAAATTGTTAAGAAAGGGAAAATACACAAATAAAAAAATAAATGAAGAACTGTGTCATAATACGATTAATATAGAACTAATTCTAGCCAGGCGCGGATTCAAGGGGGGGTGCGGTGGGGCGATCCCCCCCCCCCCCCAAGAGCCTTGAGTTCAGAAAAATAGACCCGATTTTGCCTCTTATACTATAGTATATTCAAGAACTACCTGTGTTCTTTAGTCCGGTGTTTTTGGCAAAATCTGTTAGACACATATATTTTCATTGGAATGGGTTAGAAATTTTTATAATCAAAAATACCGGTCTATAATAATGGAATATTTGGGTTGGATAACAATAGATATTTGGATGTCTGAAGTGTTAAAAAGATTTTAATCCTTGTCGTAGGGGTCAGAAGGAGGTTTATTTTATCACTAAGTATTTATGGCATAGAATATTATTTGGTAATAAACTCAAAATAAAAAGTTTTTATAATATTATTTTATTTCTTATGATTTCTTAATAATTCACATACATTAGAAAATATAGATAATTTTGACATCTTTAACACATATCACAATTGTATTTTTATTATTTTTAATTTGGCATAGAAATCGTTTTAGGTACATTCAGACTAAAACGTAGCTTTCTTCTCTCAAAAATTCTAAGTTATAATTTAAATACTCACAAAATACCCATTAGCAAAAATACAAGAAATTAAACATATACAAAATAATAAATTTCGTCCATATAATATTTAAAATTTTTTTGGAGCTATCGGTCATTTTATTATTGATTAAAAACATTTTTAGCACATTTGACGTTTCAGTTTATTTATTTCTTAAATCATCCGCAGAATTACAATTAAATGCTAAAAAGAGATTGAAATGTAATTAATTTTTATATTACAGAAAATTTAAGTAATAAATTGTGTTTACGGCTGGTAAACTTACGTATCTAATTCGAAATCAAAGTCAGTGAAGCCATCTTCCCTCAAATTAATTATAATTGGTTTCTCTATTTCACCAATCATGAGATCGAGTTTCCACATTTTCTTTTATTATTTTATTATATGGATTTTCCCAATATTCTGCACCAACTTTATTCAAAAAAATCTTTCAAAAGTTCAGTTGAAAAACTAATTTTGTAAGTTGTGTTATTTCTACCTTTTACTTGAGAGAGATATTTCCTTCTCTCGGTTGGGATCTGCTTCTCATAATAAAATGTATGTACAACTCCTTTTATTGCAGTTTACATTTCTTCTTCCAACGAGGTTTTTCGTCTGCCTGTGATCGAATGTGGCTTGGGAGTACTAACCATTCCAGTCGTTTTTTTCTCCTTTAGTATTCGGAATATATTAGATTTTCCAACTCCTGTCATATTGGATTACATCTCAACAGAGCTTTTAATATTATTATCTAGATATTGATATCTTAAGGCATCATAAATATTCATCGTAATAAGTTTTTCGTTGAGGAAAAAATGCCTTGGTTTAAAGATTTTGGAATAAATATAGATGTAGATGCCATATATTTGGGTATCTCACTAATCTCAACTAATATATAAAAACAAGCACAAACAAGATAAATCACTAAGGACAAACTGTAAGGTGTACTTTGCTCAGTGACAGAAATTAAGTTGAACTATCAGAAATTTATTGTTGCAGTAAATTTATAAAAGCTTATAATATTTAAATATAATTAAATTAATTAGATTTACGGCAGTCCTCAGTTACCTGTGGCACTAGAGCAGGTACGTTGGAGGTTTCAGTAACAGTTTTATTACTCTCTCTAGTTCTTGAATAGAGTATAGGAATGTGTATGCTTGCGATTGACCCTCCCCTTCCCAACAGCTTTGAGTTCAGGAAAATAGAACCTAGTCTGCCTTTTATATTAGGAATGTGTATGCTGCTAGCACTCCAACCTGTTGACAACTTGTTTTTTCTTGCGATAGACTCGATTCTGCCTCTTATACTAGGAATGTGTATGCTTTTCGTATTCTCCCCCCTGTCGGCAACTCGTTTCTTCTTGTGATCGCCCCCCTCTCCAAGAGCTTTAAATTCAGAAAAATAGACCCTAACCTGCCTTTTACACTAGAAATGGGAATGTTGCTGGTGTCTCCCCCCCCCCCCCCCGTCGACAACTTGCTTTCGCTTGCCATATTGTACTTTTGTGATATCACCCCCCCCCCCCAAAAAAAAAAAAAGAGAGGCTGGATCGCCCCTGATTCTAGCTGGACCGTATTTAAAACCGACTTCATTTCTATAGTATTAGTATGTCTTAATATAGCTTTTTATCTCTATAAACCAAATCTTTTGCCTTATTTAAGTGTAACTTTGTGCAAGTTGCAGGTATTTTCTATAGAAATTAAATTTGACGTTTAAAATGTGTATTTAAAAGCCTTGTTGTGTTCTAATCAAAATAAATAATAACATTACAAATATCCCTTTAGTATGAAGTGTTCCATTTGAATTTCAAACTAATATCAACTGATAATAATTGATGGGTTACATTCTTCCTGTATAAACCCAATTTAAAAGAATAAATATTGCGTCAAAAACCAATATGGAAATACATGAAATACGTTTTATTTTAAACAGCACTTTTTAAATAACTGCAAAAACCATTAATCCGATATTAAAATTTTAAATACATAGGCAGAAGTTAGAAACGAGCATTTTAAACTATGTTATTCAAGTTATAAATTAGTTTTAAACCACTGAATATGTACTTATGTGAATAAGATCAATTGTCTTGAAAATTCTATGGCAGCTAAATGGTGCAATGCAGAAAAACCGTAAAGTAATCAATAATACATATATGATAAATTTTTCATCAACAACTGGCATAAACAACGCAAATTTTTCATTTTATAAGTAATGAATGCTAAAGCATTTATATATGCCGAACTACTGCGTTGCAACTGCAGGAGCTGGAACTAAAAGTGTCAGGATCACCCACGAGACAAAGAAAAAGCTTAATAAAAAGATTTTGAATCTTCGAAACGAGCGCAGACAAGGTATATTAATAATGTTAGAAAAGAAAAGTGCAGAAGCGAGCACAAACAATAAAGAATCAAGTCCAATACCACTCACAACATGACCCAATAAACAACACTGATCAATAATGCTTAGACATACTAAGACTTGGTGATTGGCGACTTTAACGCCAAATTAGGAAAAGAGAATGGCGATAATATTCCAAATAGGCACTATCAGTAGAAGAGGAGAAGCGCTAACAAACTATTTCTAAAATGAAAACCTTTATTGCATTAATACATTTTACAAAATACCAGAAAGTCGTAGATGGACGTGGAGGAATCTGGACCACCGAACAAAGAATGAAATAGATTACATTATTACCAACAAAAATATATTGTGTCCGATGTGACAGCCTTAAACAAATTCGCCCTGGATAGTGATCACAGATTCGTTCGAGCAAAAATAAACATCAACATTAAAATAGAAAGGAACAAACTTATTAAACTCCAACGTTTTCCGACATAGGAGGAATTAAAACAAAATAAAGATACATATCAGGAGTATATCGAGAAAAAATTTACACTATTGGATAAGACTTAATACATTGACAATAAACGAATGGGAAAATAAAATCCAAAAAGATATCCAAAATGCAGTAAAGACAAACAAACAGTAAATTATTACAACAGATCAAAGACCTGATAAATAAGCGAAGAACATGGAAAAAGGCACAGTAGACTACGCACAACTAAATAAACAAATCGGAAAAAAAATTAGATGCGATATCAGGAAGCATAACATAGAAAGTATTAGGACGACGAGTAGATATCTCAGCAATTTATTTTTCGCGGATGACGTGGTATTAATAAGTAAAGATTTAGACCAACTACATGAAATGCTCTCTGGGTTGAAAAATGCTCCAGAGAAAGTTGAATTAAGCATAAACTTAGCAAAAACTAAAATAATGTCTTCAGAAGATTCGCCACTTTATGTAGGAAACAATGAAATACAAAAAGTCGAGGAATATATGTATCTAGGCCATCCAATTAGACTTGGGAAAGAAAACCAAGAAGCAGAAATAAATTAGAATTAGAATGTCATGGGCAGCCGTCGGAAGATTGAGATACGCTCTTAAAAACCCCATTAATTTGGAAATAAGAGTATTTGACTCGTCGTTCTCCCAGTAATGACCTATGCAATGGAAACAACCACATTAACAGTTAAAGTAGCCAAGAAACTGCGTACTACACAGCAATCAATAGAAAGAATCATTCTGGGAATATCACTACGTGACCGAATAAGGAACGAAGAAAGAAGTGGAGTATATGATAAAATTTTTGAAAATGGACCTGGGTAGGACAAAACTATAGAAGGTGGACAAAATATATATATATATATATATATATATATATATATATATATATATATATATATATATATATATAGAGGGAGAGAGAGGGAGGGAGAGAGAGAGAGAGAGAGAGAGAGAGAGAGAGAGGGAGAGAGGGAGAGAGGGAGAGAGGGAGGGAGGGAGGGAGGGAGGGAGGGAGGGAGGGTGGGAGGGAGGGAGGGGAGGGAGAGAGAGAGAGAGAGAGAAACCTAATACGATACAATGTCACTTTTGAACGATCAGGAAAGTCCAGCTATCAGAAGCTAAACTCTTCACCTAATGTGACAGATCATAGCTACCGAATTAAAGAACAGGTAAAAAGGTACCGGAAAAGTCACTTAGCTACAATTGTTCACTTCAACATTAAGTCTAACTGAATTAATGAAAAATATCAGTTCTGTCAGGATTAGATTACAAAAATAGACACTAAGCTAAAATTGTTGCAGGTGAGAAAATATAAATATATTTCGGAATCTGTAATAGAAAACAACGAGTTCAAGCTGTACTGAGATCGAACTATGCTTGCAAACCATTTATTTGCTATGATAAAACATTTAAGAGGGCAAAACTAACAGAAGATAAGCTTAATGAGAAAATCGTCAGCAACATTCTAAAAACTCGTTAGCTTAAAATCAAGGTTACCGGGGGCCATCAATATGGGTAAGGCAACCTCAAAACTTACTCTTTATTAATATCCGAATTTATATAAGATTAGTGAATATTCACTAAACGGAGTGTGGAAACAGTTTGGAGATCTGTAAAAAAAATAAGAAAAACATTCCATATTTCGAAAAGCGTGTTGTTTTACTTAAACGCTTTATTTGGTCTTATTAAAAAATACAGACGTGTATTTTAGTAATATAAGGATATCTTGCAACTCCCACAGATTTTTTGAAATTTCTGGCTCCTAAACATAGAGACTTTTCCAATTTTCAATTTCAGAATTTATATAATAAATCAGTGAGTAAGACGGCTAAGTCTTGATTTTAAAGCTTAAAGCGATCCTGTTTTGAAATGAAAAACAAAAAATAGTCAAAGAAGGAGGGGGGCAATCCCTAGAAATAATACCCTTATAAAAGTCAAAAGTAAGTAAAGCAGTTTTTAGTAACTTTCATAGCATTATTTTTAAAATTAACATTTTCATTAATTTTTGAAAATAATTTATCTCCAAATATTATTTTCATCATAATATTATTATCACCAATTTTCCAAAAGGTGAATTAGACTTTCTGATGGCAAAAACAATCGAAAAAGGGAAGAAGACCTTTTAATAATTTTATTTACTCGGAGAGACCCTTATTATTAATTTGCGAGCCAACAAATTTTCAGCTAAATAAAATAGAAATAGGTGATTAAGTATTTAAGGTTTGTAAGTGATAGATCGAGTAGACATCATTATGAGAAAATCGAACACGTCACTCGACGTTAACAATGGCCTATCGATGGTCACAATGGACTTTTCTGATCGCATAAAAACTTCATTTCGATTCACGGGAAAATTTGGTTGAAGTGGCGCTTTATTTGTCAGAATTTAATTTTATTACAGCGTGTACGTTGTCCGCGCGTCCTGATTAAACTTGTACCTAAGGGTATAGATAGGTAATTTAAATACAGGGCACAACAAAAAAATATGTAGTAGAATAAAGATTTTCATCAATTTGCACTTTTAACTGTGACGTCAAAAGTCACAATAAACAAACGTAAATTTATAACGATCTATCAATAAATTTGATACTGATTGATATAATATTGCAAAATTTCACGTTTCGATGACTAACTATCAAATGTTATCGTTAAAATAGTGATTATATATTCGTCACAGTTAAATTAAAATGGAAATCGTTATAATAAGTATATCATTTAAGGTGAATAATAGGTCCATAAGGTGTAAATAAAATTTTTATAAAAAAATAAAACTACTTTCAAAAAAGCATTAAAAAGCAAAAAATGACGATAGAATTTTTTATTTGAAATATACAGTTTTAAAGTCAGTGCCAATAATACTTGATAAAATGTGACTTACACAAAAATATGAAGAAATTTGCAGTTGCTTTCTTACTGTAACTTGTTTACATCTCGTGCTAGAAGTTATTTGTTTCATGTAGTAATAATTTGGTAATTTCGCGTCGACTTTTAAAATTTTAACTTCATATAAATATTTATATTGTTAATTTTCACTTTTTAATGTTTTTTTGGTAGTCGATTCAATTTTTTTATAAAAACTCGTGATATTCAAAAATTATTTGAATTAACTATTAAGCGAAATGTATAGTGTATTTTGCAATGTTTCCGAGGTCGCAAAAAAGTACCCATTCTATCCACACTAAATTGAACAAAAACAAAATAATCTTCGATTCTAAGAAATTTCTATGCATGAATTTTTAATGAAATTGTATACAACAAATATTTAACTTGTCATAGCAAATTCGCTATCTTTAATTTTAAGAAATTAATTGTATATTTGTAATCTAGACCCCGAAAAATCCAACAATACCGACACTGAAGGAACTAGAAACTTGTACGCATTTCAGTCCAGTATATTTTATCTTGCATATTGAGTTTGAAGAAATCCGTAACATACGTCCCCCCAAATATCACCTATGGATAAAATCGAAAAAATGGAAAATTTTTATTCCACTTACTGTATCTGCCATATTTTATTTTAAGAAACTAACTTCAAATTTGTAACCTACAACACCATATATTTCCTACCTTTCAGTCATATAGAATTTCAAAAAAATAATTTAAACTCTTAACCTCATGTTAATCAACAGCCTCGAGAATCCCCACAATACCAATTTTGAACATAATCGAGAAACATAAAATTTTTAGACAGATATATTGCATTTGCCTTTCATATGAAATTTTTTTTAAATAATTTTTTAAAATTCTTTATTTACAAGAAAAGGAGAAATATTGTTGTGTATTACAGTGTGTATTTTTTGAATTATCGGTCTTACTTAGACCATCGTCAGGGCATCCTGTGGAAAGGCTGCGCTGGCATTGAAGACTGTTTTTCAAATGGTAAGGTTGAAGTATGCCCTTTGACGAGGTTTGAGCCCTAAGGATGGTCTAAGTAAGACCGAAAGCGCTTTTCCTACGATTCAAAAAATATGCACTGAAATACACAACAATATCTCTCCTTTTCTTGATTTATTCGATGTACAACCTGTTAATAACTTATTCCTTAGTGAAACCCTCACGAACACCTCAGCGCCAATTTTGTACAAAATCGAGAGATGCAAAATTTTTAGTACGCTATACTGAATAAGCCACATTGATTTTAAAAATAATTTCAAATTTGTAATTTACACTCTCAGTAACTACTTTATACTAATTTTGAATCGAGAGATGTAAAATTTATAGGACACCATATTGAATCAGTCATATTGAATTTCTCAAAAATGATTTTAAATTCATAATTTACACTCCCAGAAATCTTCCAATATCAAGTGTTGATAAACTGCTGGATACGCCATATTAAATTTTTCTTAAATAATTTCAGATTCGTTATGTGCGACCCCTAAAACTCCCCCATGCCAACTTTTGAGAAAATCGGAAAAAAGATATTTTTTTGGCCAAAGTGATATGAAACTATCGCAGCAACTTCCTGAACATAACGAAAACAATTTCATTCAAGACCGCACCACTGTTACGGCGTACGTACAAAAAAAATACATATCCGTAAAATCTGGAACATCCTTCGTCGATTAAAGAAAATAATTCTCAAGATCATACTGAAAAATTATTTAAAAAAGTATCGGAATTTCTTGATGAGAAAAGGTTTATCTAACAAAACGGATCTCATGGCGCATTATAGTATCAAATAATTTTCGAATTTTGCTGTTTTCAAGCTTATTAAAATACATACTATTTATTAAGTACGTAAACACAGATTAGAACGTAAGACCCAGTGTAATTTCAAGATTTAAAAAATTATATTAATGTTTATTCGATAGTTTTTTTGGCTATATGTATATACAACTAATCAAGTGTTAACTTTCTTAGCTACCATATGAGTATGAGATTTAAAATCTTTTAAGTGAATGCGGTAATTCCCGACCTTTTCTTAACACCTTTGTTTTCTGATTTAAAAAAACCCAATAGTGTATTGACGAAGTTTTGTTTACAAAATTTAAAGTAAATATCCAAAATTAATTCGGTGTTAGATTACTGGACACCAGATCACCACTGAGGGCAATGTAGCAAAAGGCTCCGTCATCTGGCATCGGCTGCTCGGCGATAAACTCATTTGCATAGCATCCGGTAGGGTCAGTGATTGGACTATTTTCCGCAGCTAACTTGGCGGCTTCTGCCAGTGGTTTTAATGTTTGCCACGACGGATACTCAGCAAATGGACCGACAGCTCGCAAATCTTGAAGGTATCTGAAATTAATAACTTTGTGTATGCAAGACATATTGTTATATCAAATCCTAGGTTAAATAGTATTTTTGAATTTCATTTTATTACTACCCCTTTAAATTTTTTTTTTGCTTAGTCATATATATATATATATATATATATATATATATATATATATATATATATATATATATATATATATATATATATATTATATATATATATATATATATATATATATATATATATATATATATACATATATGGATATTAGGTGTTCACCATATCGGTATGTTGATCAACAACTGACATAGGTGATTGTAGGTCAGTAATATGTTTCGCACCAATGGGCAGATCAAATGTTGAGTCGAAAGTGTACTAAAGATATGAAGTCATTGTTCAACCGAAAAATGGCTCAAATGGCAGATAAGTGCTCCGCTCGTCGATAGACATAGGAGCGAAACGCGATCCACCACGCCCTACCCAGGGTCTTATAATTATGAGATAGAGTAGTGTTAGACAAGGGTGCTCGCCGGGTCGTATAACGCGAAGTGAGTGCTTACCATCATGTCGTTGGTCATCTATGTCTCCAAGTATCCGGAGCAGTTGCATGGCCGTGTGCATAAAGCATACGATCTAGCCCGGCAGTGCTACCTCTTTTGAAGATAACCTGTGGAAAATCCGCAGGCCCAGGGAGCATACTGTGAACCAAAACGCTGCAGCGTATCTTTGGTAGAGTCAGAGCAATGTTTTAAATAATAAAATTTTTATATAAAAAATTGAACCGACTTCTAAAAAAATGCTAAAAAACGAAAAATAACAATATCAATTTTTATATGATTAAAATTTTTAAAGTCGACGCCGAACTAATACCTAATAAAATGTAATTCGCTTTCTTTCTATAGTTTGTATACATCTCGTGTTAGTAGTTGTTTCATTTAGAAATAATTTGGCACCGACTTCAAAAATTTCAATTCCATATAAAAATTTATATTGTTACTTTTCGCTATTTAGCGCTTTTTTAGAAGTCGGTTGAATTTTTTTTTTAATTTTATTTTTAAATTTTTAATTTTAAATTTATGATATCTATAAATTATTTGAATTAAATACTAAGCGAGATTAATGTACCACGCAATTATTTCAAGGTCGGCAAAAAGTATCCATTTTATCCAAAGTTATAAACAACACTAAAATAAACAAATAAACATTTTTTGATTCTGAGAAATCTTCGAATACCAGTTTTTTATGAAATTGTATCAAACAAATATAGTAAATCCACTATCCCGAATCTTAAAATAATTTTAGATTTGTAATATATCCCCCAAAACCTTCCAATGCCGATATTTAAAGAACTTGAGGCGTAAATTTCTTAGCCCGATATATTTTATACTGCATATTGAGTTTGTATACCTGCCAAAAAACTTCCAATACCAATTTTAGACAAAATCGGAAAAATTTTTAGTCCTTCATAATGTATCTGTAACATTAAGCTAAAAAGAACACGAAAACTTCCTTGTACTAATTTCGGACAAAATCCAAAAATGTTACCGTCATATTGAATCTGATACATTAGATTTTGTTAAGGTAATTTTAAATCCGCTATTTACACCCCCAAAAACGACCCAGTCACAATTTTGAATAAAATCGAAAAATGTAAAATTTTTAGTCAGACATATTGGATTCGTCATAATAAATCATTTAAAAATAATTTTAAATTCGTAATTTACACTTTCAAGAACGAAGAAAATCGAAAGGTGTAAAATTTTTAGGACGCCATATGTGATCCGCAAAATTGAATTTTTCAAAAATAATGTAAAATGTTTAATCCCCACATTGTATCTGCCATACATTTTTTTTTAAATAATTTCCAATTCGTTATGTGCAACCGATATACCAATTTTGGAGGAAATGGGAAAAAATTAATTTTTTTGGTCGCCATAATGGACCCGCCATACTGAATTTTTTAAAAAGTAATTTCGAATTCGATATATGCGACCCCGAAAACTCCCCTGTATCAATTTCGGAGAAAATCGGAAAAAGTTAATTTTTTTGTCCTCCATATTAGACCGCCAGATTCGTTATGTGCGACCCCGAAAACTTCCTCACACCAACTTTGGAGAAAATCGGACAAAATTAATTTTTTTGTCTGATGCATTAAGTTCGCCATATTGAATTGTTTCAATATAATTTCAGATTCGTTATGTACGACTTCGAAAACGCCACCATACCAATTTTGGAGAAAATCGGACAAAATTATTTTTTTGCCCTCCATATTATCAACGCCGTGTTGTATAGTCAAATCCACCAATTCATCCAAAATGGTACAGGACCCCTGCAGCAACTTCCTGAACATAACTCCTTCTTTTAGAAGTCGGTTAAAAACAAATACGTTGCTACGACTCTACCGTAGGCATGAAAAACAGTGTTTGCACCACACTATGGAAAAAGTGGATATGGGTTATTAAATGTCCTCTATAACGGTTTGTTTATCAACAACTAACAGGGGTGGTTGCAAGTCAGTAATATACTTCTCACCCAATAGCGTTAGTGACCATTCTTTGCGAGGGCTGTTGGCGGATCAATAAAATAAGAGCAATACCCACCAACAATGTTGTATAAAACGGCCATATGGTGGTGCAACGGTAAAATAAAAATATAAATCCCATTATTACGCACCTGCATGCGTGTCCGTACAGTCGAAAATTTTCTATAGGGAATTTGGGCTCTGTGGGCATGGAATGTCAGTAAGCATTACTCTCATATTAAGAGGTGCAGAAAACATTTAAATAATGGAGAAACTCTAAATCCGGAAAATAACGACAACATGGTTTCTCCTCGTTGGGGTTCATCAGGCCATTTTATCTGAGAACTCTTAATTCACCTAGATGTGGCAGCACCTTATCTACCATTTTCAAGCAGAGAAAACAGCACGGAAGACGACGCTATCACGATGGATCAATCAGCAAAACAAGAACAAAACACACTGAACAATATTGTCTAAAAAAACTGTGATCTTGTTGTATGGCAGTATAAATAAAAATATATACCTATCAACATCGATACATGAAGCATGTTGCATCGTGTCTGCAGAGCAGAAATATATATATATATATATATATATATATATATATATATATATATATATATATATATATATATATATATATATGTGAATTAAATAATCCTAAATACGATTTTTTTCGCTATATAAGTTCAGTAAATAGCTATTTTATTATATTACCCAAGTAGTGCCATCATATAATCATTCCTTATAGCTTTCATTTTTGAACAGCATTCGACACCCTGAACGGAGCAAAGAATTTGCAACCAAGCAGCTACCCGAGTCCGTTCTGCGCCTCCAGAAATCATCGCAGCATATGGCTTTGCTAAATAAAGATATAACTGAAACTCTTGATCCAGAATCTATAAATATTTTTTATAAATAATTATGATATCGTAATATCCTTTGGAGATTGTTTACCTTATCAAAAATATGATCTTTTCTACAATCCTTAGGATCTTCATGGACAAAACAATCTAACAACTGAAAGTCTTCAGATAAATTTTGTAGAGTGTCCTGCCACATATTATCTACCTCCCATTGTGCTGCAGGAACTGGCAACGGATGTATTGAATGTAAGTCAGGAAGAGCTCCCTCTGGAGGAAGCTCTTGAAAAATACCTATAGCTTCATCAAGAAGTAGGGATGTAGTAAGGTAACCTAAATACCTATAAAATTACTAAAATAATAAATAACATAATAAACTCAACAAATAATGATACATACTTATTTCTTTTTTCTCTGAGCTTCGAGCTCTGGTACTCTGGTCTAAAAAGCTTTCTGATCCATGGTATAATATTTCTTCTATCACCTTCTGTAGTTAGTGTAGGTCCAAACATTCGTAAAACGGCACTGTAGTAGAGGAATTCAGTATTTAAGGGATCTGTTGTGGTCGACCTTTTGAAAGAATATTAGGCATATAAAACTTTTGCTTTACGAATTCGGTTAACAAAAAATTCTTACCGTGGTATAGGTGGTGACTCGTCTTCAGGGCTAAAAAATTAGTAAATGGTTAGTCATATTACAACATACATCTATACGCTTACATAACCACAAACTACACAACCCAATAAAGCAGGATTGCATCAATGAAATATTATTTTTATTTGTTGATATCATCGTATTTTATCTTTGTTTTTTTACGATGTTAATTATAATAATCGACGAATAGGGTTTAACATTGTTTGGATTACACTATGCAACAAATTTTAGTTTATTCGTTGTATGCAAAGTGCAAAAATGACAATGAAATTAAAAACTTAGTAGTAATTTTCAAGAACAAGTTTTTTAATAACAATACAAATATACCACGTGCGATTACATTGTTAATATATAGGGAGACATGACATCACGTATCACTAAAATTTAAGCTAATATTAGAAAGATAAGTTAAAAGTGTCAATTCGTTTTTTAATATTAGAGTTTAATAAAGGCCAACTCTTGGAATGGTAAAGAAGTATTCAAAAAACGTAGCGTCTTAGCATACGATTTTTAATTCTGGTCTTATTAAGGAACTTTGTCATAACCATGAAAGTTTTTCAAGCTTATCATTCCGATTATTCAATTTAATTTCTTTCTTACACTATATTGTTCATTAGATATTTAAAGGTAATAAAATTTTTATAAAAAAAAACCTTTTGAAGTCGGCGCCAAACTAATACGTGATAAAATGTGATTCACTTAAACAGATTAAAAATACTTTATTTGTAATTGCTTTCTTCATAATTTGTATATCTTTGTAGTTATTTATTTCGTTTAGAGAACCCCGACTTCAAAAATTTCAATTTTATATAAAAATTTATACTTATTTTTCACTTTTTAGCGCACTTTTAGAAGTCGGTTCAATTTATTTTTATAAAAATTTTATTTTTCGATTTTTAGTTTTGAATTCATTATGATATCCATAAATTATTTGAATTAAGTACTAATTGAGATTAGTGTACCTCGCAATGACTCCAAAGTGACAAAAAGTGCTCATTTTATCCAAAATTGTAAATCACACTCAAATGAACCACTAAATATTTTTTAGTTCTTAGAGTTCTCCAAATATCAGTGAAATTATGTCAAACAAATATTTAATCTGTTATAGTAAATACACTATCTTAAATTTCAAATTAATTTTAGATTAGTAATATAGGCCCCAAAACCTTCCAATATCGATATTTAAAGAACTTAAGACGTAAATTTCTTAGCCCGATATATTTTAAATTGCATATTGAGTTTGTATATGCCCCAAGAACCCCGCAATATCAATTTTAGACAAAATCGGAAATTGTAAAATTGTCGATCCCTTATATTGTCGTCTCTTATCAACCTAATAGTTGTAAAAAATTAATTTTATATTCATAATACACGACCCCGAAAACTTCCTAATACCAAATCTGAAAAAATGGGAATAAGGGAAAACTTTCAACCCACTATATTGAATCCGCCATATTGAATTTTAAAAAATAATTTTTACGTCTTACTCTATTCTAAATCTAAATCCTTCAAAACCCCCTAGTACCAATTTTGCATGAAATCCGAAAATTTAATATTTCTAGACTCATATTATATCGGTCATATCAGATTTTCTTAAAATAATTTTATATTCGCTATTTACATCCTCAAAAACGATTGAGTCCCACCTTTGAACAAAACCGGGAAATGTAAAAGTTTTAGTCCACTATACTGGATTCGCCATATTGAATCATGAAAAAATGTTATTAAATTCATAATTTACACCCTGAAGAACCCCATTTTTGGAGAAAATCGTATAATGTAAAATTTTTAGAACGCCATATTGAATCCGCCAGATTGAGTTTTTCAAAAAATATTACACTAACAAGAATCCCCCAATATTGATTTTACACAAAATCGAGAGATGTAGAATTTTTAATCCCCCATCTTGAATCCGCCATATTTAATTTTTTAAAATAATGTCAGATTCGTAATGTGCGATCCCAAAAACTCCACTATATCAACTTTGAAAAAAATCGGACAAAATTAATTTTTTATCCGCCATATTGAATACGTCATATTGAATTTTTTAAAAATATTTTCAGATTCGCTATGTGCGACCCCGAAAACTCCCCCATACCAATTTTGGAGAAAATCGAACAAAATTGATTTTTTCATCCTCCATATTGGATCCGCCATACTAGTTAGCTATTAAGCTAACTTTATTCCACATACCAGTTATCGGAACTTTAAAAGAAATTCAACTTAAAAATTAAATTCCTGTAAAATAAAATTTCAGAAGACTCCAGTTTCCATTGGAAATTTTTTAGTCAGAGTTTTCCGGCAATTCAAAATTGTGTTTTAACTTACATTTCTAGTGGTTCTGTGGGTCCTGCTGCTGTTGGATCTGTAGCCTCTACTGCTGCTGGTTCAGTGACTTCTGCTGCTGCTGGTTCTGGGGCTTCTGGTGCTGCTGGTTCTGGGGCTTCTGCTGCTGCTGGTTCTGCGGCTTCTTCTGCTGGTTCTGTGGCTTCTACTGCTTCTGAAGATGGTTCAATATCTTCAGTTTGTGGCGTTTCTTCAGGATTTTCTGGATCTGCCATTTTATTTTTTCTGTTACCTTCGAATTTTTTCAGCAAATGTAATTAAATTATGAGTGATCCTGACATAACACTGACAATTTTTTAAACTTTCAAAAAACAATTCCATTGTTATTTGACAAGTTAAATTAACTCTTATTATAAAAGGTCAAAGTCAAATTAATTAGAGTTGACAGAAAGGAAGGAGACTGTATTTGGAAGACAAATGGGATTCAAAAGAAGCGAGAAGTAATGTGTCATTTTTAAATCTTGTTAGTTCTATTTCAAACCTCAAAAGATTGAAAAATTAAATGAAATCTGTTAAAATACTTGCAGGAAAACTTTAAAATGTGGTACGAATATTGCTCTTTTATCAAAAGTCATTCGTGAATAAATATGAAAACAGTATACACATCGGATCAGTAAACTCCTTTTTTCGAAGTCGATAAAAAACCAAAAAAAAAATTCATTCCATTATTTCGGCAACTACCCTTTAGTAAATAAGTGTCGGGGTCCCTTATTTAAATATAGTTTATTTCCGAATTAAGTCTACAGTGGCCTAAATGCTAGTTTCTCACATTTACTTTCGAAAGCCGTCTGAACATATTGGAAACATAAAATGGCAAATCTAAATTGGCAGCTAAACTTCCCATTGGATTGGATATATAATTTCTTTTTCCAAATTATTGGTGTATTTCGCACACAAACAATTTAAAGTTAAGTTAAATGTCATTTGAAGGTCAAATATGCCTTTTGAGCCAATAAGTAAAAAATCAGCCTATATTGCGGAAATAAAGCGTAAGACTTTAAGCAGGAAAGCTGCGGGAAAGGAAAAAGGATATAGTAATCTTGACGTTGACTTTAAGATGAACGCTTAAAGTCATTCAAGGTCAAGTCGATTCTTTTTTTTGGGAAATGAAAAGTGGGGAAAACTCAATCCTATAAATAACTCGGAGGATCAAATGCTATCTGAAGCTCATTTGGAGGAAAACTGTACTTTTTCTGTGAATTAGTAAAAAAAATTCGCCTATAATAAAGAAACTTTCGATACAAAAGTCATAAAAAATAAAACTGTCATCTCATTGCAATCTTGAGGTGACCTTAAATGCCCCCATTAGAATTATTTCAAGATTAAGTTGTTATTATAGGAATGAAATATGAGGGAAATTTAAAGTCCATAACTTAAAACATTTCCTAAGATAAGTTAATTTAGTTTTTATAACTTATATGTTATTATATGCTGTTTACGTGATATGAAAGATCAAGCCTTGCAAATCTTGTTTGATAACACACCTCATTTTGAACTAATTTTCTTGTTTTATTATACTATAAAGATTTTTATTATATATAAAGGCAGAACTCAGATTCTTTCTCACGGCGCTTAAAGTAGACCCCGTCTACAGGAATCATAGTGAGTCCAACTCTAGACACTTGGGGCTAGAACCAAGCGCAAATAGGGTTAATAGTTTCAGTATCGTGGTGAAGATTCACTGTTAAGACCTTTATATGCTAACACTCACTCACTGACAGTGCATTCACAATGCTTAGCTCATTAATAGTGAGTACTCGTGAATTAGCTACATTTCCCTCATTTTCCATTTCTACAATAAAAAATATGGATTTCCATAAAGAAAATCACTTAACCTTGAAATAACCTTAATGTACGTTTTTAAAGTCACAGGAGATTATTGTTTCAATTTACTACAACTTTTGTATTTAAAATGTTTCTTTATATTGCTTAGTTTCCTTGTTACAAGCTGATTTTTTTTCTAGTTAACAGAAAAAACAGAATTCACCTTATGACCTTTAGAGTGTAGTATGAACGACCGCCTATAGGTGTAACATCTTACCTATAGTTCCCGTCAAGAAATGACATCAAATATAAGATCCAAAAATAATTAAGTACGTGTCTGGGAAAGGCATCGGTGGAACCCACTGACGAGTCCCGTCACCGGTGTCAGGACAAAACACACCTTAAAGATTTTTAGAGGTCGAAAACTAGCTTGTTGTTATGTCATAACATCGCCGGTATATTTGCAAGAATAACATTTGACTCCCCAAGTTATTTTGCAATAAAAAATATGGGTTATCTTTAAAAGAATCAACTTGACTTTGGAATGCCTTCAAAAATCACTATTAAATTCAACCTCAAGGTTACCATGAGATGTCCCGTTTCATTTTTTGTGGTTAAAGTTTCTTTTTATAACGCTTTGTTTCCTGTCACTATATTAGATTCGCCATTTGGTATTGCCAAAATGGCAAGTGGCAAAAACTGTTATTTTAGCTAATTTAATTTGGACTTGAAATAGGAAAAAAATATGCTTCCGAAAGCTCAGCGTTTGTGAAAAATGACTTTTTATTCAACCCTAGACCGTTCCCTGAAGAGATTAAACTTCCCAGTGTACTGACTTGCGCTTGGTGCAAGAGAGACCCAAACAACTAAAGGATATAGTTTTTCGCTTCCTGCAGGGACGGGGTTAATTATCATGCATAGCTGCTTAAGACCCATCGACTGTACACTACTAACGAATTTTAGTAAAAGCTTGTGTTAAAAAGGCACTTTTTTAGATTAGAATATCTTGAATTTTGAAAAATAAATTAAAAAGTAAGCAAAAAAAGATTGATGTGTTACCAGTGAAAAAAGTTAAAAAGAATCTAACACAGAAACTTTCAAATTAGAATGACGAAAAGGAGTATTGTTCATACTAATCAAGGTAGATAAAACTTAATTAACCTCTTCTTTTGAAATTTAATCTACTAAATGATTTAAGCAAAATTACAGGAAAAGAAATTATAAAGACGATAAGAAGAGTCCCAATTAAATATGTAAAAGTTGAGTAAGTTTCGAAAACCCTTCTTTAGGAAAATGGGCTTAAAGTTAAGGGTTCCCAGTTTAAAATAATCTTATGTAAATCTGTTGGAGCTTACGAAAAGTGAGAAAGTCTTGCATATCGCGGATTAAAAAGAGACGGAGTGAGCTAAAGTTTTCTACGAGAAATAGAAGCAGTTAGCGTATAAATTTGCTTCCCACCTGGCTGTTCTCAGATTATTTAAACGTTTCTTAATACAGGCCATTATTTAAGATCTCGCCATGCTAATTAGAAGCTTAGTGTGTGTCTGTTTCATCCCCATCTGGGGGTTAATATTCGGAACTTTAAAGCTGAGGAAAACTTATAGAGGGTGTAAGAGGTCCCATATTGTAGCTATGTTTGGGATTTAAGTTTATGTTAGTCAAGTTTATTATATCGTTTTAACTACGTGCGTTCGCACAAATTATTTCATATTTAACATTCTTGCAAAATAATGAAAATATATATCATGTTATTACTTAGTGAAAATTACAAAATGCTTTTAGAATATTTCTTAAACTAAATCATTTCTTACGATAGAATTAGCAAAAACATTTATAAATCCATTAACTATACTTTGAACTGTATTATGTCCAAACTGATTTGTGCGGAAATGAAAGAAAATTAGCTTAAGTGGATACTTGTATTTCTTCAATTTTAGTGATTTTTAGTCTGTTTTTAACTTTTATTACAAAAATTTTATAATTATTAATATCATGATGCTGTCAATATTTACAAATAAATATTCCTTTAGAGTATCTATTAAATTTAAGAAATATACTCGTAAGTTGTAAGTTAAAAGAAACTCTCATATTGTATTCAACACTTTTTATGTTTAAATATATTTAATTACAATTTTTTAATTCAAAACTTCCAAATATTGATTATGATAAAAATGAGGAATAATAACGTTTTTGCCATTTTGATCGCCATTGGATTCACAAGAAATATCACAATCTGTGGCTATCAACTAACATAGGTCAAACCTTATAATCGGTATTTCACCTATTCCTATTATAGTTGTACGCTAAGGGGGTGCAGGCTGTAGCCATTTTTAAGCCCCCCAATATTTTCATGTATTTTGGCCCGGAGAAACGATTTTTCGATAGTACAAGTCCCAAAACCTGTCAGTTCTTTTCTTACTAACAATTTGATTTTTTAAATATCTATAAACAATTATCTTGGCTATTTACTCTTTATTATTAACATCCTGAATTTTTAATTGTTAAAAAATATTAATAAGAAAAAAAATATTGTAAAGATATAGCAGAATAGAATTCTTTCCTAACTAAATCGATCATATCTCGGCTTCTGGAAGTCCAATAGGGCGCTATAAAAGCTTAAATTGAAGAAAATTGTTGTGACTTTTGAATGAACTTTGCTAAATATTTTTCTGATTCTTATTAACAACAACTTATTAAAAACTTATTGAAAAACATGACTAGTCTATATGAGTCTACGTTACAAAACGAAGATTTTTAGCATTAAAGAGCAATTTACAATACTTGATTGCCGAGAAATTGTTGTTTTAAGATGCATAAAATGTACAACTAACCATGGTATTTTGAAGTCATCAGTATTGCCTTGTATTTATTTTTGTATTATCGGTAAAAATAATACATGTTAAAATCCATTGTCTTAATAACCAATTAATAATTGTCGGGAAATGTTTAAAAAGGAACTACTATGTTTTATACCACTAAATTTACTTAGAAAACAGTGAGTGCAGTTTCAACTCACAGAATCATTTTCAAACTGAATTACAAAGGTAGACTACCTATCAGTTTGAAAATGACTGTGTGAGTTGAAACTGCACTCACTGTTTTCTAAATAAATTTAGTGGTATAAAACATAGTAGTTCCTTTTTAAACATTTCCCGACGGTGATTAACTACCACATAGTAACAGCTACTAGCATCAACTTTTTAATTAATAATTCGATTAAGAATAATTATTTATTTTATAAAATTGAAGTTGCAATACAAATAGAAAAATTAATTAATTTCAAAATTTCACTCGTGATTTTGATTTTGAGTTTTGTTTTCAAAAAAAATTTTTTCCCCAAAGTGATTGAAAATTTAATATTATTTTTAGCTCGAAGTTACATGAAAAGAATGCCTGTAAGTTAAGCCAAGTTTCGATATTTAGTTATAAGCGCAAAACTGCTATACTTGGTTTATATTTTTTTCTAAAAGAAAAAAAGGTATTATATCAGAAATTAATCGAAAATTTTTCTTGAACCTGTATATATGTGATCAAATATAAGGGTTGCTAATTAACAGCTTTAATAGCAATTACTCGGCAACTATTATCGTAAAAGCTTACATTCTTCGTTTTAGAACGAAGACCCATGTTGGCTAGTCAAACCTTATAAACAAATATCTTTGTGAATTTTAGGTGAAAATTATAACTTTAAACTATTGTAACTTTGTTATTTATAATCAAAAAAATATTTAGCAAAGTTCATTCAAAAGCTGCAATAATTTCTTTCAATCTAAGCGTTTGCAGGTCTCTATTGGACTTCTAAAAACCGAGTTATGATCGATTTAGTTAGAGTGGAATTCTATTTTGCAATGTTTTTATACTAAGTTGGGCATAACTTTTGTTCTAATTAATATTTTTTTTAAATTAAAAATTCAGTACGTTTCTAATAAAGGTTACAATCGATTTGGCAGAGCAGAGCACAATTAAATCGTTAGTAACAAAAAAACTGACAGGTTTTGGGACTCGCACCATCGAAAATATTGAAGTAGCCTTAAAGTGGCTAGGGACCCCCCCCCCCCATTAGAGCTGAAATTTTAAAACTAGTACAATATAATTTTCTAGAGGTCTGATGATGATTAATTGAATGAAATAGCAATTTAGTGTTAAGAAGCCTTTACACGACCGCAATTTTATTCCTCTGGTTCTAGTGTTACTGTTTTATCCACCCACAAACAGAAATTATAGTGATCTGGTAGAAAATCTGTCTTGCCAGTTGGTTTTCTTTTTCGTTACCTGGTACCTATGTAATAGTAACCTTATTATATTTTATCAAGATAAATAAGGTTTTGAAAACAATTGGAAGGGTAATATCGGATCTCTGCAATGGTGAGAGTTCAGAAGTTATCCTATAATCCGAACCTTGATGGTTTGAATTTCGATGACTAGCTAGGTAGCAAGTCTGGTCCTGACTAGAAAGGTGGTTGCGAATCTTTAAAAATGGCAATATCACATAAATCAAGGTTGATAACCATCGAGACATCGATCGAACAAATTTCATTTTAGAGTCTGAGAAGTTTGCATTTTTATGAATGTTGCAGAACATTAATGCTTTTAGATTTTACATTTTATAAAAATTTCTCACGTTTTTTCACACTGACTCTTCTTCGTCTAGGGATATAAAGTGTCATTAGGTTGTTAAATAGCGTTCTTTTATCTCTGGCATTATTATTGTATGCAGATTTAAAATAGTTTTCGGTCAAACAAATAAATCTCGGATGTTACACATAATAGAATATATTATAAAGGCATATATTCATCTGAGCACGTATGGAAACAAAGCAAGGCGAGGCTAAACGATTGCCTTGCTTCTTGTGTGTGTGTGTTTTTTTTTAATTACAAATAGAACTGGTCGAGGCAACGAACGGAACATCGATCCAGTAAATTGGGATAACCATTTATCCAAAATAAATTATTTTTAGATAGCATTACGGACTAGAAACAAATGGCCATTTCCGAAATTTTGTGTGAAAGTATCCTTAAGAATTTATACTCCGCTTCCAGCAAATATTGTCTTTGTTGAGAATGTTTTTGGAAGGAATTTGTAGCCTTTTTTTTCATAAAACACATAATTTTTCATACTTTCATGTAAAACTCAGTTGGTTCACTACCCTAGGTCGTGTCTGATTTTTTAATATTGTTATTTAATGTGCAAAAAACTATTATTTAAAATATAAATAGATAAATAAAATTAAAATGAGATCAAATAGAATTGATTTTGAGTGGAGAGAAATAGGCTAGGCAGTTAAGAATGCACAAATGCCATTCACATTAAAACAAATTTTTCTTTGAAGTACCGACATCTATGGGATGGCATTCGAATAGCCTCGGGCCGTACGTCGTATCGCTAGAGGCAATTTGCCGCACCTCGATGACATGTCCATGCTCGTTTGGCCTCGCTTTACCTCGTTGGCATTTGTACTCAGATAAATAGGCGCTTTAACTCTAATAAACAAATTCATCACTAAAAAATTTGAAAATTTATAAAATTTTTGGATCTCGAACGCTCAATATTTAATAGTAAAATAATTTTAAAGAGAACGAATTTTCTATTAAGGTTGACTCATCATCGTATGTTGAAATAATAAAATTTTAAATACAAGTCAACTTAGAGAACAAAACTGACAATTCTAACAAATTATTAATATTACTTCTTAAAGTAAATGCGTTAGGCATGCGATACTTTCAATCCGATATTGTGTGATAAATAATAATAATAAATAAATTTATTTGTATTTCTTTATTTGCACACTAAATTCTACTTTTTGAAGTTTCCTAGTTCACTGAAATTACCTTAGGGGTTTTGGTTCGTGAATTAGTAAGTGAATGCGTGTATCACCTAATAGATGTAAGATAAGAGCTTGATGGTTTTGCAAGGTCTTAATGGAGTTAAGTCCAGTAACTCGTGTAATTACCTAAATGGGAGGAAAGTTATTGCAGTGATATGAAGGTCTTAAATCGGTTAGTCCAAATCAACCTTCGGTATATCTTTCGGTAAGAACTTGACTGGCATGCTATTTAGCGGCATATCGAAATCGACTTCAAGTCCTTGATCCACTAATTTACCCAGTAATATTTTAATCAATTTGTATAAAATAACTAATTTTATTTCACCGAAAACATAATTATTAAAAAGGGAGCAAATTCCAATTAACTTTGACGACAAAAGAACTGGGTACTAAAAGGACGTCAAGTTCTGCTCCAAAAGAAAAAACGTTTTACTTTGGGGATTTGAACGGAAGACGAAGACTTTGTATGGAGACAACTGCAAAATTAAATTTGTCTAATTGCATGATATAAAAATTAGGTTTAAAAATTTGACAAGACACACAACCCAAAGTCTTTTGAAACAAATATTTTTTGCAATATAACTGTTTTCCAAATTTACTATTTCTGTCAAAATTACCCATTAAGAAAAATTCAAAAATTGTCAGAAATTGTTTTGCAATATGATTTTTTCCAGTATATCGTAACCCACACATCTAAAAGTACGTAACGTACTTTTGATTAATGCATCTTTACCATGAGTATCTTGCTCATTTTTAAGAATTCTTTAAATCGAAAAATGCATAGAAACAAATCTAAATAGTAGAGGGAACAAGATTGTAGAAATAAAACAACGGAAATATATCTTACTGTCAGTTTTATTTCTTTGGTAAAATCATTGGCATAATATGCAATACACTAATTTTGTACTGTACAAGGAAACTAAATTGGCACCTTTTCATTCATTTTTTTATTAGCTTATTTTCTATATTTATTTGCATTAATATTTGTAATTAAATATTTTAAGTAATCAACATAAACTATAGCAACAACGAAATATTGCAATAAAATATGAAAAATAACAAAAACTGCATTGACTTAATACTAGTTTATACAAGAATGTTTCTTCTTTAATAAAAAAAATCATTTTAAAATAATAATCTCATTGTACCATATGCCATCGTTTAGGTAGACTCTTCTCCTGATATACAAACTGTTAATTTTCTTTTGTCTTTCACGATGCTGACATTTTACTATTCAATTATGACATTTTGAGTCGCTGACTTTTTTCATTTAAATATTCGTGTAGGAAATGGAGCACTTTAACACGAACTCCATTTATTTCTTATTAAATAGTGTCAACACAAAATTGTGCAAAAGATGAAAACATGCCAAGAAGCAAAATTATCATCAGAAAATAAAAATGAATTATAAAAAGTAAAAGAGACAACTATAAATATGTGAGTTCTCGTAAATTCTATTATAAATACATGATTTCTAGTCAGAAGAGCTGTAACTAAGTGCTGGCACATGGTTTCTAATCACCTTATATATAAAAGTACAAAGTAGTAAAAAAAATATGGCTCTTATAACATGAAAAAAGGAAGTAGTTTTATTAACTTTGTGGCAAAAATAATAAAAATACAAGTAAAATTAGATATTATGCAATTATTGCAATCCTTAAAAAAAATAACAGAAATTGCAAAACCTTTTTTTTCAATTTTAACCACCCTGACTTACCTTAAGTCTAATAAAAAAAAGGCAAGTGTAAATTTTATTATTTAATAAGATTTTATTTTTTGATCTCAAGTATTTGTTTAGGAAGGTAATCAAATAGACAATTTAAACTAATCAGTATAATTTTGGTTGTTCCAAAGCGGTTTAAAAAAATTGGTATTTGAATGGAGATGAATTTTATTACCACAATATAAATAGTACACTGACTTTCTTCAATATTATAAATACGGGAAATTATCACACTCCGGTCCAGATACACGTGCAAAATTACTCAAGTTAATTTGCGCTCATTTCGATAGAAAGACCAACATGGACACTGATGTAATAATTATACTATTGTTCCTTAATTAAAATCTTTACCTGATATCATATTTGAATCCATTCATACTGATTGTGAGTATATCAAATATGCCATAATTACATACTGCTTTACTTTATATATTTCTTTATTTAAACGATGAAAAAAATTGCAAATGAAGTTGGGGCCACATTTTCTTATAACAATTTAATACTGGAATATAGTAATATTTAAACATGTTTTCGGTATTATTAGTCGTAAATATTAGTAAAAAATAACATATACCTTATTTCTTATACTTGAAATCATATTGGGAAGTAATATTTCAAAATAACATGGACTACTATTTTAAACTGACTTTTATTAAAATAACTAAGTATACACTTTGCATGTTTACCCCATTCAAACGGATTTGTGGGGTATGCTTTAGGTAAGTATATTTTCCCATATTTTCTTTTGATTGAAGTATTTACTTGTGATTTGCGTTACTCAATTTTAAAACGAAATAAAAGCTTTTAAAATAAATTTTTTTGGTACTTTAATTCTAGTTCCAAATAAAAGATTTCTGATAAAAACAAAAACAGAGCTGAGGTAATAGTGAAACAAAAGAGAAAAAAAAACAATTTTAAAGTTTTTCAAATTGCAGCTTTTAACTTAAAAAATAATAATATCAAATTTCAACACAAAATAATCAACATAATTACGTATGTATATACATTTGAACAACATATATTGGTTTCTTCATTTTATTGCTACCCTATAATTATTTCTAAAGTTGACAAATTGATTATTAATGCTGGACTTTGATTTTCTCTAAATTCCTTAACAAAAATAAAGAATTTTAGCATCATATTAGATGTTGTAGAAAATTGATAATAATGGATATGATAAAGAAGACATAGCAACTTCACAAACTAAATATAATTTCAGCATTTGAAGACAAGTAACTTAATATGTGAAAGCTTAAGCAATTCAATAAATCGCCATAATTCAGAGTTTTGGTTAAATACAAATCCGCACAGGAAGAAGCAAATACACATAAAATACACACTAAAAGTGGGCACTTAATGTGTCATTATTTGAAGTTGCATAACAGGTATCCATTTCATTGAAAAGGTTTTAGCATCCGAAAACTATGACTTCTTGTGACCAACATATTGTTCTAGCCAAAATGAAAGTGATCAATTCAGTATTAAGTTTTTTAATTTAAGTAGCTTATCAAGTTGATTGGAAAATTTACTCTCAACAATTTATCATGTTTTTTTTAAGCTGATTGTGACACCTTTTATTGCCGGTCATTGGTCAAGCTGTAATCTTACTACATAACCTCACGCGAATCACAACATGCTTATAACTATAACAAGCATTTCATTGGTAACAAATAGGTGAGAAAAAAATGGGTTCGCAACAAATAAAGAAAGCCCATATATCTCCTATATTAAAAAGATTTTTTTACATTGTGTACATACATAAGGGGGCGAAAGATATTATAGAATAGATTCTGTTGCACATCTAAAGTAAATAATCAATGTTTTAATATTATATATTGAGCAGTATTTACAAACAATTACAACGTTTACGTATATTTACAGGAGAATTATCTATTAAGACGAGGTTCATTTTTAAAATTAAAACCTGTGAAATAAACCTCTGTCACCATTATAATTTTTTTTTATTTAAACCTTTTATTTCCGAAAAATACGTATGCGTTTTTTTAAATTTAAATGTCAAACTGTATGACATGTTTATCATTCTGGTTATTATGTTAGTATTTTAAATAATAAAAACCACATATTTGAATTATTCGATTTTAAACTGGTTTGCTACACTTATCAAGAATGAAATTTAAAAAGAAATAACTTGCCCCTTTAGATTTCACCAAGTACTGGAAAAGATCGAAAGTTTAACAAAAAGCTGTAATATTTATGATTTAAAAATGTATTTATAAAAATTATTTTCATGTAGTTACTGGTAGCAAGTTTTATTGGACAAAACTTTACTATTTTTTTCCTACAAAACTGTGCAACAGTAACAGTTCTATTTTCAGATAATTTATTAACCTTTTTAGATTGTATTGGTGATGATACTATTTACAGCACAGGTTGGAGTAATAAAAATGAACATCCATCAATGTCTAATGGTACAATAACTATTTAAATAATTAAATAGTAATTATACTAGCAACCATAGTGATTTTATGTTAAGTCATAATACTTATTTAACTTTGTATTTCTACACGATATCTATTATTTTTTGAGAGCTTAAAATCCTCGTTGAGGAATGCGAATTCTAAAATCACATTTCATTATAATCTGATATCTCAATAAGAATATTTTAAAGTGTCAAAATGGAATACTTGTTCGTTCTCCCAGCATACTACGTTGCATCGTGCTTTAGCCGAATATATCCATAAATGGAACTAAATATAATCCAAACAAGTATCATTTATAACACCACACTAGTTAAAATAAAAAAGATGCATTTGAAAAAATATATATTGTCAATGTTAAACAAGTATCACACATTAAAGTAAATTCACTCCATCCTAAAAGGAGTTACAAGTAATATATACTTAGTTAATAGTTCGATAATCTATGTACAAACAAAATCACAGACGAGTGATAAATCTACTATTTTCAGCTAGGCGTTCCGAGGGACATGGGGCCGTTCTTTAGGTGAGTCGCACCTACGAATGGTTGATTGGAATTCGATGGTAGTTGCCCGGAAGCCGACATGTTGTTGTTCATGTCACCGCTTGTTGGTGGTAAGGCTGGACGATGGCCGTTCATCAAGTGGCCCGGCAACGAGGTCTGGAAAGAATATCTTCTTTAGGAAATATGCTACTATTCAAGAAGCTCAAAGATTATTTGCATGCATCTATCCTCCAAACCATAAAGAGTGTATGTTTTATTTTTAAAAATTAAGTTTTTATTATATTTAACAATAAGACAATTATTTCTTGTAAATGAGCCACATCCCAACTAAAATAAAACTCACTCCCATTATTTTAGATCGCTTGTGATTCTTGTGATCTTCAGTAGATTTTTTACCTCACAAACTCTAACTACAATTTTTGTTTTTAAAAGCTATTCTAAAAAAAATCAAAATATACAGATAAACTATACGCTAAATATTCAGGATAAATTTTTCGTTCGTTTTGTTGATTTTTAAAAGTGATTAATATCACTTAAAAAGAAAGAGATTTTTTAGATAAATATAATTAATTTTATACATGAAATATGAGCATTTGATGGCTTATCTATATTATTACTCTTAACATTTTTCCAATGAAGTTGAAATACAATGTATGAAATAGAAAATTCAAAATATAATATGTAAGTTACAGGATACCAGAATTGATTTCGATAACTTTTTAGATTAGAATTAATTTAATAACTGTGCTTATTTAGTTCACACTTTTTTGAAATCGGCGAATCATTTGGAATTAATAACTGGCGTCTTAAAGAAAGATGTTCTACATTCGACTACTGTATATGCTTTTTTATGTATATACGTCGATTACTCCGGAAGGGGAGCTGCGATATAAATGAAATGTTTGGCGTTATATTCAGGTAGTCACATCATTTTACCCAAAAATTGGTTCAGTAAAATCCAATATGGAGGTGATAATATGGCGGACTAAAAAAATAATGTTATGCAATTTTCTCCAAAATTTTTATACAGGAGTTTTCGGAGTCGTATATACCGAATATAAATTGATTTTTAAAAAATTCATTATGGTGAATTAAAAACTTTACATCTTCCGATTTTATTGAAAATTGGTACAGGAGATTTTAAAGGTGTTAATTGCCAATTTAAAATTATTTTCAAAAATTCAATATGACGAACTAAAAATTTACCACCTTCCAATTTTAATCCAAATTGATTACTGGGGGTTTCTAAAAGTGGAAATAATAAATTTGAAATTATTTTTTAAAAAATTTAATATGGTGTATGCACTATGATGGTCTAAAAATTTTATGTCCAAAACAGGTACTGGGAGGTTTTCGAGGGTGTAGATTGAGATTAGATTAAGAATTTCAAACTATTTTTTTATTTAATATGGCACATCCAATATGATGGGTTAAAAATTTTATGTTACTAACATTTTTTCAAAATTGCAATTAGAAAGTTTTCGGAATCGTAGGCTAGGAAGATGAAGTTAATTTTTTACAATTTAATATGACAGATACAAAATGAAAGACTTAAAATTTGACATTTTTTCGATTTTATCCAGATTGATATTAGGGGTTTTTGCAAATATATATCAGATCTTAAATTAGTTTCTTCAAACCCAACATGCACAAGAAAATAGGTCGGACTAAAAAATTTACATGTTTCAAGTTTTTCAATATCGATATTGGAAGTTTTTGGAGGCCTAAGTTACGAATGTTATATTAATGTCCTTAAATTGAAGATAGCGGATTTACTATAGTAGAGTAAATATTTGAATTTTTTGTTGTTCAATTTAGTGTTGTCTATAACTATGGATAGAATGGGTAGAGTATAAATTTTTATATGAAATTGAAATTTTTGAAGCCGGTGCCACATTATTACAAAATGAAACAAATAACTACTAACACGGGATACATACAAACTACAGTAAGAAAGCAATTATAAATAAAATATTTCTCAATCTTTTTATATCAATCACATTTTATCAGATATTAATTTGACGCCGAGTTTAAAAATATAAAAATTTATAGTGTTATTTTCGCATTTTAGCGCATTTTTAGAACTTATATTTTTAAATAAATAAATTCTAGGTGAATTAGTAGTTTTTCCATATGACTAGCATAATAACGACATAGTTTTGGATTTATATGCTCTTTACTTTTGCCTTAGCTAAGAGTAGTCATTGGGTAGTTTCTAGATATTTTCTATAAATTTTAAATCTGGAGCAGATAACAAATATGTAAAATTAAAATTGTAAATTTAGTTTTACAACAAATCAAAATTTATTTGTATTTTCTAGTTGCAGTTATTTTCCAAGATAAATAACCATAAAAATAATGTAACGCAGATACATGAACAATGTTTTAAAAAAACTAGAAATAAAAAGAAATTACCTTAAGAAATGCGATATGTCATACTTTGAATTGTAGTATTTTTTTCTTAATGGAAATCCATTATAAATAATGTAAGACATAAACACAAGTTTTTGTTTAAGATCATTTAAAATAAGCATAGGAGAACATAAAAGAAGTTTCCTCTTTAACAAAAATAACTCAACATATGCAAACCACCTCATTCATGAAAACCATAATTTTAATGACGAATTTAAGATTTTACACCTAGAAAAGAAATTACAAAAAAAAACTAAATCTATATGAGAACCTCGAGATAAACCGTTTAAAAAATTCAAAAATACTATTAAATGACCAAATCGAACTTAGTTAATCACCTCAATCAAATCTTTTTTCATAATAAGGGTCAGAAAGAATTTCCACCTAAAATAAAATAAAAACATGTAATTTCTGATTTATGGCAGTAGATAGACAAAACCAGTAATTTTTAGGAAAAACCCAAATAATTTGTTTGACAATGCATTATGTATAATGTCGATCTAATTTGTCGTAACGCCTGAGGTAATCTACCCTTTTAATTTTAATTTTAGTACCTGGAATAGGTAAACAAAATTGTAACTTAAAGCAGAACTATTAATAGAACGTCAAACATTCGAAGAAGCTACTTCGTAGGCGAAACGCGTTAAGTGTTTTCTAAACTACAAAATATAGTGGAAATTAAACAAAAACTTGTGTTTATGTCAACATAAACCCATCATGAAAATAATATCCAGGCATCAACAAATTTCTCAAAAGAGATCGCACAATGGTCGAAACGCTTCTTATCTAAATTCATAATCAGCATAGCAACTATGAAATGAAATTGCTAATTAACAATTTTTTTCACCCCTTAACTCCTTACAATATTTTTTACGTGCACTTTGAATAACCCCTTAAAGCACGTTAAAAATATCTCACCTCTCTCAACATTTCTGCATAAACATACATAGAAAAATTGAATTGATGACCTCGTTTTTTGGAAGTTGATTAAAAAAGAAACAAGTAAAATTTTTGTAATTGTTTCCCTTTTTCAACCTTAATTTAACTTGCCATCTATCCCCCACCTACAAAGCTTAAAAAAAAACAAATAAAATCTTACTTACATACTTACCGGCGGTATCGACGTCTGCCTTTTCAAATGTGACAAAGGTGGTGGATTGTACGCCATATTTGCGAAAACTAGTCTTTCTTCGTAATCGTATTCACAGAGTATTTTATTTTCACACAGGTAAAATCTATCACCCACGCAAAACCTGCAACAAGAGAAAATGAATTTTAAATACCTCAAATATCAATTAAAATAAAAAATAAATAAATAACCAAAAAGAAGTGAAGCTCAGCGAGACATACGATTTATTATTAGTAAAAACTTCGGATAACATCAACATTACCGTAATTGCTGATATCCACTACTCAAAATTTCCTTCATAAATTATTTTAATATTAGGAAAAAATTGCGACTTTAGTTAGACAAACGACAAACAACAGATGGAAACTTAAATATATGTGCCAAACTATTATACCAGTTTTTTGTTTATATTCGTATATAAATTGAAACATCCATAAAATATATACTACTTACATACCAAAATAAAGATCAATAAATTAATATAGCTAAAAAAACCTACCTATTGGCGGATTAAATTTCAATTCTTGTGTAGTTTGCTGATATTTTAGTTTTTGCCGAATGCGCTGGATCATAACTTTTTCTATATAAATGAATATATTTTTATTTTATATATTAATATAATAATATATATATTTTTTCAATGCTAACTATCTAATACTAATGTATTCAAAGAAATAAATCGATTTCATCAATAAATTGTGCACATGGTAATATTTAACTCAATAAATGTTTGAAACAAAATTAAAAGTGTTAACACATGATTGAAAAATTGACAATCATACATCAATGTAGGTAGGACTCTAATTTTTGAGATATTTAAAATCCTAATTTTATGATTTAATCATATGTCAAAATCATTACATCGAAATATATCAGGGTTATAATTATATTAAGAATTATTTAAATTAAACATTTATCAATAATTATCTTAAATGAAATATGACCATCATATATCTATATATTGTGAGTATTTTTTTTATTTCTAGAGTTACTAACATTTTTTTTAAGGCAAAAATAGCATTCATCGACGTTAGAAATTGTTCTTAACAGTAATGAATAATTCTAACTAGGATGGAGAAAATTTACTCATAATATGAATAATACAAGGTGGAATATGAGAAAAACGAATAATTTACAAGACTAATTTTGAAAAATCCTACCCCGTCGGCATTTTTAACCGACTTCTAAAAGATAGAGGCTCTTAATTCGTCGACTATGTATTTTTTTTTTATGTATGTGCACCGATTACTCCGGAACGGCGGCACCGATTTGAATTAAATTTTTTACGTTATATTCAAGACGTTGCTGCGGTGGTCCCATATTTTTTTGGACGAAATTGGTGCAGTAAAGTCCAAGATGGCGCTGACAATATGGCTGCTAAAAAAATTAATTTTGTCCGATTTTCTCCAAATCTGGTATGGGGGTATTTTCGGGGTCGGATATAACGAATCCAAAATATTTCTAAAAAAGTCAACATGGCGGACAAAAAATAAATTTTGTCCAATATTCTCTAAAATTGGTACAGGGCAGTTTTCAGAGTCGCACATAACGAATCTAAAATTATTTTTAAAAAATTCAATATGGCGAACGAAAAAATCAATTTAGTCCGATTTTTTCCAAAATTGGTATGGGGGGTTTTCGGGATTGCACATAACGAATCTGAAATTATTTTTAAAAATTCAATATGGCGTATCCAATATGACGGATTGAATCGTTTTTGAGGATGTAAATAGCGAATATAAAATTATTTTAAGAAAATCTAATACGTCAGATGTGATAAGACGGTCTAGAATAAATTTCCGGATTTCATCCTAAACTGATAATAAGAGTTTAGATTTAGATTAGATTAAGATGTTAATTTTTTTTTATTAAATATGGCGGATCCAATATGGTGGGTTGAAAATTTTAGCTTATTCGCAGTTTTTCAGATTTGGTATTTAGAGGTTTTCAGGGTCGTGTATTACAGATATGAAGTTGATTTTTTACAACTCGTAGGTTGATAAGATACAATATGAGGGACTGAAAATTTTACATTTTCCGATTTCGTCTAAAATTGATATTGCAGGGTTCTTGGGGAACATACAAACTCAATATACAGTGTAAAATATATCGGACTAAGAAATTTTCATCTCAAGTTCCTTAAATATCGATATTAAAAGGTTTTGGAACCTATGTTATCTAAAAATTATGTGAAATTTAAGATAGTGGATTTATTATGACAGACCAAATATTTGTTTGACATCATTTCACTAGTATTTTGAGAACTCTAAGAATCAAAGAATTTTTAATGGTTCATTTTAGGATTCAACTTTGGGTAGTACTTAGTTCAAATAATTTATGAATATCATAATGAATTCAAAACTGAAAATAGAAAAATAAAATGTACTAAAAAGTGAAAAATAATTATAAATTTTTATATAAAATTGAAATTTTTGAAGTCGGCTCCAAATTGTTTCTAAATGAAATAAATAACTACTAATATATACAAATGATGGTAAGAAAGCAATTACAAATAAAGTATTTTTAATCTGTTTGTGCGAATTACAATTTGTCAGGTATTAGTTTGGCTCCGACTTCAAAAATTTCAATTTCATATAAAAATTTATAGGTTTTTTTACTTTTTAGAGCACTTTTAGAAGTCTGTTCAGTTGTTTTATTCAGAGATTTCTCTCGTGAAAAAACTACACACATCTGTCTATAACTGAATACTGGTAAATATACGCCTAGAAATTTTTTCGGCCACTTGGAGTTTGCATATTGTGCTGTAAGTTTCTCAATACTGGGGTATTTATTTTCCCAAAATTTATTGGCCAGCACTTTAAAATCGTTTCAGAGTATTAATATATGTTGGACTGTTTAAAGACGAACGAAAAATATATCGAAAAGTAAATGGTTAATAAAATTTAAATGTCAACTCAGAGTAATCAAAATTGTTGTCTAGTAACCACAAGAATTGAATCTTTAATTGATTTTCGTAATTGGTTAGCAATTAGAAAATGATAACGATAACGATATTAAAAAATTCTTCAATTAAAGAATAATTCAAACAATGGTTAAGTACGATGAACTATTAACTATGTATGTACTAATTTCATCTTTTCAACTACCTTTGCTTACTATAGGGGTTGCTTATATAATAACTATATATATGTAAAGAAATGTAATATATATATATATATATATATATATATATATATATATATATATATATATATATATATATATATATATATTTACTTCATTCATGTACGGAGCTGCATATAGTTGTACGTTTGCTGAATGTGATTTCAGCACTACAACGGCATAATATGTGGATATATCCACTGCTATTGCATCTTACACGGAAGAATCCGTGAAAGCCGCATAAATATATATATATATATATATATATATATATATATATATATATATATATATATATATATATATATATATATATATATATATATATATATATATATATATATATTGCAGCGAAACTTCCATGGACTCTTCATGATTTTATATGATGCGATATCTAAAGCATAATTAAATAGAATAACTTTCTTTTAAACAGGTAGTAAGCTTACTTTCAGAATCACCTTGTTTAGTAATATTAAATGTTCCGCCATTCCCATAACATTATTTTTTAACAATTATGGATGAAAAAAAAACAGTAATGGACTGCTTGTGAACGTTTCTACAGTTGAACCTTTTCCACGTAATTATTTCAATGGAACGAAAGAAATTATGGACCTTCGCCAGCTGATCAAGAAACCAAAAATCTTTTTTACATCATGGAAAATTACAGGCCTGTCTCTCTGATATGTGGTTTTTCTAAGATCTTTGAGATGCTGCTGTATAACTTTATTATCAACAAACAAAAAACATTTGTTGTCTACAAAACAACATGGATTTTTGAGGGGTAGGTCCACATCCACTAATCTGGCGTCTTTTCTGCAGTTTACAGCGGATGCGGGCGGCCAGGTCGATGTGGTGTTTACCGACTTCTCAAAGGCCTTTGACAAGATGAGCCATAGTTTGATTCTGGCAAAGCTTGCGAAGTTTGGTTTTACTGATCAGTTTGTGCGGTTTTTTAAATCATATTTATTTAATAGGTCTCAGTATGTCCAATATAATGGCTTTCAATCAAAGTGTTTTGCGGTCTCTTCGGGGGTACCTCAGGGCTCAAATTTGGGGCCTTTCTTGTTTTTAATTTTTATAAACGATATCGCTGAATCAATTGATGTTGAATTCCTATTATTTGCTGATGATTTAAAAATGTACGTCCAAGTTCAGTCGAAGGAGGATTGTGATAGATTGCAAAATAGTGTTAGTGCAATCCAGAGGTGGTGTGTGAGTAATCAATTGTTATTGAATGTGAGCAAATGTTCAGTGAAGTCTATAACTCCAAATTATATATAGTTATCAAATAAATAATGCCCTACTTAAAAGAGTTGATGCAATTAAGGATTTGGTTGTTGTATTGGATTTTACCTTCATTATAGCAGAATAGTGTCTGAAGCTAATCAAATGATGGGTTTAATTATTAGAAACTGTAGATCATTTAAGAATATTGAAAGCCTAAAATTATTGTTTATAGCACTAGTAAGAAGTAAACTTGAATACTGTTCCCTTGTTTGGGCCCCAATTTATAATAAATATGATTTGGCTATGGAGAACGTTCAGCGCAAGTTTGTGAAGTATTTGTGGTTGAAAACTGAGGGAGTGTACTCACCGGTCGAGACAGACAATCGACTGTTGCTGGATAAATTTAGTTTGCAAAGTCTTGAAATAAGACGTAACTCACATTCAGTTTTATTTTTATACAAGCTAGTCAACGGCCAGATTGTTTGTCCTAAGCTTTTGGGCGAGCTAAATTTTAATATGCCACGATTGACGAGCAGGCATGGTATATACTTTCATTTAAGGATACCTAGGGCTAATGTATATTGTATGTCGCCAATATATCGAATGTGTTCTGTGTTTAATAGGGTGTCGCAATCGTGTGATCTGAGTATGAGTTATACCCAGTTTTTACGTTCCTGTTCAGTATTATTGGAGTTCTGGGACTGCTATTGTGATATTATTTCTATTATTTTGTAATAAGTACGTTTTTTTTTTGTGTTATATTTTATTAAGTGATATTATGATATTATTTTTGTTATTTTGTAATAGATGTTTTTTTGTTTGTTATATTTTATTACGGCTCTATTAATTATTGTTGTTGGGCTTTGATGTTTATAAATAAATAAATAATTATCCTTATGTATATCTCTCTCAAGAAACAAATCACAAATTGTGATTCGTTCTATTTACTTCCATGATCCACAAAGTAATAGTAAAAAATTTCAGAATCTTAAGTTAGTTTTTTTAAAAAGTGTGGAAAAACAGACCGACAAAAGTTAAGAAATCACTATTTTTTGTTTATCTCAGAAACAAATAAATTTTTATTATTATAACTAATTAAAGTTAATTATTACACTTTTTTTAAAGGGTGAGCAAGATGTCAATATGACAAAATCCACGAATTCCACTTCTGTAGATGTTTTCTGCACAAAATAGTTCTAATTACTTTTGAAAAAATGTGTCTCTTTAATTCTATGATATTTTAGCTTGCGTAAATCATATTCTACTTCATCAATAGAAGAAGATATTAGAATATTTTTAGTGGAGTTTTAGGCCTTAATCCTATTAATTGATTCTTTATAATTTCTTAGCATTTGTTTGAACTTTTTTTCATCATCAAAGTTGTAATTTTGCAAATGAAACTTTTTAATCTCCGTTTCTTGTATGAAAATTTTAAAGTAAAAATATACCTAATTTAACTTACATTTATCCAAAATATGAGGCGTTTTATTGTTTGTTTATTTAATTACAAAAAATATGATTTTTTTCATGGAAAACATTAACAAATTATACTTGATTTGAAACATCTATTTATTTATTTTTCTGTATTTGGTAAATTCTTTTTGAACTTTTTAAAATATGGTAGTCATAAAGAGGGTAGAAAACTAAAATGAAAAAAATATTATTAAAACACTAAACAATAAAAATACATGATATTAAAAAGATTAGAAAGTTGGCAAGTGAAAAGAAAGATTGTACAACAATAAAATTACAAACTAATATTTTGAAAATACACAGTTTTTTGAAAATGTTTGGTTAAAGTGTAAGTCCAGGCAAAGTATCATATTATTACTGTAACGCACATGTTAGATTTCCAAAATTACATGCTTTCAATGTAATTTCAATTAGTTTTTTGACTAATATGTTAAATTAATTTAGGTTACAGGCAAACTTAAAATTGTGGAATGTTCATAAAACAGGTCGTTTATCTAAATTATTATATAATTTTGGTAGTAATATAATGTTAACTAAAAGTTAGTTTTTAGAAAGGTCTTTTTTTACTTAATTTATTTCAAACATTGAATCAGAAACTCATTTTGAGACATCGAAAACTAATTTTTTTAAATAGGAAATATAAGATCTAAATTCGAATTAATATTTTTTTTCGAACCCATGATTGTCACTTTAAAATCTAGATCTGGGAGTGTTATTAGAATTTTGTTGTTAGAAAAATTGTTTACCAATCATCAACCAATAAGATGCTTTGGATGTTATGAAACAAAAACAATAAGTAAACTCAGAAGTTCAAATAAATTTAATGCATACTTCAAACAAATGACAATAATACTAACAAGTGGAAACACTCATAAACATAAAACTATAAGAAGTTTAATTATATATTAAAGAGTTCTGTGATGAATATTGATAAACAAGATGAAAGAAGCGAAAGTAAAAGGGCTAAATGAACAATGTGTTAAAATAAAGGAACTTGAAAGAAAACGCGACTTCACAAACATCTACAGGAAGGTAAAACACATTGCAGGTATAACAATTTGGAAACACGAGTAGAAATTGAAGGCCTGGAAGAAATATATTATAGACGTATTTCAGAAAAACAGAGAGAAGAAATTACAGTTATCAGTGAAGTTAATGGACCGCATATCACTAAAGCAGTGGTGATAACAGTAATACTAAACGTGAAGACCGAAAAATCACTTGTCTCAGATAATAAAACTAGAAAGTGAAAAACGTAATATCAGCAGAGATATACATTCAAAAAGTAATAAAGCAGGCATGCATCTTATCACCAAAGCTATTTAATATATACTCCGAGTAGTTTTCAGAAAAGTCTGATTAGGAACGAAATGGCAATTATATATAGAATATATTTCAGGGCGATTCACTAAGCCCATTGTGATTCTGCCTTGCAATAAACCCTCTGTTACGCCGTTTGAACTCCACCAGATACGGCTTTAGTATTAGAAAAAACAACGAAGAGGTAGCAAGATTGAATCATCTTCTATACATGAATGGTCTTAAACTGATGGCTGCTACCAAAAACCAGCTGGATCAAATGCTCAAAATTGTCGAGGAGTTCTCCGGGTATATCGGAATGCAATTTGGACTTGACAAGTGCCGTATTTTGAACATCGTTAAAGGAAAGATACAACCGGGAGCATTTGAGATGCAGAACGGTGAAACCATTGCTGCATTGGAAGCAGAACAAACATACAAATACCTAGATATGAAACAAGCTAAACGAATTGACCATCGCACTATGAAGGCCGAATTGACAACGGAAATTGTCAGGAGGGTAAAACGGGTGTTACGAACTAGTCTAAATAGTAGAAATTTGTTTAAGGCGTTCAACACGTACGCATGCTCTGCGCTTAGCTACTCTTTTGGAATAGTAAAATGGAGCAGGACGGAGATCGAAGGCCTGCAAAGAAAAATAAGAACACTCCTAACAAAAGCACACAAACACCACCCTCGGAGTGCTATTGAACGTACAATGCTTCCAAGACACCAAGGAGGAAGAGGATTGGTGGATATTGGTAAGCAGCTCGACCAACAAATAAAAAACTTACGTTCATATTTCCACAGGTTAGCGGCCTCTTCCACACTACATCGAGCAATATGCGAGACAGACGATTCAACGCCGCTACAGCTGAAGGAAAGGGGTTATTACTTCTCTCCACCGAACAGACCAAGAGAAGTTACAAGCCTGGCTATAAAAGCCACTTCATGGACGGCATCCAAATGAGGTCAATCAGGACAATGTCGACAACTCAGCGTCGAACTACAGGTTGATTTCAGGACAGATGTTTTCGGAAACAGAGGGCTTCTTGTTAGCTATCCAAGACCAGGTTATTCCGACGAAGAACTATCGGAAATTCATTATCAGAGATCCCTCAGTAGAAAATGATCAATGTAGATATGGCTGTCGAACATCAGAGACGATCCAGCACATAACTGGAGGATGCCAAGCATTTGCCGCAACCGAGTATAAGGAAAGACACGATTCAGCTGCTAAGATAATCGACCAAGAGTTAGCAGATAAGTTAAAACTATTGCAGGTAGGAAAGGTGCCTTACTACAAATATAATCCAGAGCCTATTCTTGAAAACAACGAGTTGAAGTTATACTGGGAACGAACGGTCCCAACAGATCAAACAGTTGCTCATAACAGGCCAGACATTATACTAACAGATAAAATTTCCAGGCGAACTACACTAATCGACATCGCTGTACCGAACAACAACAACCTAAGGTCAAAATACAATGAGAAGATCGCCAAATACAGAGATCTGGAGGTGCAAATCCGCAGACAGTGGGCAATGAAGAGCGTCCACACGATTCCTATAATACTGTCAACAACTGGAGTGATACTAAAGAACCTCCTGCAGAACATCAAGGGACTGGGCCTTAGTGAACATCTGTATAAACCGATTCAGAAAGCGGTTCTGCTTGCAACCGCGCGAACCGTCCGAATGTTTGTAGGAAATAGAGCAGACCACGCCACCTAGGACCCGATAACATGGAAAGGATCCCCACAGAGCTTCATACTTTTGGTGTCTTTGTATATCTGGTATGAGTGAATAATCCCTGGAGGGAGTGCGAAGCCGTTTGGCTTGTAAATCTTGATACATATAATATGATGTTGATGACTTTTCTCTAATAGCGACAAGTCCGTAATATATACAGATGTTGATTGATCGAGCAGTAGTAGTCAACAAACAATAAGTTCTAGAACGCAACACATAAAAACATAAATTATGATCAAACCAGCAATGTCGAATTTTAAGTAAGTGGCAAATTTTTACAAAAATTGAACATATAAATTACTTTGAATGCCAAATAAATGAAAACTGGTATCGTTCGAAAGAGATGAAATACTAAGCAAAATCTCAATAAACATCTCAACTAGACTACAAGTTTTACGCGGCTACATAGAAATACCAGAGTTTTAGTATTGAATTTATTGGCTTCATCATGGATCAATGAATCCAAAGCATATTACTACAATTCAACAATAAAAGGAGAATCTCAATAATGTGAAGAGAAGAAAAATGACATATTTTGAAGACATATCAAGATGCGCAACTAATATTCCAAGAGAAAATCAAAGAAAAAAAGGGGATCTAGCCATAGGAGAAGATCATGGCTAAATAACATGCGAACCAAAGATTTTATTTACAATTACATATGACCAAATGAAGTTAAAAATAAATAGTTTTTTTAATACTATATTCTAAATAATTATTAGAAAAATTGAAAAGTAGTTAGAAAGTCAAATGTATTCAATTTGAGTAAAAACTAAAATCAATGGAAAATATTCGTTTAATGAAAAATGGAAGGCGCACACTTTGAAAAAGCGCAGGAGAGAATAGGTAATAACGACAGGTCAATTGAATGTAATGAGCGAAACAGAGAATTGGCGCGTAAGTATTGAGTAATTGCATATTGGAAACCGTTTGTCATCTCGCGCGCTGCTCTACGGATTATATTGCAGTTTGTTTTTATTTCGATGCGGAATGACCGTAAACGGTTCGTAAATCATCATCGGTTAGTGTTAATTAAAAAAGATACCTACCTGACTGTTTCAAATCGCACTGAACAATTTACTTTTTTATTTATTTAATGCGGAAAGCTACACCTAAGAATATTGAAAATACTCGTATATACCCAATTCGAAACTTTAATGATTTAATTAGGAGCAGAAAACGCAGTTGCGGAATACCAAAAAAAAATACATATTGTAGATATCTATTATGAGTCTTTACAAAAGGGTGTCGCCGTTTAAGAGGGTCGAAACTGCCCTCTCGGTATTAAAAAAATAAAAAAAACACCCGGTTGTTCTACATCAAAAAGTACCCACACAAAAAATTTTTAGCACCTTTTATCGTCACATAACCTCAAAAAAAAAATAAAACGTCTTTTTTTGTTTTTTGACGATATCTTCGGTTCTAATTATCGTAGAAACTTCTTTTTGTTTTCATTTTATAGGTTTTTTTATTGTGTGGTGAAACATAAGTCAAAATCGCAAAAAACTGCATTTATTAGCATTTTTGCGCATTTTCATCGAATTTTGAAGCATGGAATTTCCTTATAAGTCCTCAGGTGTCTTAAAACTATGTATATATATATATATATATATATATATATATATATATATATATATATATATATATATATATATATAATGTGACGATTACGGCGGTAGTCGCGCACGCGCACACTACACACCAGTACAACATATTGCCCGGTTAAAAAAAAATTTAGGAAACTTATTTATTATTTATTTCTGAATTTATTTTTAAAATTTTTCAAAATATTGCCAAAATTTAATTAAAAAATTTAATATTTATTTGTTGAGCGCCAGGTAAAAAGTAATTATAATAAATTATAACTATTTCTTACCAATTTGAAAAATTTTCTATTTTCAAAATATTGTATATAGATATAGATGTATTCTTACCTGTTGATTGACTCTTCCTCAGGTGAGTTCAGTTTTTTATAAGATCTCAATCCGAAAATCAATACACAGAATGATTAAAACACAACATATAAATTTTATTTAACAATAAAAATAAATGACACAATTTTTTAATAAATCTTAGATGAAATAATATGGTCAATGCTTTTATATTTCAAACGACAATATTTCTAATCAATATTAGTAATTATTCACTTTTGTTTACCATGCATTGTCTTTTAAACAACCTGTATCACAAATTGGCAACGTTTTAGTTTTTTAGTTTAGCAATCGTCTACTAGATGGCTTTACTGCAGTTTAACATGGAAAGCGTGGTTTATTTTACAAAATTGATATTATTTTAAACAAATTATCGTGTGCGGTGATGTGATTCAAGTGGTTTATAGAGTTTGACACCTACTATTAATGATGATAAATATTATTTATGTTCTAACAGGTTAGTATTACAAACTATAACTTATTAGTTTAATTATGATTTACAAACCAAACGGCTTCGCACTCCCTCCAGGGATTATTCACTCATACCAGGCATACAAAGACACCAAAAGTATGAAGCTCTGTGGGAACCCTTTCCATGTTATCGAGTCCTAGGTGACGTTGTCTGCTGTATTTCTTACGAACTTTCGGACGGCTCGCGCGGTTGCTAGGAGAATTGCTTTCTGCATCGGCTTAAACAGATGCTCACTAAGGCCCAGTCCCTTGATGTTCTGTAGGAGGTTCTTTGGTATCACTCCAGTTGTTGACAATATTATGGGAATCGTTTGGACGCTGTTCATTGCCCATTGTCTTCGGATCAGTCGTGTCTTTCCCTATACTCGGTTGCGGCAAACGCTTGGCATCCTCCAGTTATGTGCTTTCTGTCTCAGATGTTCGACAGCCATATCTGCATTGGTCATTTTCTATTGAGGAATCTCTAATGATGAACTTCCGATAGTTCTTTGTCGGAATAACCTGGTCTTGGATAGCTAACAAGAAGCCCTCCGTTTCCGGAAACATCTGTCTTGAAATCAATCTGTAGTTCGACGCTGAGTTGTCGACATTGTCCTGATTGACCTCATTTGGATGCCGTCCATGAAGTGGCTTCCATAACCAGGTTTGTAACTTCTCTTGGTCTGTTCCCTCAACTGTAGCGGTGTTGAAACGTCTGCCTCGCATATTGCTCGATATAGTGTGGAAGAGTCCGCTAACCTGTGGAAATATGAACGTAAGTTTATTATTTGTTGGTCGAGCTGCTTATCAATATCCTTCTCCTTCGTGTCTTGGAAGCATTGTACGTTCAATAGCACTCCGAGGGTGGTGTTTTTGTGCTTTTGTTAGAAGTGTCCTTATTTTTCTTTGCAGGTTTTATATGTCCGTCCTGCTCCACTTTACAATTCCAAAAGAGTAGCTCAGCGCAGAGCAAGCATGCTTGTTGAGCGCCTTAAACAAATTTCTATTATTTAAATTAGTTCGTAATACCCGCCTTACCCTCCTGACAAATTCGGCTGTCAATTCGGCCTTCATAGTGCCATGGTTAGTTCAATTATTTTTTAACTTACGAAAAGTTAGGTTATTATTATTAAAAGCTATTTTTAATGTCTACCTACAATTCAAAGCTTTCTACTGCCTAGTCTAGTATAAATACCTTGTTTTGTTTTCTGTTACTTGGTCCCAATATTATAAAACAAAATTCCAATTTTTTAAAATTTATTTTCTTCTTTAAAAACTTTCAAATGTCTAAAAATTTTATTATCGCTTCCTATAAAGTACGGGATTGACAAATCTTTATCCAAAGTCTCGTTCTATTATTTTCTTCTTTGAAAAATTCCAATAAATTTTTCTTATACTCTTCTAATCACAATTTATCGTATTTGTTGTTATCTGAGAGTTGAAAAATTACTTCACAGGACAAAACTTAAAACTTTTGAATTTCTTTTATTAAATTATGAAATTCTTTTAATCAACAACAACAAAACGCATAACCTCTTTTTAAAAATATAAACAAAATATTTTGCTTTTGTTTTCTGGTGACGTATTAAAACTTCCGTTTCCTTTTAAAACAATTGAAAATATGAGGTTATGAAAAATTTCGGGAGCACGAGAGACGCAGTGCTTTCAGCAAAATGATAACTTCAACCCTCCAAAATTCCTACGCCTCGGCTTTATATATGCGGCCGAGCATAAGAAATTTCTACAATCTGATTGGTCAGATTTTATGACACCTGACAACTTGATAAATTTTACTACTTTGAAAAATTGCAATTCATGAACGCTTTTGAATTTTACCAATTTTGACTGGAATTTTCATGTTTTAATTAATATATAGACCTGAATCTAACCATTTAGCATTATTGAGCTTGCAATAAATAAACTTTAGAGCTTTCTCGACATTTTGATATATATATTAAAACCACTTTGGCATACTATTTATATAATAAAATTGATAAAAATTAACACTTTGCACATTGAAATTTATGACTATTTTACTCAAATTTTGTTCAAAAAACCTCTAAAATGTCTATTGTTGCTTCGGATATTATTATCCTAGTATTACACAAAATTTGCTTTAAAAAAATCTACCTCATAAACTAAATAAATCTATACTATATTTTACAGTTTGCATAAAACATGGTTTTTATTTCTACATGGTTTGTTAAATAATTCTTAAAACTAAAACATTCTTCTTCTATTTCGTACATTGATGTGTGTTTCTCACTAATCACAGTGTTTTTGCTCGAATTTCGTACTAATTTTTCATTACAAGCACTTTTTGTGTCTTATGAATGATTGTTTTTATTGGGACCAAAGATGATGTGTAACACTTTATTATTAGTTTTTTAAACGCTTTCACACACTTTTTATTCAATCAAAATATATATTTGTTTATAATAACACTTCCTCTTTCTATTTCAATATTTTTTTCATAGTTTTTTTATTGAACTTTAGTTTTTATGGAGGAAAATATGACATATTTTTGAAGAAAATATCAGTTCTAAATTATTTACTTAGTCAAAAATTTTGGAATTTATTGTCTGTTTCTTAATACTATTTCTGTTTATATATATTATAAATTAAACAAAACATATAAAACTATGCTTAAATCTAATTTTTAACCTATCCTAAACTATATTTACTGACTTATTAGCCATTAATACTTCATTTTAATCCTTCTGTGCCTGATTTTTTTTTCTTTTACTCTCAAATAAAATTACGTCTTATCACTTATTTATACTATATATATATATATATATATATATATATATATATATATATATATATATATATATATATATATATATATATATATAAGGTAATATAAGCCGTTTTCAACCATTTTGTATTACTATTAAACATATTGTACACGTACATATTTTGAAGGCAATTGAGGATTTATAAGAAAACTCTACGCTTCAAAACTCGATAAAAATGAAAAAAATGCCGTTTTTTACGATTCTGACTATGTTTCATCACTTCTAAAAGTCTAAAAAATTTTATGAACATAGTTTGGCATCTAAAAAAACAACATATTTTTAGAAAACCTACAAAATGAAAAAAAGAGAAGTTTCTAGGATGATTAGATCCGAAGATATCGTCCAAAAACCGAAAAAGAAGTTTTATTTTTTTTTTGAGGTTATGTGATGATAAAAGCGGCCAAAAAGTTTTTTGTGTGGGTACTTTTTAATGTAGAACAACCGGGTGCTTTCTTATTTTTTTTATTACCGAGAGGACAGTTTAGACCCTTTTAATCGGCTTGACCCTTTATTCCGGTTTTTAGAAGGGGCTCGCAAGAAGAGAAGAATTGAGAACCACTGCTTTATGTCTAAATAATTACAATAATTGGCCCAGTTTTTACACATATATATTTTTGGGATTGGCTTTCCATGATATCGCTTTCCTAACCGAAAATAGTGATTATACAGAATCCCTTAGCGGGTAATATCACGAAAAAATGTAACTAATAAAAGATAAAGAAATAAAAATTCTTTCACTTTTAGTTATTCGACCTTATATATTTGAAACTTTTTATAGAGTAGAAATAAGGCGGCAAATCTAAAGTATTTACACCAATTCAGATTTAATTTTGGTTGGCAAACTAATTATATCAGTGAAATGGTAAGCTCGGTCATGAATATCACCTATCTCTGTATGAACGTAATATTTTCGCCGAGCGCTTAACAATAATACAACCCCAAATTACGACTGATTGTCAACTTTTGTTACCGCCAGATAGCGGCTGCTGTGCGCCGATTTAATTTGTACAAACATAAATTTGACAATCAAGTAAACAATGGCTGGTTTATCGCGATGTTCAGATTTTGACATTACGAAAGCCAGTTAGGTGGAAATCGGCGCTAATAAACGAAAATATATGGAAGCGTTATTCGAGACCATTGTTCGCTCGGACTATTATAGTTATATCTGTATTCTGCAGATTTAATGGGCCACAATGTTTCGTCATTTTTAGAGTAATTGAAAGAGACGTCAGTAAATTGATACCGCTTGCCAGCCATTCTGCGGAACGTATCGGATTGTTCAATTGCGCCCTGTTATTCAGAGTTTGTAATGCAATTTTGCATTTTTATGTCCACCATTGTCTGCTAATGCAATTAAAAGTTCATACGTTCATTGCTATGATGTTTTAGACCTTAGATTAACTTGCCAATAGTTTGTTATAAACGATTTTTATGGGATAATAGGCTTGTTCATATATCTATGTATATTAAAAATTAAATTAAATATTTTATATGAATTGCATAGTCTCAAAGCTCTTTAAGTTGCACCTATTTCTTTTACAATATTATTGAAAAAAAAAAAGATTAATTGTCAATGCAAAACTCAAAATTTTGTACTAAAGTCTTATTTATTTTTCAACGCTTAAAATTTCTCTTAAATGTTCATATTTTTCGCAATTTTAAAGTATAACTACAAATTATACTTGTTATTGACTCATTCTATATGTTTCAGATAAAAATAAAAGTATGTCCATCAATTAGGCACTATCATTTCTACCCTTCTGTCAAAAATATAACTATCACCGCCACTTTATTGAACAAAAATTTTTGAAAATACAAATATATACTTTTCATAAAAGAGAATTTATGACCTTTTATATGCATTTTCCTCCTTAAAAAAATTGTCTAACCATGCAAAAATTAGGTACTTTTCAAATATTATGAATACACGACGAAAAATCGAAATTCTTCGATAAAAACAAATAAACCACATAAATATATCTGTATACTCACAGAAAAGAATTCTGATTTTAAAAGTGAGTATAAATATAGCGCATCACGCCCATGACGAGCCTCCTTTGACACTTGACAACTTCAATTAATGTCGACCTCACCACCAGAATTTCTCATGAAATGTTTGTGCCTTCGACTGGCGCCGAAAGAGATAATAAAAACATTTGGGATACAACATACCAATTCCATCATATTTCTCGTGTCATCGGTTTCGCTACAAAATACTTTTCAAAGAGCGTGCAAAAAGTAACAAAAAATGGATAAATGCGAGCCTTGACCATGCAGAATATAAATATGTTGACGCTTTTATTATCTCCTTTAACGCCGGCTGCCGAAGTCGGAAAAAAGCAGAGGAGGCCCATCACGAGCACGACTCTCCATATTTAAGCGGCACGTTGTCACTGTCCACTAACGAGTAAGATGCATTTGATCTATAAAAATGACTCAGCTATTAACCGATTTTTGTAATGTTCTTTCTAATCTTTCTGGACCTGACGAAATATTATTGTATTAAAATATTAAAAAGCATAAATAATATTTTTAATTTGGTAATTTGTAAGATTTTAAATCTGCTTTTAGTAAAAATAGTTCTCACCAGTGGTATAAATTACAGTAATGTAGTATTAAATATTACTCTTATATCTAACACGAACAAACTTAATTTATTAGTTTAAAAGATTTAACTAGTGGGAGAAATTTTTTCGTGTGGTATATACAGATGTATTAAAAAACGGCAAGCAATAAGGACAATAAATGACTTATTCAAAATAATAATTGGTAAATAATTGCAATAAATCTATAAAAATGTGGGTTTTAAGTAATATACGAACTAGAAAAGTATAAATCCTTACGGAATCTGCATTTCTGTTCTTTCTAAAAGGAAAGAGCTGCTCGTCTCAATCGTGTGTTGTCTTTTAAAAGACTTTATAAGCCATCAGGGAAATCATTCCGGGGCTCGACATCGCGGACTATTTGAATTGTGATAGATATATACATGTGGCCTATTCTCTAACGGTCTCAACGTACCCATTTCCTGATTGTCCTGCGACGTCCCGCTTGTGATTTTCCTGCTTTATTTCAAATATGGCGAAGTCTAAAGGTGAACGTAGAACTGCACTCATATCTTTGCCGTATCTCTTACGTTGGACGGACATGGAATTAAATTTTCAGATGCTGTCTACTCGACCTTTAAATTTATATGTCATTTGAACTATTTCGGGGAGATTGAAATTTATTTTATGTATAGGGCGTATTTTTCGTATTTATCTAGTAACGTTTTTAAATACAGGAATGTTATGGATTTGCGATATACTAATTTGTCTGCATGTCAGATAGCATTTAAACAAATCTTTAAAACGTATTTTGAAGATATTTGAAAAAGATAATTTCCCATTAATGTAAAAAGAGACCAACTTCTTACTTAAAATGATGGCCGTGGAAAAAAGTAAGACTTACAAACGGCCTAGTTCTTATAGTGCTTTTTTAAGGAAACAAAATACATGTATAAGTTGCAATTTCATTTGTGGACTCAATTAAATATTCAAAATCAACTTTAATTCGGGATAAAGGGACAATTATTTTACAGCATTTATTACGCATAGTATTTAGTGCCTCCTTTAACCATCCTAGTTCTGCCACTTTTTTCTGTCATGTTTTCAACATATGTCTTTCTTTTCTGACCGTTTTTTTATTCGTGCTTATATCCAGTAAAATTCCATGTGTAATTTTCTTACTCTTACCTTATCCACTTATTATTTTCCCTGTCACGTAGGGAAATCCCCAGCTTTGCTCTTGAGATGTTTCTTTGTGGTGTCCTAAAATTTTCCAATTTGTTTTGTTAGTGTCTAAGTCTGTGTGTGCTTCGTATGTTACTACTGGTGTTACACATTATTCAAATATTTTAGTTTTGAAGTACTGACGTATTTTTTTGATTTTTTAAAATGTAGCTTAGCTCTCCAAACACAATCCATCCTAATCTTTTTCAACTTTCAACTTTGATGTTTTACTTTCCTTTTCTCATTTCTACTATCTGTCCTAAATACACACTCACAGACAGTTTTAACTGTTATTCCATTTATTGGTACATTATGAATTTTTTGTTGACTAGCTATTTTTAATGTATTTATATTAATTTTCAGTTCAATGACTCTTGATTTTTTTTCTAGGTATTTAAGATATTCTTCATTATCAGCAAATAGGACAATATGAATGACCAGCAAATCTGAGATGTGAAAATTTTTCTCCAATAACATCGACACCAACATTATCCCAGATTAAGTTCTTCCTTCTAAACCTAATATAAACAGCAATATAAACAGCAAACCGATGATACTGTGTCTCTTTATTTTATAACTCTGTTTTGTATTGTCCTGCAGTTTTATGGTAGATTTTGCTTATTTGTATATAGTCTAGTAAATTTTTAGAGCGGTTATATATTCGTGCCTAATCTAGCTGTTTCATTAATGTACAATCTTCTGTAGAAACAAAGACTTTTACATGGACTACAAAGACATGGTGCAGTGATAGTTGGTATTTAACTGATGTCTCTGTAAATAGCTTCATTGTGGGAAGGTGATTTCATGTGCTTTAGAACCATGTTGCTTACTCTACACTTTGATGATAATCTCTTCCATTAGTAATTATTCGGATATACAGTTTATATACTTGTGATAGTACTTATATAAAAGTTTCCTGTACCATTTTTTGAATAATATTACTATCATCATTTCGTGCCAGTTTTCTGATATTGATATTCTAAGTAGGGGTAAAATAGGGGTTTTAAATTGAGCTGTTATAATCTCAGGTGTTTCATTTATTATTTCAGTTAAAAGATCATCTTTTTCTGAGGCTTACTTAATTTTAAATGTGTTTAGAGCGGCAATAATTTCTTTTTTAGATATTTGTGGAATGGCCTCCGATCCTTAAGACAGGGTATGAAACTAAAAATAAGTACGAAAAGAAACATTTTTCAAAAGCAAGAAAGTTGCAGTAACTGTATAACGATGAAATCTAATATAAATAAAAAAATAACAAGTATTTCACGTATACGTTCAACAAAATGCACAATAAAATCTGTAAAAATTTTATTATAGCATGAACACAAAATTTTCATTTCGTTGTTTATTGGCAATGTTATTTAACGGTATTTAAAACACAGTGAAGCGGATGTAGAGTAAAAACTAAAAAATACCATTGTAATAACGGTCCAGTGAGTGCTTTATATTTCATAAAAGGCAATCATTTTATCGACAAATTAACCAAAAAACGTATAACAAATGTTTGCCCAAAAACAAAACAAAATCTAATATAAAACGCACAATGGTCTAATAAAACACATTCGGAAACAAAAACTGCAATTATATATATGACAATATATCGCCAGTGGACACAACGTAATGCAGTTAAATATATTAATAATTGCAAACAATAAAAGTGGATTATTTTGCATGGGCGGCCGCAGCAATATTTCAGGACTCTGCAAAACCGACATGCTAAACAAAGAGGACACAGAAAGGGAGTCCTCCTACAATGGCACCCGCTCGCTTTCGCTGGACAACGTATTTAATTTAGAAACATTACTTCAAATGGGACGTTTACCTACCGTTTTCGACTTTAATATGTACCCGTGCATAAAACAAAGGCATAAATATATTAAAGTACATAATTCCCAAAAGACGACGTACAATTTTTATGCGGAATTTAATGAAACAACTCCTAATTTTTGAACGAAACACTATATTCTCAATTTGTTTTTCGTACTGATTAGTAGTTTGGCATATTCAGTCTTTCTAGTATTTGCTTCATATCTAGGTATGGATCGGATTTAAACTCAATTTTTAAAGCCTCTATAATTTCAATTTCCATTAACAGTGTGTGGATCAGAAAGAAGCATAACCACGAAAAATAGAGAAGAATGAAAAAGTTCCATGCCCAAAATTGGGCTCAAGAAAAGAAAAAAAGAAGGTCAGGACTAACTTTTTTTAACAACTCTGGCATACAATTACCATGTCTACTACCCAAATATGTCAACAAAGTCTAACGAGTTACCGCAGAAATAACTCGGCCCTATTCGATCTATTTAATACTTGGATCTTTCTAACATCAATTCTGTCAAATTATAATGTCAAATTTCTTCCAATGTCATAATTTTTACTTCATTTTAAATCTAATTTAATATAAAATATCAATATCAATCAATCAATCAACACATGATTAATAGAGTGGAAAATATATTTTTTGGTTTCAGTCTTTTTGATAGTTCTCAAAATGCTTCTATTTCCATACTAGAATACAAATAACTATTACGAAAGGTAATAAACTATTTTTTTTAATTTTAAATACATACGAAAAAGAAGAAAACAGAGTTCACCTACGAAAAAGTGTTTTCTAAATTTTTCCATAATTTAGAAATGGAAACAAAAAAGAAACGAGCACGTTGCCCTACAAAATGCCTTAATAAATTAACTTTTCATAGTATTTCTGTCCCTTTCCGGTATAGTTTACGAAACGTTAAAAAGGGACCGTAAAATATACGGGTACATTTTATTAATAAAACAGGAAGTTTATTTGTCTAAGTACACGAAAACGGTAAATAAAATGAAAAGTGGAAAAAAGTAGTTAGACAGTTTATGGGAGCCGATATTTAAACATCCCAATAACAAAAAAACATTTAAGTCTAAATATGAAATATAATTATAGGCAATGTAAGTGAATAAAAAACTCGTTTTTATCTAAGCCCTTCACAAAAAACATAATAAAGGATTTTATGCCAACAGCTAAGAACCCCAGGAGGTGTAAACTTGTGGATAACATTGTAAAGCAAATACCTGCAAAATAACAGTAAAATCAAAATGTTTGACACATGAGCCTGATCAGTAATACAAGTATTAAACGGTTCCTAAAAACCAGAGAAATACGAGTAGAAATAGAAGCATATGCACTTCAGAACCAGAAAAGAGGTAGAAATAAGGACAGCTTGTAAAATCCAGTATATTGTGAAATGAGGTCGATCAAGAAGAAGAGAATGGAGGGACCACATCGAAAAAATGACTGACTTACAAAAGTAGCCAAAAGAAATGCCAAACAGCTCTAAACTTGCTAGACGGCCGCCGAAATAATAGATCTCAGCAACAAAAAACTAAATACCATGGACTAATCTAAGCAGAAGAAACAAGTTAATTAAAATAAAATGAACAATGAAATAATTTCAGTAAAATGTTAAGTGGTTCTGTTACCTCAGTTCTAATAATAACCGTTTTAGCAAAGTTAAAATGGCAAAATTTTATTTATGGTGTTTAAAGGCTTTCTTCTTCTGTTAACCAACTTTTTTAACCCCAAATCTGCTATTTTACAACTTTGTTTGTGTTTTTCAAAAATTCACTAATCACAGTACTATGTACATACGACCCAAAGACTTTGTATGAGGATGATTGCAAAATTAAGTTTCTCTAATACTATTTTCAAAAATAGAAAGAAAATTAAAATTTTGAAATTTTTATCCTTGTCCTTTAACCTCCCCTCCCCCCAACGTCTAATTCATACTAACATTTAAAATTCTAGATCAAGAAATAGTATTGAATAGGTTTTAGTAAGTGAGTATCTATAAAGGTTATTTTTGTGAAAATCTTAAATGGGTGGAGATCAAACCATTCAATTTTTACAATAAGCTGTAATTAGTTTTATATTTCCTGCTGAGAATACACCTGCTAGTTTTTTGGTTGACACATTACTGTGTAACTAGATACTTCTATTCGCCTAAGGGGGGCGGGGGAGCTATGCATTGATCATTCGTTTATAGTTCAGTTTTTAACTTCCCCTGTGGACTGTGATACACGGCGTAATATTTTTTTTCCGCCCTCGTTTCTCCATTATAAATTAGAACAAATAAAAAAATAATTAATCTTAATCGACAAAATTATGTATTGTTTTAAACAAAACTTTTATAGGTTTAACCATGTTCAAAAATTTTATAATTAGAAAAAATCCTTTATATTTATTTCTGAACCAAATTTCAATTATAATGTAACCATAAAGAGCATTTTTTATTAGGCCATTCATTGTAATTATCCAATTTTATTTCATAAAAAAAAAACACTAAGTTTGGCAAATGGTATTTTATTGTCCCTGTCCGTAACGGACAATTACCTAGATCTGACAAACGTTTGGCGAAGCCATGTCCAGACTTTTTGAATATATACCCATATATTGAACAACATTTGTTAGATTCAAATAACCTAGATTCGTATTAGCACTCACTTATCAAAAGCTATTCGGTTCGACGACGAATATTTAAATTTGACACAAACTTTAGATCTTGTGGGGTTAGAAGTAAAGGACAAAAATTTAATGGGCAAAATTAAAAAGCATAACCCTGATGCCAAGTCTTTCAGAAGCTGACATTCTCACTGCGGCTAGCATATTTTTTATTCTCTCAAATTAATTTTTATGAATTTTGGAATGATCCCTAAGTTTACATATGCATACAATAGATTGATACATCGACATGTTAAATTACAGACAATTTAACTCTTATCAATTGTACTGGTTCATATTATTATAAAGATTTTGGCGTTACAAAATGTGTTTAAAATAATAAAACTTACCTGTGATTGCACTGTTGACATGCAAAACATTCTAAGTGATAGACATTACTTCTAGCCCTCATGACCATTTCGAATGCAGGAATAACTTTACTACACGCTGCACAATACCCGGTATTTCCAAACAATCTCAAGTAGTCTCTTTTACATAAAATTAAATTTGCTTTCGTATACAACGTCGAGCCTACTTCACCTAATCTACAGTCACAACAGCCGCATTTTAAACAGTCCTCGTGCCAAAACATATCGAGTGCTTTGAGTAAATACCGTTCTGTAATTGGTTTACAGCAACCGGCACATTCCTGTGGACCGCTGGAATTCGTGGACTTGGTAGCCTCACTTTTCGACACATCCATAGTCATCATAGGGCCGTTAGGCCGGCTCTTTATCTGAAATAAAAGATATTTTGTTAATGTTTTGTTGTATTTAAAGAATTGTCTTTCTAAGATATAAATACGTAAACTTCTATATTATCTTAAACATATTCTTTTTTAAAATTCACATTATTAAGATTATTTTTTATGCTCCATTCAAAATTTATATATGTAAATATATATATATATATATATATATATATATATATATATATATATATATATATATATATATATATAAGAAACCAACTGAAAACCTTATGATATAAGAATAAGCGTGCTTGTTTCTAGTAAGGTAGTTTCTTACAATTTAAAACATTACTTGTAATTCCTGACTAAAAGAAAACATGCCTAATATATATTAATATGTACACATATATATATATATATATATATATATATATATATATATATATATATATATATATATATATATATATATAATTTTAAATTGGTTATTTTCACTCTTAGAAACTTCCCAATACCAGTTATGTTCAAAGATAAATGTTTAGTCCGCCATACTGGATCCACCATATCAGATTTTTAAAAATAATTTTAAATTCGTAACTTAAACAAAGCCCCCTTATGCCAATTTTGAACAAAATTGAAGGATGTAAAATTTTTAGTCCGCCATATTGGATCCGTTATATTGAAGTTTTAAAAATAATTTTAGTTCGCAATCTACACCCTCAAAAATGCCTTTATTCCAATTTTGGACAAAATCGAGAGATGGAAAACTTTTAATCCATCATATTAGATACCCCATATTGACTTTTTTAAAATAATTTTAGATTGGTTGTGTATGACCCGAAAAATATACCAATACCCATACCAATTTTGGAGAAAATCGGACAAAATTTACTTTTTGGTCCTCCATATTTGTAAGTGCCATCATGGATTTTACTGAACCAATTTCATCCCAAATAATATGGGATCATCATAGCAACTTCCTGAACATAATGCAAACAGATTTCGTTGAAATCAATCCCGCCGTTTTGGAGTAATCAACATACATCCATCAAAAAATGGATAGCGGTCGAATTTAGAACCTCTTTCTTTTAGAAGTCGGTTAAAAAATATCTTATTCCTTCATATTAGTAGAGCAGTAAGTTTAAATGTTTTATTAATATTTAATAATAATGTTATACGTAAAATTTCTCGTCTGAAAGTTATAAAAAATTTTATTTTTAAATTTACTGTATTTTAATTTTTAATTTCCTCTTTTTTCTTGTTTATTTGGTACTTTTTGTCGCGTACTTATAAATAAAAATAGTAAGAAATTATTGTCGCATTTCTGCTTAATTTAATGTAAGAAAAAATTAACTTCTTTAGGCTTTATTTCCTTGAGCAGTAGTAAAACAAAGGATACTTTTCAAGTTTTTAATTAAAGTGAATGACTATTTCGCTTTATTACCTCAAAAATTAAAATTTCTTTTTGTGTATTTTTCATTTATTAGCCCTTCTTTCTACGTTATAAAGTTAATTATGTTTTCGCTTACACAATAAAAAGTTAATTTGTACTTTCAAGCACAATAAATTGTTATTTTTACGCTAATTAAAAATTTCTGAATTAGGTGGAGCCTTTTTAATTCCAGAGCTTTCCAGCAACATTGGTTCCGAAAAGTTTTAAAATTTTTAATTTTCTAACCTCCGAGGTCTAACTTTAAAACAGTTGTTTATAAAAAATCAGGGGCGTATCTAAAAAACAAAATATCTCTTTAACTGAGTTAAAAAAAATAACAAACAAAAGAAAAATGCTTTATAAATTTAAATTAATTTTGATCAATTGAGACCTTGCAGCCGGATTCAGAAAGAAGGTTTAGAACTTAGAACCGATCTGGTTTTCTTGGAAGTTAGATCTTCTAGGTGACCAGTATTGTTATAATTTTTATTACATATATCAACTAATAAACGTTTATACAGGTACATTAAAAAAAATCTCGAGATCAAGCCTCGCAAGAAATCGATAATAGGAATAGTTGTCTGCCAAAAATAAATAAAATTTTCCATTTTTGGTGGTTGAATAATACAAGAAAATTATTGCTTGACTTTGATTGCACATGTCAGTTTTCACCATGTACTGCCAATTTAAAATAGTTTTAAAGTTAGACCATGTTAGCGAATTCGATGGTTAAAATTGAAATAAACACCGATATAAAGACTGCAATAAATATTAAACTGACAAATCAAATACAAAACACTAAAAAAAAACTGGGCTAAAAAATAATGTAACATAAAATAAGTACGCCATCAAACCTGGAAAAAGTAGAAACAAACTTGTTTAAACTCCAAGTATTCATATCAAAAAGTCCTAAACGATCTGCAACGAGGGACAAAAGTTATATTGGATTTACCCACCGTCTTTCCGAACGCATCCGCCAAAAGTTACACTCCTAAAATAGTAAACAACTTTAGAGGCTTATATTCCATAAGTGAGACGATAAAAAAATTATATGATACAATCTCATTTTTTAAAGACCTCTCCAAGGGTACGCCACTCCATTTGATACACAAAAATAATAAATTTTTAAAAAATTTTATATCCCATAAATTAGCGTATGTAAGTTATGGGTAATAATTGTCATCGCATATGTTCAGTAAAAGCTATTACACCTTATTTTTCAGATTTTTTTATTCTTCCGTAGGAGAATTAGAGGAAGAGACATTTAAGAAGCCATTTTGACGGCTCATATTGCTCGAATGAAGCTACTAAATTAATAATATGATATAAAATATTTATTAATTTTAATTTTTTTTATCCCTGCTTTCTAATTTTTTTGTGATTACGCATCAGGTCTGTTTTTGGATTAACAGAGATTATTTATTTGCAGAATTTCGTAGCAAAATATTAAAAACTGATCAAGTTATGAGCTTATAACATACGGACGGAGTGATGGGAATGACGAAACTGTAAGGGATCATAGCTGACTATGGAACACTAGACGTGAACATCATCAGCTGTCACCCTGATGGAGTCATTATTTAAACAAGAAGTGAAATGAGACCTATAAGAGAAGAAATTCTTTTAAGTTTTTCGAAGAATTTCTATAAGAAATAATAGTTACAATAATTTATTTTTTTGGTTTTAATAATTCTATAAAAATAGACAAGCTTATGTATATTAACACTTAGTTCATACACAATGTAGATACATTTATTATTTTCTATAAGAAATCATAAAATCGTTCTCAAGATCTGATTTCTGTTAAATATATTATGTAAATTTGTTTCACTAAATATGTAAAGATATTTACAAGACAAAAAAAAATTTAAAATTTTTTTTAGAAAAAGGATTATGTTTTCATAAAAGTTGTGTACTAAACGGTATAAAATAACTTTCTATATAAAAATATGGTAAAAAAATATACGAAAAATAGTGATATACAATAGAGTCATATTTTAGATTATTAGTTTGATAATTTATTTTGGTTACCAAATGCTAACTGTATTTTAATTTAGAAGTGAGTTGAAAATTATGTACATTCATCACTTTTTAGTCATTCGTCACTAAATTAGAGATCCAACGACTTTATCACTAAAATAAATTATCAAACTGGTAATATAAAACAAAAATATATATACACAGCTGTCATAAAAATAAAGCCTTTTTCTTAAAGAAAAATTTTTGTTTATTTTATTTTTCACTTTTATTCTTCAATTACAAGATTTGATTGTCACTCGACAGCCCATACGCAGCAGTGAAACTCAATGATATTATTTAATGAAAATAACTATAGGGGATTTTATTCGAAAAAAAAAATACCAAGGTTGATCTTGAAATGGCTTTGAAATATAAACCCAAGGTCAGTTTAAAAGTCATAAACCTTAAGTCTTTTCTACACAAAAAGACGTACGTCTTTTGTTATTAAACCGTTTGGTTTCTAAGCATTTTTACGTTTTTTTTTGTCATACAAGTGCGATTAATCTTCAAATAATCTCTAGATTTAAAAAGCTTATGACATATTTATATCGTTAAACGGGGAATTCTCTCTACTTTTTATTTCTGTAATGAATACAGGTTCTTTTTTAAAAAACGAAGTTGACCTTAAAATGACCTTAAAATATGAGTTCAAAGTCGGTTTCAAGGTTACAATATTGCATTGTCATCCGATTTGTACAAACGTACCAAATTTTAAGTTGATCGGATAATCGGAAGAACAAGATTTAATAGACAGTTGTCAACCCATAGGCCATAGGTAGCAGTGAAACTAAATAAAATCGTTTTAAAATGAAACTTAAAATTGTGTCACTTTTTAATGACAAAATAATCGTGTTAGGATAACTTGAAATGACTTCAAGTTAGTTTTATTGTCAAATAAAGAAATTGTGAAACTTTAGGAACACAAAACGTAAATGTATTGTAAAATTCTTTTTGTTCTGATATTCACCTAGTTAAAATTCATTCCTAAATATTTAGCTATTTTTACAATTTTTTAAATGTATTACAACATTAAAAAAGACCGATCTGATTGAAACAAATAACTTTCATCCCAAAATTTTTTCTCTGTTTCGTAGGAGTGAATTGCGGTATCAAAATTACGAATATACGTATATCTATATGTTCTTTATGTATTTTCAAAATTTCATAATTATTTGAATTTGTGGGTTTGGGTTGTCCCCTTTTAGGTAGTAGAAAGTAATAAACTGCAAACTTTTACATGACAGTGCGAAATACCAGACGCTGCCTACGTTTAGGATTCTTTGACTCTAAAGAATGCCATATTAGTTTATTATACTAGTGAACGAAGCTATTTAAGTTAAACGTAAATACAATTGTGGAGGCCTCATTAGATCCATAACAAAGCTTTTCTAGCGCATTATACTTTTTTAAATCATAAATGTGAATGTAATATAGTCATAGAGTAATTAACTTCTTACCATAAAATTCTTGGAAATCGGTATGTTTAGGTCTCATTACTTTTTTACTTAATTTTATTCGCGTTTAGCGTCAAATGACACATTTTATTGGTCCTTGCGAATTTTGGAAAAATATAATTAAATGTAAATTGAATCGACTTCTAAAAATGCGATAAAAAGTAAAAAATATAACAACAAAATAAATTTTTATATGAAACTGTAATTTTTAGAGTCATTTTCAATAGATTAAAAATACTTTATTTATAATTGCTTTCTTACCATAGTTTATATATATATATATATATATATATATATATATATATATATATATATATATACCGTATTAGTAGTTACTTGTTTCATTTAGAAATAATTTGGCGCCGACTTCAAAAATTTCAATTTCATATAAAAAATTATAATTTTTCACTTTTAAGTGCATTTTTTAAATGTCGATTCAATTTTTATATAAAAATTTTATTTTCAGATTTTAAGTTTTGAATTCATTATAAAATCCATAAATTCTTCAAACTAAGTACCAACAAGATTAGTGTACCTCGCAATGACTACACGGTCGCAGAAAAGTACCCCTTTTATCTAAAGTTGTAAATCACCCTAAAATGAACAGCTAAAAATTATTTGGTTCTTAGAATTCTCTAAATACCAGTTTGGAATGAAATTGTATCAAATAAATATTTTTAGTCTTTCATAGTAAATTCGCTAACTTAAATTTTAAATTAATTTTAGATTGATAATATACTCCCTTAAAACCTTCCAATACCGATATTTAGAGAACTTGAGACGTAAATTTCTTAGTCTGACATATTCTATCCTGCATATTGGGTTTCTATAATTTATCAATAATTGATCTGTAATCATCTTTGAAGGAATCTAAATTCCATCTCCAACGGTAATTTTTTTAGCTTACATACCAAATGCACGTGCTTTCAGCTAAATCAATTTACTTAGGAGACTTTAGGACCATATATCTATTGAAACTGCTGCGGCTACCATATATATCGAACATATACTTGTCCAAGCTGCGACGTAACTCCCCAACGATCGTACAAACGGGATTCCTATGTAGTATATACGAGTATGAAAAATATAAGTATATTATAATTTTTACTGTGCATTTGAGTATTTTCGTAAAATAAAAAACACATAGGTAAGTAATCCTAAATAGGAGCTACAAAACAAAACTCATATCAATATTTCTGAGGTCAAGAATGTCTCTTTGCCTTGAAGAGTACTGAGATAGACGACAACATATAAAATACTGGCAAGTCATTTTGATGAACTGACCTTGACAAAAATTTTTTAATCATGAAGAAGAACTTTTTTTCTAACTTAGATCGACTTTGGAAAAATATATTTAATTATGTTAAAACTTCGAAGTCGAAATTTACTTTGGGCTTTAAGCGTTTGTTGCGACTTTGTAGTAGTTTACTAGGAAAACAAAAATTTCTCATTGTGAATAAAAAAACCCTATTTGTTTCCGTTCCTTTATAAAAGGAATTTATTCGATTTTTAGATTTTTTTTTGTTTTGATGCTAAATTCCATACACATGCCAAATTGTATCATCTAATAACCAGTGTATGGGCTTAAAAACAAAGCCTAGAATGGTCGTTCTGAAACTTTTCTTCTTACATAACACTCATAGAACTATTGCATACTACTGAATTCTTAAAAATTTCGTTGGAACAGACTGTCCGGTAACAGTAAGTCTTAAAAATTCATAACGACTAAACATATGTGGTTTACAATCAACACGACACGACTGAACCGCAAGTGTCTTTGTATCATGAGTTTCATGAAAAGAAACCAGCTGACACTCAGTGACCGTCAGCAAATAAGTTTTTCCATTTGAAAAAAGGATAATGTATGACAAAATGTTTTATAATGGTTATATAGTAGTCTGATAACAACTAATCCAGATTAGGGCCTTTGTCTGTGTGCTAAACGCTACCGACCTGTCAACATGTCATTATCTAAAATACATTAGAATTTTAGTTAAATTTCTTTTTCACTCTAAGAATTGCAGAAGGGAGAAGTTTCCTTTCTTAGCGTAATAAACTTTAATAACATACTAAATAACGTATTATTTCAGTAACACTAGGAGGACATATTTATAAAAAAAGAGTCCTTTTAATTATTTGTTTATTTAATTTCCAGAAATACAGGCATTATTAAAGCAACAATAGCCAATATGAATAACTGAGTATTCAGCTGAGACTATGTAGCTTCATCCTACATCCGTTATAAGATCTTGTAAGGAAATTCTGGAAACGTTGTTGTTCATTACAGTTGTACAAAATTATATAATACAACTTAGAAACAAAATAGGCTCTCACTGATTTTATCTATTTGAAAAGCAACTATAAAGTTGGTAGTAGCTTTAATTAATAATTCCTTTTTGTCAGTGTAATGCTAGAGTATACGATTTTAAATTTATTACCAGAAAAAATAGTAAAAAATTTTTTATAAAAAAATTGAACCGACTTCTAAAAGTGCGCTAAAAGTGAAAAATAACCATAAAGTTTTATATGAAATTGAACTTTTTGAAGTCGGCGCCAAACTAATACCTGACAAAATACGATTTGCATAAACAGATTAAAAATATTTTATTTGTAATTGCTTTCTTACCATAATTTATTATATTAGTAGTTATGTACAAATAATTTGACGCCGACTTCAAAAAGTTCAATTTCATATAAAAATTTATGGTTATTTTTCACTTTTTAGCGCACTTTTAGAAGTCGGTTCAATTTTTTTATAAAATTTTTATTTTTCTATTTTTAGTTTTAGAATTCATTATGATATTCATAAATTATTTGAACTAAGTACTAATCGAGATTAGTGTACCTCGCAATGACTCCAAACTGGCAAAAAAGTACTCATTTTATCCAAAGTTGTAAATCGCCCTAAAAGGAACCACTAAAAATTCTTTAGTTCTTAGAGTTTTCCAAATACCAATCAAATCTTAAATTTCAAATTTATTTTAAATTGGTAATATAGGCCCCAAAACCTTCCAATTTCGATATTTAAAAAAAAATAAATTAATTTTTTATCCACCACATTGGATACGCCATATTGAATTTTTTTAAAATAATTTTAGATTCGTCATGTGTGATCCTGAAAACTCTCCCGTACCAATTTTGGTGAAAATCGAACAAAATTGATTTTTTTGTCAGCCATATTGAATCCGCCATATTGAATTTTTTAAAAATAATTTCAGATTCTTTATGTGAGGCCCCGAAAACTTCCCCATGCCAATTTTGGAGAAAATAGGACAAAATTGATTTTTTCGTCCGCCATATTGAATTTTTTAAAAATTATTTTAGATTCGTCATATGCGACTCCGAAAACTCTCCCGTACCAATTTTGGAAAAAATCGGACGAAAACGATTTTTTTGTCGGCCATATTGAATCCGCCAAATTCAACTTTTTAAAAATTATTTTAGATTCGTCATATGCAACCCCGAAAACTCCCCCGTACCAATTTTGGAGAAAATCGGACAAAATTATTTTTCTTGTCGGCCATATTGGATCCGTCATATTGAATTTTTTAAAAATTATTTTAGATTCGTCATATGCGACTCCGAAAACTCCCCCGTATCAATTTTGGAGAAAATCGGACAAAATTGATTTTTTCGTCTGCCATATTGGATTCGCCATATTAAATTGTAAAAAAATAATATCAGATTCGTTGGGTACAACCCCGAAAATTCCTCCATACCAATTTTGGAGAATATCGGACAAAATTTTTTTTTTTTGGTCGCCATATTGTCAGCGCCATCTTGGAATTTACGGTACCAATTTCGTCCAAAAAAAATATGGGACCACCGCAGCAACTTCCTGCACATAACGTAAAAATTTTTATTCAAATTGGTATCGCCGTTCCGGAGTAATCGGTGTACATACATTAAAAAAAAAATACATAGTCGACGAATTGAGAACCTCCTTCTTTTAGAAGTCGAATAATAAAATGCAGGACATATCTAAATTAGGTTAAACGTATGGATTTTTGAAATGATCTAGGGCTTATTTAGTAAAGCAAAGGATTGCCTTAGATGAAGCAGTTCAGCAGATTCGACTGCTGCATCAAAATAAAATTTCTGTTTTGCTAAATATTTCCACAGAATATTTAACTTCGAGTTACCCACCTAAAATCTGTTCATATAAATATAACTTATTCTATGTATAAGTAACTCAAATTACTTACAATTCAGTTATCCAAAAAGGGGAAATAAGGCCCTTAGGAGACACTTGAATAATCAAAAGACAATAATGGCGAGTTTATTTTACATTTATCCGGTAAAGCCGGACAAGTGGATCAGATCTTCGAAAGTTAATTTCTTGGCACTATCATATGATGTCTACGATTTTCCTTTAATTTCTTGTTCTTGGGCGCCAGCTAGCTCAAGCTAACAAGTAGACTCACTTATATGAATATTAGTAAAGTTAAACACTCCCACACAGATGCAGCTTTTTATTTATTCACTTTTAAACAATAATTATTCAAAACTTCTTCAAAATAAAAGTTTAAAACTAACGCTTTTTATTATTCGATGCGCCGTTTTCCAAAATCATCTCTTGTTCCTCTTTCTCCGAATGCCGGTCGCGCCATCTCTTAGCATCTTATCAAAGATATATTTACAGGGTGATTATACAAGTTTCGCCGACAATGAGTGCTACAATGGATCTTAATTTTGATTATGAAGGTGTATATTGACACATCAAAAGTCGCTTTTTTTACTTAGTATTTATATACATATAGAAGAACGACATAAAAATATAGATAGTTGCTCCAACGAGAGAATACCCATGCGTCATCAATAATATTCGTCCGTACTAAATCAAAGTTATTTAGTCAATATAACGTTTATATTCATAAATACGTGCCTATTGCACCGAAGAACGGAACTATATAGTATATGGAACATTCCGTTATATTTTCGGATTCGCTATCAGGGAGAGGAAAAAATTGCAAAATAGGTTTAGGTAAGTAAAAATATCAGTGAAATAATAATAAGAACAAATTTATTTATTGACGAGACAAAAAAAATTTCAAAAAACGCAACGAGGCGAAATTAAAACGCCTGTCTCAACCAAAAAGAACATTAAATATAGTACAATAAGGTTTACCTGAAAAAGCTTAAAATAAGCAATGTTTTTTCAATGATACAAACTATAACAAATTATTTATAATTTTTCCTGTTTTGAGGGCAATATTTTAAAAAATGTGTTTTTAAGGTAGAAAAAGCAATGATGGTTCTATAAAATCTAAAAGAAGTGCGAATAATATAATAGTCCTTAAAAAGAAGCGTAAAAAATGACAAAAATGTATTTATTCATTTATTATCTAAGTACATAAATATTACAGCAAACAAGAAATACATCTGTAAATGCGAAAGAACATGGAATTACAATAAACAAATAAATGTAATAAAAATGTTAAGACCCTACACTAATCAAGCCTTAAAAAACTCGGAAATAAAGCAATAACATATCAGACCAAGAGTAAACAATAAAAAATGCACATTTCACAGTTCGTCTAAAAAAACTGCTTCTCTTGGATTTTCCATACACTTTCGAAATAAACGAGATCTTGTACAACCAAAGCAATTAACTTTCTTCTCTTGTCATCCTTTTCATATTTAAAGCTCAGCTTTCTAAGCAGAATACTTCAAGATTATTTACCCATAGACACAATCTCTTTGTTGGTGGTTTCTTTAGAGTAGCATGTTTTCCAAAAATATTATTCAATATGGACAAATGATGCTACTTTCAAGGTTAACTTATATTATAACAGAGATTATACTCTTACTTTCTTAGTATATATTGTAGAGTGTGTTCTGTACTTTTATTTTGGTTCCTTTGGGAAGATATGTGGTTTTTTTCTTTTCGACTAGGTCAATTTTTTCTAAAAGAAACAATTATTGGATTCTTTTCTTTCCTTTTTCTAATGGTATATAGGGTTTTCCTAAAAATTTTTACAGCATTTTATTAGCTTTGACGTGGAAAGCCTATACACCAACGTTCCAGTTAAAGACTCACTAAAAATCAAAAGAAAGAGACTTGAAGAAGACCAGACCTTAGCAGAAAGAACATCTTTACCACCGCACGCCATTATGGACTTGTTGGAAAGTTGTTTGACTAATTTCTATTTTCAAGAGAAGGAAAAATTCTACATCCAGGATGATGGACTACCGATGGGATCCTCACTCTCACCGATAGTCGCAAATATTTTCATGGAATGGTTCGAGACGTTTGCAATTGAATCCACAACTAAGAAACCAAAGTTATGGCTCAGATACGTAGACGATACTTTTATTATTTGGAATGGAAACGACGAAGAACTTCGAAACTTCCTTTTTCATCTCAACAATATCAGCCCAACTATTAAACTCACCATGGAGAAAGAAGTAGAAAATAAATTACCATTCTTAGATGTCTTGGTTGAAAGAAATGGCAGACAAATTCGAACTTCGGTTTACAGAAAAGCCACACACACAGGATAATACCTTAATTATTCATCAAATCACTCCAACAACACCAAACAAGGAATTATAAGAAATCTCGTAGATAGAGCCTTAACTCTCTGCAACTCCAACGAGAACTTGATGAAAGAGATTCATTATATTAAAAATGATCTGACAGCCAACGGATACCCAGTATATTTAGTGGATAAATTTCTTGAACAACGCAGAAATAGGACAATATCGACAACGAATGAAGAACGAAAACCAGTATTGAACATCCCCTATGTTAAAGGCATTTCAGAAAAAGTTAGAAGGATAGGAAAACGATATAAAATCAACGTTGTTTTCAATTCAAATCACTCTCTGAGAAGTCGGCTCACTAGGGTCAAACCAACAACTCAAAGAGACATGAAGAATTGTGTATATCAGATACCATGTGAATGTGGCAATTCCTACATTGGCGAAACAAAGAGACCTCTTGACGTAAGGATCAAAGAACACCAAAAATGCACATCTCGAGGAGAAACAGAAAAATCTGGTGCCACCAATCATGTCTGGACTCATGGACACCACATAAAATGGTCTGAAGCTAAAATACTACACCGAGAACCACATTGGAGAAAATGGAAATTCAAAGAAGCCGCGGTTATACATCAGAACCCGAGTTGTTTTAGTAAACCATCTTTAGATATAAGAGAAGTGTGGAAACCACTTCTCAGTAATTGTAAACTAAAACTAAATGCAGCATAAAAAATATGATTTTGCCATAGCAGGCATGACTGCACCCGTCTCAGTCATACTCTACTGCATTTACTTTTAGTATAAATAGTCATGTAGCTAAGGGATTTATTTAGTTTCACTTGAAAACGGCTAGAGATAACTACTAGCCGAAACGTCGTGATATTCAACAAAAATAAAGACAACGGAAGTGCAACAGATATCTACTACTTCGCAAGCAGTGTTTATACCACCTAATTGAAAATGTTTATTCCCAAAAGAAAAATTATTTTTTTACATCTTGGACAGATGAAACAGATTCTACAGAATCACCATTTCTCTTCTCCAACCTGAAATACTCGCACAGATGTGGCACAAGCCTCTTAAAAGTTTTACCCCGCAATATTTTAAGGGACAAATCCAATCTCATTACGTACGATATATCGGGCATTGAGACACCGACGACGATCCGAAGGTTAGAAATATTTGCTCGTCTAGGAATAGGTTTTTAATAAGAATAAAACATTCTTACCGATAATAAATTATAAAGCAATAATTAACAGCTTTTATATAAAACAATCTTCTATTTTAAATTCACTTCAATGATCAAGATTTCAATAAAACATAATATAAATAAAACTTTGAATGATGTCTATCAATAAAATAATATTTTGACTAAAGTCAAAAGAAAGTTTGTAATCCTGCAAAGAAATGACTCGTTAATCCCGGTTGTCTTTTTCTATCTTGCTCTACCCATAATATAAGATTTTTTGCAACGTATGACTTGGATTAGAAGAATTATGTTTTGTTTTCTGTCCATTTGTTATTTATATACAAATTAAGATGAACATGTCTCAAAACTGTGTTTAATATGTTCATATATTGATGATGCATGGGTATTCTCTTACTGGACCAACTGTAAGTATATTTATCTTGAGTAAGAAAATCATTTTAACGAAACTGTAACATTTATTTGTTCAACTTACTGAATTTGTAAGTTGAAGTAACAATTTGGCAGAAAAGAAAAATTGACCAATTTCTAGTCTTATAAATCAAATGACAGTTTGAAATAATTTTTAATAATTACGTTTGTAACCCACGAGTTATTAACAATAAATGATTAATTAAGGAGCATCTTCATTATATGTTGTTGAATTGACATTTAAATATTCTAATTTAAGAGTATAACAAACAAAAATAGAACATGAATATATATTTTTTCTGTTTTAATATTTGTATTTAAAAACAATATTTTTAATATAAAAATAAGTTAATATAGAAAGTTTAATCTTGAAGAGAACCAGCATACGCAGGAAAATAAATAATGCAGGGCAATAACAAAATATTGCCGGACAGCATCCAGTGCCGTAGATTGACAAAAAAGCGATCTATTAATATTAGAATGTTTTTTACTGAAACAATCCACCTGTAGTCCAACAAATAATTGAAACATTTGGGTATTATTGCATGTGGCGTCCAAAATATTAATTTAGAAAAAGCATAGTTGATTATCTGACTCTCCCATCTAAACTAGCCTTATCGAAACAGAACTGGAGATACTTGTGTTGATTTTAAATTACTTTGACAGTTTTATAGTATTTTGTATTAGAATTTTTAAGCTTTCAATAAATGATTTGTGAACGATTACCTTATAAAGTATTAATTAATTTTTAAGATATAGCTACAATAGTTGGGCAAATGAAAATTACAAATTTTAACTCAAAACATCTCATTTATTTATATTGGAATAATACGTGGTGAGAAAAAAGCATCCCAAAGAAATATGTTTGAATCTAACTTAAAAAAAATAAAAATGTTCTATAATGTATATACTTTATTTAAACAACTCATAAAAATTAAGAAAGTTATGATAATAGTTTTAAATTCGATATGGTTTTATTCAGCATTAATTCAAATTACAGTCAGGAATATTGCAATTTTAACTTTCTTTGTAAACTAAAAAGTATTCTAATGTAAAACTTTCTAATATAGATCGACATGTTTCTCTTCGATTTATTACGAGCTGTTACATTTATAAAATCAATGAAAACTAGTATGCCGATATGATCAAATTTAGTTCTGCACTTTTAATTTAAAAAAAAAAGAACTGCGTATGAAGTTGTTTGTCACTAAGTTGTAAAAAAAGTTTAAATTAAATTAAAATGTAGAATATCGTATTAGTGATTAAGGATTTGTATTGACTGCTAGTAGTGGAACGTCTGAAGCTAAATAAAAATCTATCAGCATCAAATCTGCAGCCTAGACTAGCGTTAACGCATCATTCCTTATATGTACTTCTACAAGTAGCTGTCGATATTATAAATGTTACGCCAATGATCCAAGCATATTATATCGGCCAAACGAATACCTTGTACAGTTTAATAAAAACGTCAGAGAAAAGGAACTGGCAGGAGTAGTATTAAGGGGACAGGGGTCTCTTCCAATGCTGTTTTCGCTCCAATATAATATTAATATACGTATAACACAAGAGCGGTCGTTTTAATGCAAATGTTTGCCCCAAAGAAGATTGATACGTTATACCTAACTGAAATATTAATAAACATAAAATATTTTTATCCTCGGTCATATTTATGTATCTGAGCAACAAAATATAAAATAGAATTTATTATTAGAGCAGTCATTCTTTTTTTAAGATATTTTTGGTTTCTCTTTTTTTCTCTAACTGACACGAACGATTATTAAAATTGTGAACAGAACACAATAGCTGCAGTCACGCTGCCAAGTATAAGTGAGTTTTAAATATTGATCATACCACTTGAAATTTTCTAACCGTGTAATTCACAAACATTCATACATAAAAATAACAATAATTATTCCCGTGAACACGCAAAATTTTCATCATATCTAAACAGTTGTTTGGTTTCATAATGACTCATACTTTCATGTTTGTGGTACCATATTATTGTTTTTTCTTTATATTAAATTCAAAACTCCGGTACGTTACAAGTTTAAATAACATGTTCAAAACTTTCATGATGCCCTACAAGTGTTGTGTGTGTACCAGGAGTATTTCGAGTATTTCATTCACCAAAAGATGACGAACGTCGTTTAAAATGCCAAAAGGCGATTTATTGTAAAAATTTTGTACTCGCCTAAATAGCCATTTGAATGTTACTTTACCAGAATATTTTTTCTGACATAATTCCCAACGAGATTCCAAAACAGGTAATATCGTAAATAAAGATTAATAGCAAAGAAAAAAAGCTTAAATAAATAGACGAAATTCGATTTAAAAAAGAATTAAAGGAAGCAAACGCGAAATTTTAACACATCCAAAAACACTTTTGAATGATTTAATACTTCGTTTGAAAACTTAGTTTAGAGAAAAATATGGTAAAACTCTCTTTTGGATTAAACATACTTCGATTCTTTTTATTTCATGAAATATTCAAATAAACAATAATTGAGAAATAAATATATTTTTATATGGGTAACCAGTAAGTGTACAATTTAATGGAAAAAACGTACTATTGTCAAATAGTTTGGATGAATTACAAAATTTACTTGAGACTGCTGATTGCTTCTATTTATTTTCAATAAATGGATAAACTCAAAAATTTGCATGTTTTGAGATTCTTGAAAAAATGCATGGCTTTATTTAAAATAACTGTTTTGTGTTCATCTAGCTTGAAAAAAACAAAATGTAAAATAGGCACTAAAATTTGTAATCCTTTCCTGATTAAGGACTTACAAAATTTTGATAAAGATATCCACAGCCAAATTTTTAAAAATAATACTAGAACAGAACTAGAACATGATGAACATAAAAACACCATTAAAGGGAAAACGTTTGCGTAATATTTTTCAGCAACCTATTATAAAAGATAATAACGATCCAAATATAGAATTTTCAAAATAAACATTGATTTATCCCATATTGTTTATGGTATGCTGGTAACTGTTCATATTGTTTCGTAGAATTACTTTTAGATTATATTTTGTTAGGAAAATTCCAAACAGGTTGCTTGGAAAAATAGCTTTGGAAAGTATAGACAACTTTACGAGTCTGAAGAAATGCTAGAAATTCAATCAATGTAAACACTAAAATCTCGTAAGTTTGGAGATTTATGTATTGGAAAATTATTCGAATCATAAATAGGACAACTCCAATGAAAGTGAAGAACATGATATGGACAACCTGAAATCAGAAATTCCTATATTCACTTATTTAAGGGACTATTAAGGCACAATGCTTTAAAGAAACTAAAAAGAAAATATTTTAAAAAATTCATTAATATATTAAACATATTGTTAAAGGAAATTTTAATCTCATAACTAACTCAAACAGATTTGCACTGCAATATTCTCAAGATCTTGCAGATGAAACGGTTATACTTTTATATATTTTATTCCAAAAATCCTCAATGTCCATGAGAAAAAATTCTTGAACATTTTTTAACGAAGATTATTTTTAACTAATCTCATATTACACATCTCCTTAAACATGTTTTTGACATATTTTCGTTAACAGTATTATCAGTACTTTGATAAAAAATTACCCCGACCGAAAAAATAACCTAATAATTATTTGAAAACTTTACCAATCTGAGGATACCCACAAATTCTTTAGAGTTTTGTCGTTTATTATTAGATATTATTTGACATAATTTATATTAATGCCTACTAGCATATTATTTATCTAAAAAACCTACGATGAACAAAGTGGTTCCATATCATTTTATTTTAATTTTTCTTACTTATGTTGTTAGCCTTATTAACTTAAATATCTGTATAAGTTTAAAATATCTAAATAATGATCGTCTAAAGTTCATAAGTGAAATCAAGAGTTAACAAATGCATAATTCCAACAAAAAGTAGATAACAATGTATTGATCTCAAGGCAGCGGGTGATGACGTAGCAGATCAGAGCATTGTCCTTGTTTTGTAGGTGTTGTTGCTAGACTTCTACGAACTTCCTCCTACTCTCAAACCTTAAAAAGAACATTATGTAGAAAAAAAAAATAAAGTTATGCCATAATTTTTGTATTTTCTTTATTAGACTGGAAACTTTTCATCCCAGCGTCTATATATAGTGATCAAATTGAAAACCTCCGTCTTTTTAACCGATTTCTAGAAATAGGAGGTTCTAAATTTAACCGCTATGTATTTTTTTACGTATTTATATCGATTATTTCGAAACGGCGACACCGATTTAAATTAAATTTCTTGCATTATGTTTAGGAAGTTGCTGCAGTAGTCCTACATTATTCTGGCCGAAATTGGTTCAATAAAATCCAAGATGGCACTGATAACATGACGGACAAAAAAATTAATTGGCATGCAGAAGTTTTCGCGAGTCCCAGGTAACGAATTTAAAATTATTTTTAAAGAAATTCAATATGGCGGAATAAAAATTTTACATTCCTCAATTACTACTGGAGGGTTTTGAGGTTTGAATTATGATAATTAAAATTATTTTTTTTAAATTCAATATGGAAAATTCCATATTGTGCCGCAAAAATTTTCAATTTAGCAATATTATTCAAAATTGGTATATAGAGGTTCTTGATGATGTAAATTAAGATTAAAATTATTTTAGAAAAGTTCAATATGGTAGATTCAATATGGCAGATTAAATATAGCAGACTAAACATTTTAAGTCTCTCGATTTTGTTAAAAATTAGTATCAGAGGATTTCTGAGGATTTAAATAACGAATTTAAAATTATTTTTAAAAAATTATATGGCAAATACAATATGGCGATCTAAAAATTTTACGTTTTTGAGTTATGTCTAAAATGGTACTAGAGGATTTTCGAGAGTGCAGTAAAAATTTAAAATTATTTTTTTTTAATTCTTTATGGCGGATGCAATATCGTGGATTGAAAATATTACGTTATTCACATTCTTCAAAATTGGTAATAGGTGGTCTTCGGGGTCGTAAATTACGAATTTAAAGTTTTTTTTTTAATTTGATATGGCCGATAAAATATGGCTCACTAAAAATATTGTCGTTTTTCGATTTTGCCCAAAATTGATTTTGGGGGTTCTTAGTTTTTTATTGTTTGTTTTAGTTTGGTCTACAACTTTGTATAAAATGGATATTTTTTTGCGATTAGTACTAAAAACTAAGAATCGAAAAATAAATTTTTATAAAAAAATTGAATAAACCTCTAAACAAATAACAACACAAATTTTTATATGAAATTGAAATTTTTGAAGTCGACACGAAATTATTACCAAATGAAGCAAATAACTACTCATTTTAAATAGATACAAACTACGCTAAGAAAGCAATTACTTATAAAGTATTTCTCAACATTTTTGTATCACATTTTGTCAACTATGTTATTAATTAGATGCCGACTTCAAAAATTTCAATTCCATATAAAAATTTATATTATTATCTTTCACTTGATAGCGTTTTTTTAGAAGTCGGTTTAAAAATTAAAACATTTTTTAACATTCAATTACAAGGAAATAATTTCTCAAGGATACAGTCGCCACGCTATTTCTTGACAGTATGGCGGAACTTTTCTTTCAAAATTAATATCGTCGTGTCGTCACCAAGACAGGTCATAAGAGAAACTGTCCTAACATGAACAGTGCATATTAAAATTACACAGGTGCACATTATTAAGATCTGTTTCTAATTTACATTCCTTTAAAAAAATTATGATTAATATTCTCCAATTATTTTTTTTTTAGTAAATGATGGTCAACAAAAAACAGACACGTTAGTAGCATCACTAATAAATCTTTCACGACACAATCTTGGCAGTTTTTCCTAGTCTTTACACTTACCCTTACGTTCATTCATTCAAAAAAAAGTAGACTTACTACATATGTCGGATCGTTCTAAGTAAGCATACAAACGTATTCTGTAACTTTAATTACTTTCAATAATATAACAGTGTCTGTTGTCAACTGACTATAAAAGTAAAAATAAATAAATTTAAAATTAACTCAACAATTAATAGTAGTTTTTTACATACCCACAAACATTTTCAAATAAAATTTGAGCAATCTTATGTCGTTTAAAAGTATTATAGTATCTCAACGTATATAATTGATCAACAGGAAATCATTTTGAACCAATAAAAATTTTCGGTATTATATAGGGTAAAATGAAAGTAATATGTAAAACTAAAAAAACTGAGGAAATAACCGTTAGTTCATTCTACACCAGTTCCATAATAAATAAATATCTGAATAAGTTCTCTAATATTTTCTTATAATGCATAAACTGTTCATTAACGTGACTTTATATCCAAAATTATATATTTTTTATCGGGAAGCCTTTTTTCACAAAATTAATCTGCGTATTGTGACAATATAGTTGGGATTTTCAAACATCAGGAAACGTTTGACTCGGTACAACGAAAGAAGTTTTTTCGGAAATATCGGTATCCACAGAAGTGATATTTGGAAAGATGTTTAAACAATTTTTTTCCGAAAAATATTCTGCTGGTGGTTCTAAAGAAATAATTTTTATTTATCTTGAATGCATGCAAGTGTAACTATCCTTAAGAAAATTTTCTTATCGAAATTATTTATGATTATTGTTCGTCGCGTCGATAAAATTTTGTATCATTTAGCTTGTATAGTAGTAAAATAGAAACAGAAGTAAATACACCAAAGTTATTTTTAGTAATCTCCAATTAAAAATGATGCCCCGTGCACATCATCAACATCCCTAAAAATCGATTTTAAAATAAAATTATTTAGGTACAATAGCTCTTGATGTTTATATTGTACATATTAATTAAATGTGCCTCCAAAACCATCGGACCAATTTACTGACATAAAATACACTTTTATTTTTGTATATTTATTTTTAAATTTGTCTCGTGCTCACAATTTGCTTTTTCAGCTTGACAGAATGTATATATTATTTTCAATATTAGTTTAATAAATTTTAGAATTATATTTTGAAACCAAAATAACTATGTCAATAGCCATCTCTATTTTTTCAATATATAAAACTTCTAGGTACTACTGGCAAAAGAGAGCGAACAAGGCATGCATCCATTGAAGTAGTACTTTAAAAAACGAAAAAGGGGTTTAGCGGGATTATTTTGCAAAAAAAAAAAGAAAGTTTACATTAAAGATTCAGAAAGATATTTTTATTTATAATTATTTATAACTATCGGCGCAAGATGTGTTAAAAAAAGATTACCGTGCACTAAACAGTATAACTCGGTGTAGGATCATCTGAAATTAATATCCAAGTTTTTGTATCAAGATCACTTATCGCGTACAAATCGTGAGAGAGAGAGAGAGAGAGAGAGAGAGAGAGAGAGAGAGAGAGGGACCAAAAATAAGGCTTAAATATTAACGCCTTAATTCACTAACATGGTTTAACTTTAAAACCGGTCTAGCTTGACAGTAGAGAATTTAAATTGACAGGGTAACAAACGATAAGTCAAGCAAGTTTTGAACTTTTAAAATACAATTAAAACAATATCATAAAAAAAACAAAACTGGTCATCTAGAAAATGTAACTTCCAAGGCAACTAGATCGGGTCTAAGTCTTAAATCTTCTTAGTCAATCTGGCCATAAAAGTCTATATTTTGATTATATCTTTTACTACTTGAGCATGTATTGATCGTTCAAAGTTTTTCCTAAATTTTAACTTTTGAAGGCATGAAATTAAGTAAAATTGCATTGCAAAAAAAATAACTATAGATTTCAAATGGTCGTATTACTAAAACAAAGAATTCTTTGCTTATTCAGAATTTAGAAGTGTACCATAAAGAGATAAATGAAGTTGGTTGAAACAAATCTTTTATATTTAGTTATTTATCCCTTAATCGAATTAATGGGTGACCAAAAAGAAAAATATCACAAACTCCGATTTTTAATCAACTATATTTTGCTTTTCTCTGTATCTGTCAAAAGCATAGAAAGTTTTATAATATAAATGCTGTTCTAATGATACTAAATTCTGTTCAGAAAACTTAAAAGCAATGTGCCTAAAGTAATAATGGCCGTCGTATATTGATATAATTTAAATCTCCTTGAAATAATGAATATATTAACTGAATGTCGATTATTTTATCAAGTGATTTAAATCTACATTTCAGTTTATTGGATAAATAAAAAAGCATATTTATCTTTTTTTAATTTTCGTTCGGCATGTGCCTGTTATTTGAAACAATATTATTTCTGGCGAACTCACAAAAAGTTAATTTAAAGATTATAAGATATAGAAAGAAGAGAAATCGATTTTAATTTTCTGTTATATCCTGAAGGTTTTCAGGAAAGTTGTATAGTTTTTCATGGCACAAGCAGTTCTAAATCTAAAATAATTATTTGAAAACAATGAGATAATAAAACGGGTTCGCGGAATCGAAGAAAATGCCCAATGGAGAGACAATATACCAAACTAAAACCAATAAAGACTATAATAACGTCGAACGATAGAATAAGCGGACAATATCACATGAAGTCAAATACCAAATTGAATTCGGGAAATTATTAATGAAACAAAACAGACGACAGTTATCAATCCCGGAGAACGGAAAAAAGAAAATGAGAAAGCAAGCTATATTCTTAAGATCCAATAAGGAGAAAATTCTTTCGAATTAGCCCAGGATTGGACTATTCCCAACAATTAACCGAAACAAGATATAAGATTTAAAATTTATGATTTAATGAGGAGGGATTCAGTTCAACGCGTGTATAATAGTTGATCACGCATAATTTTTAAACGTAACAAAGTGATGATCCGAAGGCGGTTGAAAGTTACCGCCCTTCTCTATGTTCACTTTTTTTTCAAAATACTAAAAATGATCTTGCGCCATTTTAAAATAAGCTCTTCACAAATCAGCAAGGTTCTTTATCAAAGCGGTCGTGTATGTAAAATCTTTGTTAAGTTTCTCATTGTATTCGTAATACCCAAAATGATAGGAATCATGTTAGTTTATACTAACTTTCAAGCCCACCACCTCTGTTTCTTTGATCGCTTTACTACTTTTCTTAAATTAATTAACCAAAGAATCTTTCATTTACCTACCCCTCCACCCTTAAACTCATCTAATATTACGAATATTTTGTTCTCTCCAAGCTTGGTAACGATCTTTTTTCGGGTATTCCTATCTTCAACTGTCCAGAGGTGTTTTTGAAATACCTTCTACTAAGAAAAATAACGAATACCATGACCGCGGATTACAGTGTAATATTATGAAGATTTAATAAGCCATCTTTTTCGTTATGCAGAGACTCTCCTAGTTAATTCGATCTACTATCGCATCAACTGTTCATTCCTGCTTAACCAAAAATTATTTCGTATCTCGCGAGCACTGCATCTCACCTTATAACACCTTTGTGTTGCTTCGGTCTCTGGATAATATATATAAGCTATTTATCTGTCAAGGTATCCGATAGTTAATAGTCTCAGGCGTCATCCTTTAGATTAATATGTTAAAGGGTCCACTTGTATCGGACACCTTGTAACAACGGCATACCAGAGGTCATATTTGCAGGTACCGGTTGCCGGCTGCCTAATAACAGTTCCTGAAATATAAAGCTGGGATTTAAAAATAAAACAAATGAATGTAAACAACGGTAGTATTCCTATATTTCATACTTTACAAAGTACTTTCGTTAAAAGTAACCAACTTAAGTCTGAAAAATATAACAGACTAAGACGGAAAATAATTATAAAAGCAGAATGGTGAAGGTGTGTATAGCAATAACAGCACGACAATCGGCTAAATACAGTAATGTTACATTCTTTCAAGCGATGGTAACAAAATAACCGAAACGTCAAAGGGTATCGGTAATGTCGGTAACAGACATTCCTAAAAACAACAGCGTCGGTCTGCACATGTCGATAAGTTCGCATTATTGTCCGCTATAGCACAGTGACGGTATTTTATGCATGTATGTATTGATTGATTGAGTATTGTAGCTGAGGAACCCTTATACTGCTGCCTTGAGATTTATTGTGTCGCCTGTTATATCTGTTCTAAGTGAACAAGTTGGTTGCCTTAATCAGGTTTAACAGCCCGTCCACTAGTTTGTTCTCTGGCTATATGTCTTTCAGGTTAATCGATTTCTAAAAGTGTCTTCAGTTAAAGCTTCGTATTCGAAGATAATGTGTAAGGTTGTTTCATCCTCTTTGTCACATTGTCTACATACTGGTTTTTCATCATTGTGTGCAGATGTTTCCTTAAACTGCAGTCGCCGGTTATTAGTTCTGCCCTGCGTCAAATCTGTTGTTTGCTTAATTATACGCAGAATTTCGTGGCTTATTTTACCAGATAATCGGCTCAGCAATAGCCTGTTGTGCCTGCGACCCGCAATGTGGGTCTGGTATTGATGGTTTACCCACCAAAATAACCACCCACGAATAGCAGCTTTGGTAATTCTAAATACTACTTCTGGTCAAATAAATGAGGTAGCAGACTCTTATCTTGCCAATTAGGCCACTTTTTCATTATATAGGATACCCTTGTGTCCTAGTACCCACGCAAGAATAACATTGTTGTGTTTTGTCAGAGCAATGAGGTTTTGAAGACAATTCCAGTGGCTTCAGTGCTAACTGACTATCGGAAAAAATGAAAACGGTCCTGTCCATGTAATCCCTCGTCAGATTTTCTCAACGACAGGTATCAATAGCATGTATTTTTGTCTCGAAAACTGTGCTATGCTGCCTTAGTGCTTCAGTGCCAGGATATCCGATGACTCAGTGACTAACTCAGTGACCGATCATCCAGTCGTCTGAATGGTGTAAAGTCTGAAAAAATTATAAGTTATTGGCATGGTATCACTGCTCATTTCCAACAATGAGTTTGTCACCACACTTTTGATGCTGGTGTGACCGAGGGAATATCCATACTACCAGACCTTGATTAGTTCCAGCCTTTATGTCCTAATCCTCGTGTCAGCCCTGATTATTATATCAAGGAAAGTTAGTCGAATTTATATGGCTGTTGTTAGGGTGCTCTTCTTGGTACTCATAGTTCTTAAGCAGGCCAATATGTGGAGTTTGGAAAACTGGCCCAGTGACCGGTTTTTGAATTATTTTTGTCAATCATACAACCGAGCCGTAGGTTATCATGGGTCGGTATGCAGCCAATGTTTAATGTGTGGTTTTAATCACCATTTCTTGCCCAGTCTCCTTTTGCTGCTATGATACCCATTTTACCTACGTTTGAATAGCATTACTGCCCATGCTAAAGCTTCACAACAGTGTCGTCTCAGTAGGAGGGGACGAAGGCTAGCTTACTTCATGATAGGCTTCACAGGGTTCACATAGTGTCATGTAGGTAACATGACAAATAACCACAAAAACATATTAAAGCAAACCATATAGTCACCGTTAATCTAACATATTTCGACTTGTATGATCCAAATTTGCCTTCCCCCACCTCCCCGTTAATGGGTTTTTGAATTTTAACTAAATTTATTTTACTCATTTTTTTCTTTGGTAGCAAGTTAAGAATCGCTATACGTAAAAATTATATTTTGTGATAAGCTATTTTTAATTTCCAAACCGACTTAAAATATTATTCGCATTTGTCTCAGATAACTTAAAACAGTTGAAAATTTTGTTAATTTTCGTTCACTTTTATGTTTGTCAAGAGGATATGTGAGATATTAAAATAATCCTTAAAAAATTTTAATTTTCGAAGAAATTATGTATCTACACATAAAACATTTTATGCTTATCGAGATATTATCACATTTAATAAATTTTTTCGTTACTTTTAAATATCAAATGTAATACATAAAACCAAAAAAAATCTACAGATTAAACTAAAAGGACCCACATTTCTATGAGACGCTTAGTTTATGTGTTTCTGCAGGGAATATGGTGCATTTTTAATAAAAACATTAGTATTAATGAGATGGCAATAATACTAAAAGGCTCGCCGTTTAATATATGAAAGCAGAATGAAGCGGATGCAAAGAGGAGCAATCAAGATGATGTGAAACAAAGCGGCAAAAAATAAAATTCTCATATTTAAGAATACATGGATGTTTTTTCTGATTCTTCTAAGACATTATTATCATATAAAATATTTAGTTTTAGTGTTTTGAAAGTTTAGGGGAGCTAAAAATATTTTGCCAAATAAAAAACATTCTTTCAACATTGATAACTTTTTCGAAAATTGGTAAGACGTTCGATCTACAATACATACAGCTGACAGCTTAACAGCTTTAATGTCGAAAACTACGCAAATGTATGCATAGAGGGGTAGTCAAAACTAATTTTCAATTGATGCAGTTTTTATTTTCCTTCGATTCTTTCCTTTTGGTTTTGCCCATCATGTTTAACAATTTTCATTTTCTTAAATATCTTTACCATTACAACGCATACTCATCCATACATACATATTTTTGTACTTTACAAATTTTATCAAGATTGCTCGAGTCTACTCCGAAAATTTTCTGAGCAAATTTGAGTTAAGTTAAATGAAGTTAGTCTAGCAATAATCATGCGCAAGATACGAAAATTGAAAACTTACTACCTAAGATATATATCTGGACAGAAATTTAATATTTTAGGTCGACAGAAGTATTCAATAGGTTTAAATAGATAATGATGAAATACAATTAGTTCCACAAAAACATGTTGACAAAATATAACTATCTAAAAATTCTTACATTTTTGAGGACATTAATTTTCGATCTAAGACGCGATCACCTCAATATAAGACTCAGATTTACATCGTGAATCAATCATCCAGTGAAATTTTTTTTCTTATTCTATGCATTTCTGCACTTGGTTGCTTTAAAGTGTATAGACGTTTTTTACGAAGTTGAACTTTCATTAAATCTCTTTTACATTTTCAATAGGATTTGCATCAGGTGAAAAAAGATCCAATTTTCACATAGTAAAGATTTTTGCCTCGTTCTATATTTAATGCCATTTTTATCAGGTCGTCATTTAATAGTATTTGGGCCATTTTATATTCTCTTTCGATCCAAAATACTTCGTCCTTGTTACAGATTCAAGTGTGGTTTTTTGGAATACTTGAATAATCTTGATTTTTCATTATCACACGATTAAATCACGATCTGGAAAATCATCGATATTTTTTTCTTCAGCTTAGCTTTTCACCCACTTCTATAAGAAAGATACAGACTTTGTCGTAGCATGCCAGACTTGGGCATTTTCGTTTCTACATATTACTGATAGACTTCGCTCAATGCAAAGCGCGGAATAATTTAGAGACTTTGAATGTTGAACGTACCAAGTAAACAGGCTAAACAAACAAGTACGGTATTAAAATACATAGCAACCCCTTTTTATGGAACTAATTATTGTTTGTGCTTCATTGTGATTTTTACAATGCCGAAATCAATTGGGTAAAAAATGTGCATTCAATTTTGAGTTTTGAACTAAATTAACTTTACTCAAACTTTGGAAAAGTCTACTTTACATCATTTATAAAATTTTTGAGTAGCATAAGGCGTTTACTGCCATTAATATCAACTGATAGTGATCATGTCGTTCAGTAAAAAGCTGTGGTGCTCCAGAACTATTATCCCTCGGTTAGAGAGCTGACATGTGAGTTAGAAACCTCAAGAACTCAATGTCTTTGGGCATAAAATACGTCGTTTCTCATACGGTCACCATAGAATGTCGGTCGCATCTAAAATGATTTACAATGCAGGCAGAAATGCAACTTTACATTTATTGTAAATGCATCATAACCGGCCAAAAGAACCAGCTAGTCAAAAATTAACATCGTACTCCTCACCGTTTTCTTTGAATATCAAGGCGTAGTTCACCAAGATTCTCTCCCAAAAGATCTAACACAGAAAATGACTAGAAATGTGTTACAACAGTTGACTCATACATCACAATAATACTCATACTCATACTTCACTCGTTGTTCGCGAGTTTTTCACCAAATTATCATTCTACAAGCATTTCATTCCCTGATTTGGTACCGAACGACTTCTTTTTAACCGACTTTTAAAAGAAGGAGATTCTCAATTCATCGACTATGCATTTTTTTATGTATGTACACCGACTCCGGAAGGGCGGCACCGATTTGAAAGAAATTTTTTATGTTATGTCCAGAAAGTTGCTACGGTAATCCCATATTATTTTGGACGAAATTGGTGCAGTAAAATCTAAGATGGCACTGACAATATGGCGGACAAAAAAAATAATTTTGTCCGATTTTTTCCAAAATTGGTATGGAAAGTTTTTAGGATCGCACATAACGAATCTGAAATTATTTTTAAAAAATTCAATATGACTGATCCAATATAGTGGACAAAAAAATTAATTTTGTCCGATTTTTTCCAAAATTGGAATGAAAAAGTTTTTAAGATCGCACATAACAAATCTGAAATTATTTTAAAAAAATGAAATATGACTGATCCAATAAGTGGACAAAAAAATTAATTTTGTCCGATTTTTTCCAAAATTGGAATGAAAAAGTTTTTAAGATCGCACATAACAAATCTGAAATTATTTTAAAAAAATTAAATATGACTGATCCAATAAGTGGACAAAAAAATTAATTTTGTCCGATTTTTTCCAAAATTGGAATGAAAAAGTTTTTAAGATCGCACATAACAAATCTGAAATTATTTTAAAAAAATTAAATATGACTGATCCAATATAGTGGACAAAAAAATTAATTTTGTACGATTCTTTCCTAAATTGATATGGGGGAATTTTTTTGATCACACATTACGAATCTCAAATTATTTTTAAAAAAAATTAAATATGGCGTTTCCAAAATGCCGGATAAAAAATTTTACATCTTTAGATTGTGTCCAAAACTGATATAGGGTATTCTTGAGGGTATAAATTATAAATTTAAAATTATTATTTCAGGATTCAATATGGTTAATCCAATATAGCGGACCACAAATTTTACATATTTCTATTTTGTTCAAAGATGGGACTGGATCGTTGTTGAAGACGTAAATAGTGAATATAAAATTATTTTAAGAAAACCTATACGTCATATGCAATAGGACGGTCTAAAAATTTTAAATTTCCGGATTTTATCCAAAATTGATACTAGGGGGCTTTGAAGGGTTTATATTTAGATTAGATTAAGAAGTTAAAATTATTTTTTTTGAAATTTAATATAGCGGATTCAATATAGTGGGTTGAAAATTTTTCCTTATTCACATTGTTTCAAATTTGGTATTAAGGGTTTTCGGAGTCGTATATTACGAATATAGAGTTAATTTTTTACAACTTAATATGGCAAATTCGATATGAGGGACTGTAAATTTTACACATTTCCGATTTTGTCTAAAGCTAATAATGCAGGGTTCTTGGGGCGTATACAAACTCAGTATGAAGGATAAAATATATCGATCTAAGAAATGTACGTCTCAAGTTCTTTAAATATCGATATTGGAAGCCTATATTACCAATTCAAAAAATTAATTTAAAATTTAAGATAGTGAATTTACTATGACAGATTAAATATTTGTTTGACACAATTTCATTCAAGTTTTCTAAGAATCAAAGAATTTTTAGTTGTTCATTTTAGAGTGATTTACAACTTTGGATAAAATGGGTACTTTTTTGCCAATTTGGAGTCATTGTGTGGTACACTAATCTCGATTAGTACTTAGTTCAAATAATTTATGGATATCATAATGGATTCAAAATTAAAAATCGAAAAATAAAATTTTTATAAAAAAAATTGAACCGGCTTCTAAAAATGCGCAAAAAAGTGAAAAACAGCTATAAATTTTTATATGAAATTGAAACTTTTGAAGTCGACGTCTAATTATTTCTAAATGAAACAAATAACCACTAATATGAGATATATATACAACCTATGGTAAGAAAGAAATTGCAAATAAAGTATTTTAATCTATTTATGCGAATCACATTTTGTAAGATATTAGTTCAGCGCCGACTTCAAAAATTTCAATTTCATATAAAAATTTATAGTTATTTTTCACTTTTTAGCGCATGTCGGTTCAATTTTTTTATAAACATTTTATTGTGTTTTGAGACCATTAAAGCCACAAAAAGAAATTATTGAAAAAGTGGAGGATTTGAAGACGGTAAAAAATACTGGCATATGTATATTGCTTCGAATAGGGGATACTTTGAAGAAGCGGAACAAATATTGCTGAATAAATATAATTTTTTTAAAATATGGCACATCACTTTCACAAAATCTCATTGGCGACGTGATATCTTCTAAATACATTACATTATATGTATAAACAGAAAAGGTATTTAAACTAGCATAATGTGACCACACCAATCATATCAAACAGCAAAAACAATAATAATTTTCGCCAATCACTTTATATAGAAACAACGTTGATACGACATAAAATCCGACCCTGGCCCAAAAGGGATTAAAGGGATCATAGCAAGCTTTCAATTAGTTTTTTGATTGATTTCGCAGCCGCCGGGAGCGGTGCTTAATTGGAAGCGTTGATTGCAACCCAATCGTCTTTGATCTGCTCCCTCTTCACATAATTGGTATGTTTAAGATTGATTATGAATTTCTTGCAGACCAGAATGAACTTGGCTCCAGTCAAATGCAGAGGCGTCCACGCGATCGAAATAAATTTAAATAAATTTATTGGTTGATTAAAAAACTTTTACTCTATTACAGGTTAACATGCAATTTTTCTCAAAAAGAGATTAAATAATAATAACAAAAGGCCTCTATTTAAACCTCGACGAAAGGCAGCAATGCTCTTTACTTAATCGAGCATTCAGTTCAATTAATTAATAAATAAATTGCATAAATCTCAACAAAGCAAAAATACCGATAAAATTATGCTAATAAAAGTAATAAAAAATGAAAAAAAGTGAATCATTTGCAGATTATAAAAACCAATTTAATTACATTATTAAAATAATAACAGAGTATATGAACGAATATTTAGCAAGTAAACCAATTTCATACTTTCGCTTGAACGTTGCCACTCTCATAGCCTCGTATTTCCCGCAAATTTCAGAGTTTAGTAGTTTTGGAGCCAGATATGTAAAATGACCATTGGAATAATGCTGTTCGGTACTTTGGGATGTCCAAGTGCTGACTGTATCGTATAGACTGATTGTGCATCGAACTTCGAACTGTTAATTTCTCTTTTATATATTTGTAGCACATCCCTCTGCAGTACATTTAGCAAAAAACAAGCATAGTGAAGTTTAGATCTGTCGACCATGTTCAACCACCCCAGCTCAGAATACCTGCGACGGACATAATCCCCCACCTTCAACTCGAAACTAACGTTGTACATAACTTATGAATTTTCTGTAGTTGCCTACAAACGAAGTCTAAAAACGGCATAAATACAAAGTCGCAATAATTGCAGCTAGAAAGGACCAAGAATTTACACAACTGTTTAATAAGTAGCCCATTTAACACCCTTGAGCACTCCTGTTTACTTAAGTTCAAAATCTTACGATATGATAAATAGTAACATCCAGGTTCTTATACTCCTCGACTACACCTATCTCAACATCATTCATAGACACATGCATGTTTTCTGCGGCCCATTTACAATTAACCCCTAAATACAAGACTGCAGATTTCTTAGGACTAATCCTCAATCCGTAATTTAAAGATTAGGTAAGAATCGATTCCAACTAACGATCAATTTTGGTCTTTGTTTCAGCAGCAGTTTCTTTGTCAAAACTGGTGTATATCTCCATGTTGTCTGCATACTGATGCACTCCACAGGCATTTGCCGATTTGAGCAAATCCATCGTGAATATCACAAAGAGAAGAAGGTCTAGTATAGAATCTTAAGGCATGCCTTTGCCTGTTGTCGCAGGCTGGAAAGACCTATCATCCGCTCGCATAAATTTTATTCTACCAGACAGGTAATTATTAAAAAAAGAAACAGTTTTTCCATCTTAAAGCAAAGCAACTTGTAGTCAAGGACTTGGAATGCCTCGCTAAAGTTCAATATTATTAGAACAGCAGTCTTTCCTTTATCAATATCACAACTAATAATTTTTACAATTGCTGTACGAATGTTATTCTCCTTGCGGAATCTAGACTGGCATGACGCCATCAGAGTATTCTCATGTAAGTAAGACACAATCTGGAAATAAAAAACTCATCCAAATATTTTAAAAAGCACCGAAAGGAGACTAATAGACCTCAGCTCAGTCAAACTTACAAAGTTATTTGATTTTAGATAAGGCAGTCCTCAATAAAGGTTATAAATGCCAAGGGGAAAAGGGGCGGTAATAGAGCAACTATTAATCTAGGGTTTTGAATGGATATAAAACTGTAACAATTACTTGCGAAAGGCAAACTTGCTTATTACGCTATTGTGAGTCTTTTTGAGTGTTGGATCAACTAGCATATTACCTTTCACTTGCTATGTAATAACTTCCTATTGTATATCGGTCTTGTCATATTCTTTTAAAAACAATAATCTAAAAATGTATGCAGGTATTCTGTGAGATATGAAACAAAATTAATTCAATAATTTTCTTAACATTATTGTTAAGAAATTTATTGAAGTCTTTAACTGCTTTATAGCACGGTGACCAAAGCTATACATCCTTGCCCGTCGAAAATAGGAATATTAATTTAGTATTGAAGTTTCAGAAACCTACACACTCACATCATACCGTACTGTTCTTATCAATGATAATACCTAATGAATCTTCAATTATAAAAAGGAATAGGTATTTCAGACCAATAACTAATAAAGGGTATTTACAAGAAATCTATGTAGATCTAATTAAAGAACAGCTCTTACAACACAACTCAATACAATATTATGTAACACAATACAATACAGTACATATTGAATACAAACTAATTGTCAGTTTCAGACAACGTTGATATTTTTCATAGATATGAGCAACCCTGTATAAGAGAATAACCCCTTTTCTCAGCTTTTCCCCGACGGACGCTTAAGGTTACGGTATTGAATTTCTAATCAACTACTTTACTTAATTGGAGTTTTCTTTCCATTGATTTTTCTTGGGGATAAAAGCTAATTAGCTAATTTTATTGTCTCGCTTCGACGAAAAAGACATCGGCAAGGGAATCCCTTTTAATTGTTTTTTTTTTACAAATTTAAATTTCCCTAGATTATTTATTACAGTTAAAGTTGCCTTATTAAGTACTTTGTGCGATATCAAAATACATCATTTACATTTACGGATAATTATTCAATTTTTAAATAAAAATTGGCATTCAAATAGATATTCTGTTACTGGTACTATACAAGGCTTTAGAGAATTTGAAATAAAATAAAAAGTAGTGTAAAGAGGTGTTTTACTGCTTAAAACGTAAATAAATATATACCCTAAAGTTCATCGCTAATAAAATTTTATAAAAAAATTGAACCGACTTCTAAAAGTGCGCTAAAAAGCAAAAAGTGTTAAACTTTTTTACATGAAATTGGAATTTTTGAAGTCGGCGCCAAATTATTACCTGACAAAATGTGATTCACATAAAAAGATTGAGAAATATATTATTTGTAATTGGCTTCTTACCGTAGCTTATATATATATATATATATATATATATATATATATATATATATATATATATATATATATATTATTATATATATATATATATATATATATATATATATATATATATATATATATATATATATATCTCATGTTAGTAGTTGTTTGTTTCATTTAGTCATAATTTGGCGCCGACTAGAAAAATTTTAATTTCATAAAAAAATAAATATTGTTAGTTTTCACTTCTTTAGAAGTCGGTTTAATTTTTTTTTAAATTTTAGTTTTGAATTGAGGTGGCAAAAAAGTACCCATTTTATCCATAACTAAATTGAACCACACTAAATTGAACAAGAAAAAATTATTTGATTCTAAAAATTCTCCAAAGATCATATTTGAATGAAATTGTACCAAATATTTAGTCTGCTATAGTAAATCCGCTAATCTAAATTTTAAGAAATTCATTTTAGATTTGTAACCTAGGCCCACAAGACTCCCAATATTGATATTCGATGAACTTGAGACATGTAAATTTTATCCTGCATATTGAGTTTAAAGAAATCAATTTAAGTTCCGTAATAAACTAGCCAAGAACACCTAATAACAATCTGGACAGAATCAGAAAAATGTTAGATTTATAGTCCCCCGTATTATATCTGATATATTAAATTGTAGAGGTTAACTTCAGACCTCCTAAAACAAATGTGAATAACATAAAATTTTCAACCCATTATATTGGAACGGCCATATTGAAAGTCAAAAAGATAACACACTCGAGAACCTTCCAATACCAATTTTGGACTGAATCCGGAAATATAAAATTTTCAGACCGCCATATTGCATCTGTTATATTGAATTTTTCGAACAATTCTAAACTCGTTACTTGCACTCTCAGGAACACCCCAGCAACAAATTGTGAACAAAATCGAAAGATGTTAAATTTTTAGTCCCTCAAAAACTTCCTTCTATAAATTTTGCACAAAATCAAGAGATGTCAAATTTTTAATTAGCCATATTGGATTCGCCAACTTGAATTTCTTTTAAATAATTTTAGATTGGTTGTGTATGACCCCAAAAATATACCAATACCCATACCAATTTTAGAGAAAATCGGATCAAATTAATTTTTTTGGCCGCCATATTGTCAGCGCCATTTTGGATCTTACTTTACCAATGTCGATCAAAATAATATGGGACTACTGCAGCAACTTCCTGAACATAACGTAAAAAATTTCATTTAAATCGATGTCATCGTTCGAAGCAATAAACGTATATATATATATATATATATATATATATATATATATATATATATATATATATATATATATATATATATAAAACAAACAATGATCGAATATAGAAACTTGATTCCTTACAGGCATATTTTTGAAAGAATAACAACTTCTTGTGAGATATTTTGATAAGAATAGTTCCTTTTATAGCTTTTAGTTTTTAATTTTAATTCATTGGGAATCCTTCCAGTTTCGTCATATACGTCTATATGAGGTATCGTTGGTCTTAAATTCACATTTTTTTATTATCTGCTTCATTTCCGAAATATGGGTCTCGACAGTAGCTTTTTCTGTCTCCACTTTAGTTTTCCAACGGTAAATTTTAACAGCTCTGATTAAATATATACAAAGAAAATTATTAGGGGTAAGTTACTACACTAATTAATGAAATATAAAATTTAATTTCATCTTTTTTATTTAACCAATTAAGTGGGATAAGGTTATATAAATCTTCATAAATTAAATTAAATATACCATATAAGGGGTGTTTTTTATAGAACTTTTAAATGGAATAAAACAAAGATGAATTTTTTAAATTGACATGAAATTTACTTTATTCGAAAGATAACCTTCTGGCATTATATTTTAAATATGACTTCTGGCATATGACCGCCACGGCTGGCTCGGACGTAGTCTAATCTGGAGGTCCAATTTACGATGACTTTTCCAACATTTATGGCCGTATATCGGCAATAACGCGGCAAATGTTGTCCTCCAAGTGATCAATCGTTTCGGGCTTATCGGCGTAGACTAGCGACTTCACATATCCCCACAGAAAATAGTCTAGCGGCGTTAAGTCGCACGATCTTGGAGGCCAATTCACGGGTCTGAAACGTGAAACTATGCGGTTACCAAACGTTTCCTTCAATAAATCAATTGTGGCACGAGCTGTGTGACATGTTGCGCCGTCTTGTTGAAACCACAGCTCCTGCACACTATGGTTGTTCAATTGATGAACGAAAAAGTCAGTAATCATGGCTCTATAGTGGTCACCATTGACTGTAACGTTCTGACCAGCATCGTTTTTAAAGAAGTACGGACCAATGATTCCACCAGCCCATAAAGCACACCAAACAGTCAGTTTTTCTGGATGTAACGGTGTCTCAACATACACTTGAGGATTATCATCACTCCAAATACGGCAGTTTTGTTTATTGACGTATCCATTCAAACAAAAGTGAGCTTCATCGCTAAACAAAATTCGCTTATGAAAATCGGGATCAACGGCAATCTTGTTTTGGGCCCATTCACCGAATCTATGCCTTGCTAGGTGATTGTGTGGCTTCAATTCTTGCACGAGTTGGATTTTGTAAGTACGCAAATCAAGATCTTTCCGCAAAATCTTCCATAAAGTGAATGGACACATATCCAATTCCTGTGCACGATGACTGATTCGGGTCTTCCTCTACGCTACGCTCTACAGCAGCAATGACTTCTTCTGTATGCACTGTACGACATCTCTGTGGATACGTATTATCATTTAGAGTAAACGTGGTGCGAAAACGTTCCATAGTTAATCGAATTAATTGCTCTGATGGACGATTATGTTGACCGTAAAATGGACGTAGTGCGCGATACGTATTTCGAACAGAACCATGATTTTCAAAATAAATTTGCACAATTTGGAAGCGTTGTTCAGGCGTCAGTCTATTCATGTTGAAATGCCAAACCAAAGTAAACATAAATCACTTGACAGCTGACAAAATGGCCGCCAGTTAAAAAAGTGTTGCCAACTTAAAGTTTTATACCTCTATAAAAAAACACTCTTTATTTGTTATTTAGCCGTCTTATTCAAGAAACATGTGTCTTCCCATACTTGTATGAGATTTGATGGCACATTTATTATATATTTCATTATTTCCAAATTATATTTAACCCTTAGATTTTTTCTTTTAAATTTCGTCTTGATTTTATTTAGACATAGATTTGAAATTTTATTGTGCTCCCCCTCAAGTTTAAAAATATTTTAAAGTTGACTAATTTATGCTTTCCAATAAAAAATATTTTGCGACACAATTTTGTAAGCCATATACTTTTCGTTAATTCATAAACAGACCGGTGACGAAATTATAGAAAAAAACTAGTAAAACCAATAACTGCTACGGAACCCTAACATAATGCGTATTTATCATGCGCTAGACTTGTTTTTCTAAATAAAAGTTGAAATATCAGCGCAAAGTTTTGTTTCGTGTCTTTTATTTGATAGAAGTAAATGTCGTTAGATTCGGTCCACAAACAAAAGTGAGTATAAACCTATTTCAATTGAAAATAAAACACCCGGTTTGATCGACGTACACAATCATCTCTGGCAACAGTCGGATTTGCTTAACATCGACAGTCTGAAATAGCTTGGTGGTCTTTTGAAAGGGCGCCCTGATCAATTTCACGCTTATATCGCTCCGTCTATGGTTTCTATCTCTTTTCTGCTCGACTTTTAAACGGTGCTTCTCTCTTTGTCACGACCCCATCCGTCACTTACTTCGTTTAGTGCCACTTAGTTCGTTCTGTTTCGCCCTTTTTCTCCTCCTTCCGCTTATTTATTTTGGATTAAAGTCATTCAATTTATCATCTCATTACCTATTTTCGCCTTAAGATGGATACACTTTGATTAAAAAATTAATTGTTAGTTCATTTTATTGATTATAATTTATTATGGTAGATTGATTTTCATTCATTTCATTTTTATGAGAAAGAAACTTCTTGCTTTTATTATTTGGTTTATTTTTGATCGTCTACCGTTTTAAGGAAATAAAAAATGATTTTTTAAACGTCTATATTTACAAGATAAATTCATATACATTTTCTCCATTCTTAATAGGTTTGTAGTCAAATTTTTCACAATTAAAACATATTTACACTTTGGACTGTATCAGTAAACGACCTGGCTATTCTATGAAATATAAAAGTGTTCTATATTTTTGAATATCGTAATATTACCGGATAACGTAACAATATTATACGGTGTGTAGCTAATAACTCAATAAATTCAAATTAAATTATCAAAATAAAACGCTCTAATAACTCTCTAACTTACTGACCAACTTGTGCTTTTATCACATTTATTCAACATTCAATAAGATACATACATTTTCACTAGGCAACTTTTAATAAATATTTATAAAATATTAGTAGAATCCTTAATTAGATATGGAATAATTGTTTGGGGTGGCCTGTATCGAAACTCATTACAACAACTCAACGTAGTACAAAATTACATTTAAAGGTATTTTTTTGGAAGAAAAAAAGATATTCTACCAGGTTTCTTTATTCAGAACAAATTTTTGATGTCCGTTCATTGCATATATTGTTTTCTTGTATTTATGTACATAAGTCTGCGAAATTAAAAAATTATGTAAGTCACTCTTATGAAACGAGATGTGGAATGAATAGACATCTAAGGATACCAAATAGTAATAGTTATAGATTTGTTAACTGTCTGGCGCCCAAGTTCTACAATATTATCCCGATTAGTATAAGAACAATCTTTAATGTGAAAAAATTTAGTAAGCTTTGCAGAACATATATTTTTCATAACATTGATCAATTTAAACTTTTTCTTTGACAAAATCTTCATAGGTTGCTTAGTGTGTAAGTTTGTTTAGTATGTAGGTGGTTCATTGATTAGTATTATTTTCATTCAATATGTTTTCTTTTTATGGTTATTTTTTGAAATTAATATGATATTATTGATTTTGTGCACATACAGGTATTATGTTACCTAGGTGCATAATTATTTAATATTGAGATCTTAAATATGTTTAGATTAGATCATGATTTGTTTGAAGAATTTTACTAAAATAGTTCGTAATATATTATATATATATATATATATATATATATATATATATATATATATAACTTTGTTTATTGCTCCACAATTTTGTTCCTTCTTAATCAAAATGAAAAGGCAAGATTTCAAAAATTGCAAAATAGAGCCATGAGAGTTATACTCTCAGGTACAAGAAGAACATCAATTAACTACATGTTGAGGGAAATGCAATGGTTGTCGGTGGAGGACTTCTTTCAATATCAAACATTGATCTTTATTTTTAAAATCAGATAGGGCAGTTCTCCTATATCTACTTGGTATACATATGGAGATAAATTTAATTGAAAGACATGACGTCGTTTGGGATTGGATTGGGACTTTTACTAAATATTGAATTATATTTGAAACTAGTAACGATTAATAAAACATATCTGATATATAAATTAAATAGTTATCGATATATTTGCATTAGCTGATAATATTTTCCCAACTTTGAGACTCGTCCTCCTTTTCATGTACCATAATCTCGGAATTCTTATTTAACCGTTCTAATATTGTGGAATTGTTAATTTTTTTTAAACCTAAAGTTTATATTTTTTAGTCGTTAAAGAGACAATAGAATTGACATAGGCCAATCATTTTACCTAAAATTGTACCAATTGGTATTTATACATAATTTTAAAAATATCAATATCATCAATAATAGTTAAATATTATTTATCGTTATTCCCATTTGTCTTATCGGTTGGGTTATTATTTGCAATTTTCTAAATTACTTTTGACTTTATTTATCATATATTTTAATTTTCTAAACTTATCTATTCTAAAAACACCTAAACACAATTTTCATTTAAAAAAATTGAAGTACACTTTTTCCTGTTCAACTTCTTATCCGGCCACATAACAAGCTAAATAAGGAACATTACTCTATTCCCTGACAGAAAAGAAGCAATAAACTATCTTGAGATCACCAGCAGATCTAATAAAGGACATTTAAAATGAGAAGAAAAATATATTTAGAAGGAAGGTGCATAAAATTCCAAAAAAGGTAAGAAAATCAGAACATTTTTATAGTTAATTCGCTTTTATTTCGTTTATTTTTATTCCATTGGTGCAAAAATGCTGGATGATTAAATAAAATCGTTTTAATTAAAAAAAATCTTCTTAATTTTATTTTCCAAATTTTTAAAATAAAATCGGAATTTGTAAATAATCCACTTGTAACAATATGCCTACCTATTTTATTTATTATTTTAATTTACTTTTATAGATTTTTTAATTGCAGTTATAAATTATTTTAAATATCCCGATCTCGAAGCTTTTAAAATGCCACCTACCGCCTTCTACTACAAAAGGATACAGACTTAATAAAAATTAATTAAAAACATTAATTAAAAGCCAGGATAAGAACTCCAAAACAAGTTAATATAAAAGTCACTTAATAAAGAATGTCATTTAAAATTTTTATCAGTTAACTTTCGAAGCACGTACGATGATTTTGACTGCAAATGGACGACATTGAGACAAACGCAGTGACGGCGTAATGATATCATTCTTATTTTTCTTTATTTATTTAATTATTTAGTTAAAACGCTCATTACCAGGTTTTTTTAATTTTATGAAAATTACTAAAAAATTTATAGTATCTTATTGAACATACTTTTAGAATTGACGCCAAGAACACTCCAACAAACTATTGCTATAAGCGAAGTAAAATGTTACCAAGATAAAATAATTTAAAGTAAAGGGTTAAAATGAAATACAAAACTACTGCAAGTCTACTATGGCGTCCATTCTTATGGGCATTTTTTTGAAAACATCCTGTGAGAGGTTAATTAAATGTGGTATTTGTGTTTTATATATGTAATTCTATAATTTCAAAATCGTTTTTAGGATTACATGGCCTTATAACTTCATCGGTTTTTCATAATTTGCAATAAAATAGTATTTGGTATCGAGTAGGACATCATTGGATATTTCTACCACAAATATAAGCCTCCAAAGAAGCTTTTAAAATCTCCTCTCTCTCTAACTTTCCAACCAAATTTAAAAATTTAAAAACATGTTAATTAATAACACTTACTAAATATAAATACTAAATCGAAATTATTATGGTTTTTATAAGAAATAAAAAAACTCTTTTATTGTTTATTCCATTAAGTGGGGTACTACTGAAAAAGTTTCTAAAATGCATTTACATATGTTATATAATATTGTTCTACTTAGTCGGTTATTTACGAAATCTAAACTTTAAAATTTGCTTACAATTATCTCCCGATTTTAGACCTGCGATTTTTGGTGAATGCGTTGACCACGACAGAGGATAAGTCAATGATAAACTTTATTATTATTATAAAGGGCCCAGATTTTATGAGATCCTTAATATGAAAACTCAGGATTTTATTCGATTTATTTTCAGACTTCTATGAAGTGGTATATCGTTTTCAGAAGTTTAAATTAGTTTTTATTTATTTAATTCTGCTCCTAATTACTATTTCATTATTTTGTAATAAAAAATTTTTCCAGCATTTTATGTTTAATTTGTCAGTTTAATATTTATTACAACCTTTTTATCGGTTTATATTTAAATCCATTTTTTATGAAATTACGTGCTCCCTTTAGTTTCCAACGATAGATTTTAAAGTAGTATATACTTTTAACGAAAATTGGCACAAATGGGTTACGTTTACTAATTAATAAAATACAAAAAAAAATGTTTCAACATGTTTTTCGACAAATAGTCCATCTTTTGCAGACACCTGATTTTAATTAACTCCAAGACGGGCATGCAACAAAATTTCAGAAAAAAAGTAATAACGCTAATAACTGCTACAGAACCCTAACATAATGCGTATCCGACATGCACTAAACCAAATATTAATAATTTAAGGATAGTTTTTATTGATAGAACTTTAATAGCTAAGGATCACAGCTTACTATGTGCATTGTTACTTTATGGAAATAGTTTTGTTAAAAATACACCACGGTTTTATCATTTTTCAAAAGTTTTCTGACTCATTCTATAAAACTTGAGTATACTTTAATAAATGAGTATTATAGCAACTAGAATGACAAGTAATGTACAATGACGACATAAAAGTTTGGATTCAATTCGTTATTTAAAGAATGCTGGCTGAATGATATTAGAATTGTAACATATGATTCCCGTTCTTTTATTATCACACACAAGTTATCAGTAATTATGGAAATCACCGAGGTTATTTTTTTTTCAAATTTAGACTTCTTAGGTTCCACATAAAAAATCGTATCCTTTGGTTTAGGAATTTAAAACGACAGCGCTAAGATTGTTATTTGTTTCACAGAAAATAAGTGAGAAAGTATTCAATAGTTAAATTACAAACTAGTCAAAATTAATATTAACACTGTATTTTATAGAGTTAAACTTCTATATAATTTAATTTCCTTTAAACCATAATAATACATTTTTAGTAAAAAGAATAATTCCCTAATCTTAGAATGAAAGTGCTAAAAATAATGAAGTATCCCGAAAATATTTATTTCGCGAAGACTAAGACAAATCACGTAAATTATAGACATAGAGTGGCAAATTTAGGGCTTTTTAAAAACCTTTCTGAAAGGGATTATTAATGTTCAACCGCTAAATGCTAAATCCATGTAACCGCAGATATCTTTACAGAAAGGAAAAAGTGCTTTTACTTGTAATAGTCGGTTGCTCTTAAACGAAAGCTATTATTTAATTTCAGTAAAAAAGGAAAAGCTGAAAAAGTATTTTTCACTTACCAACGAAATATAGCTCACCTGAATTGAAGGATACGCTCCCTTTTGGTTTCCTATCGGTGGACTTTAGCATCGGAGAAAAATAGCAAATACAATTTCTTTATCAGCAGTTAAGAATTTTATAGCAAACATATACTTTCATATATAACAGATAATCAAATAATATTTCATTTAGAACTAAAATAATATAGATAGACTATGGATTTCGTTTCTTTATATTATGATCATTGTAAAGAATAGTATTACATACCCAAGTTCAAAAATTATAAATTTTATATTATAAGTTTGACATATAAATATATCTGTGGGTATATATATATATATATATATATATATATATATATATATATATATATATATATATATATATATATATATATATATTAGACACTTTTTTGTAAACTTTTCGGAAATCATTTTCATCTTTTTTTTTGTGTTATAGGGCTAGAGTGAAAAATAAATTAATATAAAAATTAAAAAGGGTCACATTGACAATAATTTTAAAATTACTACTATAAGTCATGTTAATTGAAATTACCTAAGACGAAAAATATTTGACAGGCAATAAGCGCGGCCAGCCTAGCTTCCAGAATAATATAGAATGAATCAAAACTAAGTATTAATATCCAGAAATCCTTAAACAAACTTACCAAAGCAACTCATACAACAATCTCGTTACGACACTGGATAAGAGAGACAGAAAAAAACTTTATACTTGATTAGTAGCGTTAAATTAGGACCGAGGAAACTTAATTAAATTTTATATAATGAACTAACTGAGGAAATGCTGAACAAAAATAATTAAAAACCTAAATTTGCCCCGCCTGGTGAACAGTTAAGTGACAAACTTAATTAACAGGGTTATTCTTTGGATACATTCGAGTGCGTTTCAGCCCTTATCGTCAGAGTTATCGCCTTTTCTTATTAAAAAAGTGGAATACATAAAAGCGAGACCCATAAAATGTGAATGAGCGACAGAAACAAGCAACAATGTAGACCTTTTTCGCAAATAATTAAAAAGCTAAATGAAAATGTACAAGGGTATGTTCAAAAATATATTAAGATACAAGATGAATGAACCATTGGCAATGGTGTAGAAGGTTTTATTGACGCTAAATATAAAAGTCACCAAAAGTATACTTTATTCTTGCCCAATTCTTCAACACTGTTAAGGTATTATAAATAAAAATTTTAAAACAAACAAAACGAAATTAAAACAATATTTTTTTGGGTTAAATTGTATAAGGTATATTTCTTTTTTTAACAATACCTATCTAGAAATGATAAAAATTTTAATTTATATTAAATGTGAGAAAATATAATATTTAAATTAAAGTAATATTATACTTTACCTTCGTTAAAATTTTTTAAAACTTTTTAATATTAAAAATGTAACTTTTTCTAAAATAAAATATTATCAATTACATGAAATGGCCTTAATTAATACCTTATTGGTATTATTTCTACACCTTTCTAATGCGGAGTGAGGTTAATAAACATCATAACTATATTGATCGGTATAGTCATCATTTAACGTAAATAGATTCCGAATTATTTTTATTACTGAGAATCAGCATGAACTAGCTATTACGTAACTCTTTGACAGAGGTGAAATTTTAAATAAATCTAACACTGTTTCAATACTATGAAGAGTTCACTATCTGTAAAAATAAGAAAAATAATTTGAAGCCAAATTCATTTACGACATTGTGAAACTTTTGTAAAAATTACATCTTTGGCAGTTCATTTCATATTCAAAGCGTTTTAATATGTATAAAGAAATAATTTATTTCATCGATGCTAATTTTTTTATTCCTACTTCCCCAGAAAGGCGTCCAACCAGTTGCCTGCTTACATATACAGGATGGACCATTTCTATCTCAAGGTGACCTGAAATTTGACCTTGACTTTTGTCTTCAAGATCATTTGAATGTCAAGTGTACTTTTTTCAATGAAAAAAGCTATGGAAGTTAATCTTCTAGTTAGCAAATTTTATTTTGTTGATGACATGTTATAATTTGTATCAAATATGCCAAGACAAAAACCCTTATATAGAAAAATTAACAATAAAATCCTCGAGAAAAACTCTTGGAATCAATGAGAGGAATAGTTGTCTTCAGAAAATAAACAACTTTCAATTTTTGTCGGTTCGATAATATATACAAATGATTTCTTGCTCTTGTAGTTTTAAGATTCAAAACTTGTTTGACTTATTGTTGTACTTGGTATCGGTTTAAACCCTTTACTACTGGTTTAAACCGTTTTTAAAGATAAACCACGTTAATAAATTAGGGGGTTAGTGATTAGTGGGATTATTACAGGGAGGTTAAAAACAGTAAAAAAATAATGACTGATTTGTACCGCAATTAATTTGATAATAATATACTACATAATTTCTGATACCATTTACTTTGAAACTTTCATTTAAAAAATCAAAATGGCGATTCCAAAACAGCTGATAAATCACTTACGGTATAATTCGACTTAAATCGATATTTAATAGTTTTTGGCGTCTCTGGATATTAATATTTGAAACAAATTTGGAAATTCAAGATGACGGACGAGTATTAGCGTTTATAATCCAATAAAAATTAAAAATCGATATTATTGTATTTTTGAATACTGGTTTGTGATTTCTTAATGAACGGGGCTAATATTGCCAACGAGTTCTATCATTTATTTGTAGTTTTAACTCAATAGTAATAATTTGAGATTTTCGAAGATGCTGAGTATAATTTTTTTCTGAATTTAAATAGGATGCATGTCGATCTATAGTGAAAAATTAATCGTAGGCTCTTCATAGTGGGTTTATTGCAAAACGATTAAAAACTGAAAAAAATTTCAAAATATTGTTGAATAAATAATTTTGTATCGTTCTATGTCTCTGTTGGAACCATGGCCTTTTTTCACTGTATCTCGACGAAATTTCTTCTTATTTTCACTTTTTTTAAACTTAGAAGAATAAAATAAATTAGTTTTTTCAAGAAAATTAAACTGATTTATACAAAATACCTGCAAACTCACCAAGACTACTAACTTAAGCAGGTAGAAATGGAACATAAGTCAAAAGCTATGTAAATTATATATTAGTGATATGAACAAAATACCAATTCACTCAGAATGAATTTAAAAATAACTCCCTTAACTACTGTGGCGCCAAATTAAAAAAAAACTCGAAGTAAATCAGCAAATCTACATATATTCCATTGATTGCAACAGAAAAGAGGCGATAATTTATTTTACATTTTAGTGCTACCTTTTAAATTTAATTATCTTGAAAATATCATTTTTTTATTTCACTAAATACTAAGTGTTTTATGTCACAGTCTTATTGTTACAACAATTCAGAATTTAAGAATTTTGTATGAAAGAATATTGAAAATTATAATATCATATGTATTGCTTTAAAATTTTAAAATTCACAATTCACAGCTAATTCACGACAAAATATTAAAATGATTTCAACTCAGTTTGATAACTCATCTATCTATCTATCGATGTTATTGTATAATGAAAAGATGGTTATACATAACCGAAAAATCTACTTATCCAATCGGAACCAAAATGTAACTTAAATTTATTGTCGTAAATGGGAAGGCTTAAAACTATATTTCATTTCGGTAAAACATTAATTTCCATTAAAATTTATAATGCTGCTAAGCGTAATATCTTTTCTCTCCGTTAGATAGCGAATAAGCTGTAGCGCCGTACACCAGTAATCATAAATCGGATTTTTTTTTCACGCACATTTGAAAACACCATGACCTTTTATAGAGATAATAGGTAATAGATAAATTTTTACCCATTATAAACAACGTTTTTTCATGAGAAAATTCTGCCACATGTTAACGGGAAACGTGTATCTATATATTCGGAAAAATCAAGACTAATTATCACCAAATTGTAGCTGTAGCTTTATTATACACTCTGAAGTGTCACAGACTATAGCTTTGTTCGCGGGTCACTTTCCGAACCGATTCAGAACTAGTACGGAATTAGTTCAGGATTGCCGTACAGCGCATGCTCAGTTATTAACCGGTTCAGGATTTGTTTTTACCGCGAACGATTTTGGAACTTTGAATCGTCCACTCTGGTATGTATACGGTGTTAAATGCTGATGGTTTTTTTTTTGTTTTAAATAACTTAAAACTGTCTTTTATTAGGTTTTATTATTTTAAAGAAATATTGAATTATAATTGTTATTCTTATATAATATAAAGTCTAACTGTCAGTTCCTATTGGAATAAAACGTCTTGTTTTTTGCTGAATAGAATTTTTGATAAACAAATATATATTTTAACAGATATCTATTGTTTACTCTTTATTTTGTGTTAAGTTCATATTTCGGGAGCCTCAAAGTAAATCCAATTCTAAACATACGCCTAATAAAAAGATGGGGGTTTTCTAAACAAAAAATAAAACGCAATAGTTTTAGGTCCATTTCTTTTTGATTGAAAAAACATTTTTAATAAAACTAAAAACCGGTCTGATACGTCCCTATACGATGCAACTTCATTTATCGCAAACCATAATACGCGCCAGTTCTTGTCCATTTTTCAGCTTAACTGAAAATGGGGGGCAAAATTTCCTCAAAATAATTAGCACTTTTAGGAATTTTGAGTAACTTTAAAATTTCTTTTAAGTCCTCATCGTTGGATGATAAATAATTTGACATAATGGGAGTATTCACTAAAAATATATTGTTTTTAGGTTCAAACTAACACTTTTTTAACTTATTATTTAAGATTCTAGGTCGATTAACACTAATTAAACTAAAACCCATATAATATAATAAAATATATGCTGGAACATCAAATGCAACGAATGACATAAACAAGAGAAAAACCTAAAATAAAATAAAAACAATTGTCAAATAGTTGCACATTGCGGCCGCAGCATGAACGCTGGCGCTGCATAAAATTCCGAACTTACAGTTCTTCTTCAATCCTTAGAACCGGTAGGACTGGTTCAGAATCGATTTCGAACCGAATTATTTTCTCCGCGAACATGGGACTGTAACTAAAAATTCTGAACTTTGTTATCCGCGAACGCTGGTATTTCAACTGCGCATGCGTATTAGTTCAGAATCGGTTCTAAATCCTTACCGCGAACAAAGCTTATATAAAGATGAAAAATTATTTATTGAAACGTGTAAATAAGAAGATAATAAGCTCCAACTATGAACTTCCCATTCCGCTTGCTAAGTGGCGAACCGCTATGCTCTTAGAATCCTTCCTTATGGCAGGCCAGGGCTAGCAGACTGCGGTTTTTTTTTCCAAGTTTGGATGAGAAAATTACTTGCCAAATTTTTGGGGAACACGAGAGTACAGTATCATCTATTGAGTAAATGAGCAAAGGAATCTTATTTGTCACCATTTTACTGCGAGGATAACGTAATTTTCGGTAAAACTAAAATTCAAGATGGAGAAAATTCACATTTCCTATCCGGAAACTCAGTGACAAGCCGATCCCGCCGTTGAGTTGGCTCTTTATCGATCAATAATTCTTTCCAGAAGAATGTCTTTAAATATGTTAGTACTAAAAAACATTAGAACGGTATAAATATGAAACAGTTTTAGATTGAACTGAATCTCACTACTTCAAAGAAATCAAGTTCCTAGCATTACCCGAAATGTTTCATATTCTAATTTTATGACAAAAATAACATAAATAATGCTATTTAATCTAAATTTTACCCAACACTGCTATAACGTTTGACTCTGTATAAAGGAAGGATGGACATTTTGATGAAGAAATAACATAAAAAAATTAAATGACACATCATTTTCCGTGCGATTCAGTTTCTTATTAATTGCATTGAATCTAGAATCCACAACTAACCAAATCTTATGTAAAAGCTTTCCTAATATTTTAAGATTGTTTTCGGCCCGTATCTATGTAATAAACATGCAAGATTTATTTAATTTGGAAAACAACCTCAACTCTAAATAATAAGAATTGGCCATTTACTATATTAGAAATAAGAATAACACGTATAGGAATAATAGGTAGTTTTCGCTGGACATCAATATTTTACGCTAAAATTTCCATTGCGACTGTTTATAATAATATTGATAACTATTTGAAACATATATCTAATATTAAATTTGATGCTTATTTTTACATTACATTAACGGCATTCAGGCCAAAGCATTTTTATACACACAAAAACTATTTAATTTTAAGTCTTCCCCTTAGTATTTATCTCCTTTCTTTGACAGTTTTATTCCTAATTTATCATTATCTCAAAATTATCTAATAGTTTGATTTAACAAAAAAGTTTTCGTCACTTTGTTTAATGCTGAAAAGTACCAGCATTTGTATCAAAGAAGTGAGTGGCAAAATATCGAAACTCTGCATTTCATTAACTTGGATACTGCAAAAGATAAAAACATAAAATTTGAAGATCCACTCTGTCAAGTTCTTAGATAACAAAATTTTGTAACTTCTATCCTCCTCTCTTCAATATGGACTCCTACTACATAGTGCTTGGTCGACTCTTCTTTCCCGACAAGAACATCTGGTGTTAAAATATTTATCTTCTAAACTAATTAAAGCCACTCCACTTGGAATGTAGGCTATATGTTAAAATTTTGGAGCACTTATGGGTTTAATTTGCTTTTATATATATATATATATATATATATATATATATATATATATATATATATATATATATATATATATATATATATATACATATATACATATATATATTTTGAATGAATATTTACAGTCTGCTAATTATCAAGATTCTGTAAGAACGTCTGAAGATTGTTTTTAGGTGTTTTTTAACTGTAAACAGAGGATTTATTTCCGTAGTTTTTTTTTCTTACAAGGATGGGCGAATTTCAATATTTTAAACAATTCGCACCGTATATTTACATTTTATCAATTAGTTATTGCCAATCTTGTACTGTTTTTAAATTTAGGGCAGACTTAATGTTTAATATATTATTTCTTACCAACTCTCGGTATTATAGTATTGTACCGCCAAGTCCAGTTATCGGAGGCACATTTTACATCTGCGAAAACGGTCTAAGATGGACTTGACTGTAATCGTCAATAGCATAGTCGAGTCCCTTCTATCACTATCTGTAAGTAATACACTTAGAAGGCCGTGCATATATCAAAGAATTTAAGCCATTATACAAATTGACTGGAGCAATCAACTAAAAGAGTCAAGCTTCAATATCGTTTCCTGAAATATTTAGAAAAAATCTTATATATTTAATATTAATTAATGAAATAATATTTATATTAGTTTTAAAATAATAACGGATAAAAACGTCAACATATATTGTTTGTTTGTTAACTTAAACAAATTTAATCTAGTAAGTGTTTTTGTGTTTTAATGCATAGGAGTGATATATTCTGATGTGATTTTTAATATATTGTGGAAGGTCTTCCCTGATGGATTTATTAAAAACAGTTGTATGTTAGGTTTATGCGAGGAGACTGAAAACTGGAAAATACTGTTGATGAGCGAACTTTTTTGAGCATATTAGAAGGGATACCTGTAAAATATTTTTTTTTTGGTGTTTTTTGTCGGGAAAGCTAATAACTGGGAGAACTGGGAAAAAATGTTGGTTGGGTGGAAGGAAAACACTAGTCGGTCAAATCGGTCCAAGTTCCGGGAGAAAGTAGTTCATTTGGTGTTGAACAAAAACTCTCATAGGCACAACCCCGACAAATGGATAGTTATCGAAATAAAGATTGGTGCAAAATCCTGAATACCCGCCTGGAATGGAAAAGCTACTGGCGGCAAATGAATGCTCTAAAAGTGTTTGTAGAGGCAAGCAACTAATCCATATATATCCAAAAAGCTAACCCAAGTTATGCACGATGAGCATGATATATCAACCTAGCGAAAACGGCCTTCATTCCCCCCCCCCCCAAAAAAAAAAAAAGCCTAGAAATCAAGTTCATCTTCCAAACCTAAAGGATATACAGCCGAACAGAGCACTCATGTTGTGCATCGAGATGATGGCCTACCTGTACCACCATCTCGATGGTGGTGGAATAGGATAAATTGTGTTGTGTAGCAATTTATTCAAATTGTGCAACCTCCAACACGGAAAGGATATGGTTGGAACAAAGTTTGCATTTACTGTTCGCATTTTACTTCATTCATATACGGAGCTGCATATAGTTGTACGTTTGCTGAATGTGATTTCAGCACTACAACGGCATAATTTGGATATATCCACTGCTATTGCATCTCACACGGAGGTATCCGTGAAAGCCCCTTAAACATATATACGCCATCCGGCAGGAGGTCGGCGAAGCCGCGTTCAGTATTTACATGCTTCCTTCCGATCTGTCCTCTGAACAGCCAGGTGCATGTCGGTACCCTGATGAGTCTAGTAGAGATTAAACATGTACCTCTGCCGTATCACTGTGGCGGAGAAAGTAAGTTTTGACTTTCTTCTCGGTATGGTGGTACAGGTAGGCCATCATATCGATGGTGGTGGAATAGGATAAATTGTGTTCCTTAGCAATTTTTTCAAACTGTGCAACCCCTAATACAGAAAGGATATGGTTGAAACGAAGTTTGAGTTTCCTGTTCGTATTTTACTACATATATATATATATATATATATATATATATATATATATATATATATATATATATATATATATATATATATATATATATATATATTTATATATATGTAGTAGCGGTCATTTAAAAAGAGGCAAGAGCAACCTTTCAACCGTTTGAAACCCCAAGAGTTGATGGAATAATCTCGGCCCTGCTCCAACGAGGGCAGGAAGAGATTTTACCACACATAGTATGCATCAGTCAAGGCAGCCTGAAACTGGGCTTTATACCAGAAATATGGAGAAGGACCAGAATCACCTTTATTCCGAAAGCGAGAAAAAGGACACTACACACCCTAAATCCCTGCGACCCATCAATCACACATCGTTTGTTTAAAAAACGATGGAAAAGGCAGTAGATAATTATATCATAACATAAATTCTTGAACAGGCGCAACTGCATCCTCATCAACATGAGCATCATGCGGGTAGGTCTACGGAGCCCGCACACACAATTAATAGATGAAATTCAAGAAGCACTGAACAGGAAAAGACTGTAATATGTGCCTTCGTTGATATAGAAGAGGCTTTTGACAACACTCCACATGAGGCAGTCAAAAGAGCACTCGACGACAGGGAAGTGGATGGAATGGCATCCAAAGGGATAACACGACTTTTCTTCACTAGACTAGCAGAGACAAAGATAAGATAGAACACTGTCGCCCTCTGTGCCACCAGAGGATGCCCTCAGGAGGCTCTCAGGTTACCAGTTCCAAGATGGTCTGGGAATGCCTAGAGGAACTGAATGATTTGAGTAAGAATGAGAGAGAAACGAATATTGCGCTAAAGGTATAAGACATTCTATTAATAAATATAAAAACCCAACTCCTCAACAAAATGTCATAAATGTACCTCCTATGGACCCTTATGTGAGTACCGGGACATACCGGGATAGAGGGGAATGAAATAGTAGACAAGCTCGCGAGGAAAGTGCAGAGATACCTTTCCTAGGGTCGGAGACTTTCTGTGGAATCAGTAGCAACGTAATGCTGGACGAACTAAAGAAGAAAGCAGGAGATCCAATTATTGGACAGAGCTGCAAGAATTGAGACAAGCGAACTTTTGGAGAACTAGGGCCGGAAGAGATTCAAAGAATGCATAAGCTTGAGTAAAAACCAACTCAGAGTTCTGACAGTGGTCTTGACGGGGTATTGCCACCTGAAGAGATACCTCAAGAAATTCAGCCTGGTAGAAAGAGAAGAGTGCAGATTCTGTGAGGAGGAGGACGAACCCTCTGTTCATATCCTTGTAAAGTGCAGCGCTCTAGAAAATCTTAGGTTGCGGTTCTTGGGAGCACACCAAATCGAAGAAGGGGAGCTACCCACTTTGAAGCCGTCCAGCATCCTAAGATCCCTGAAGGAAATAGGACTGCTCTAGCCGATAAAGCAACTCTTACAACTGGGCAGCAGTAGTATGATAATAATATTGCGTATTTAACACGCACACACATAGAACAATCAACTCAATAAAAGATAAATCAGTTCCAATGGTGGTAAAGAGGACAAGGTCTAGTTTTAGGTGTGAATATACCGTACTCATAATATTCGTTGTATTGTTCTTTAATGGTTAGCACATACATAAGGAATCAGATATTTGCCACGTCCACGTTCGTTAATCCTGAGTTATGCAGAGCACGAATGATCTGTTTGGTTGTCCACTCTTTGGGTTTGAAAGATAATCTTGATTTCAAAGGCATTTTGGAGATTAAGTACGGTGTTACGGGATTGATATACCATACTGAAGAAATACTCAGCATTTAAAACATGAGTTAGCTTTTTGGAGATATATGGATTAGTTGCTTGCCTCTATAAACACCTCTAGAGCATTCACTTGCCACCAGCAAGCTTTTCTATTCAAGGGAATTTTCAATTTTGCACTCCCTCCCCCCCTTTATTCGAAAACTGTCCATTTTTCGGAGATGTGCCCATGAGAGTTTTTTTTTCAACTTCAAATGAACTACATTCTCCCGTAATTTGGACTAATTTGACCGATTAGCTTTTTCCAATATTTTTGTGCGGAGTCCTTTATTGTATTTCTGTGTTTTTTATTGATATTTTTCATTTCTTACTTCAATGAAATCTCATCTCTATTTCACCCTCTTTTAAATGTCTTTTGGGAATTCCTGTAAGTTTATTATTTGGGAAGATTGAAGTAAATTATGATAAGAAAAATAAGTGGTCTTCAAAAGACTGCACCCAAAAGTAAAAAATAAATTAACAACTGTTTCGCATTGCAATTAATTTAGTAAATGTAGTAAAGATATTTACCTTTTTTTTTTTGAAGCCGATGCCAAATTTAACTAAGACTAATTATTGCGGCGCCGAATTCAAAAGGTGCCAAATAAATCTATAATAATTGCAATATATTATAAATAAACCACGTAGTCTATTTTTCCTCTTGCCTCATTGATATGAATGAAACCTGTTATTTCTCTAAATTGCAATCTCTATGTTGAACGGCTCTAACTACAACAATAATGTTACCGATACACACCCTGTAAAAGGCCATTATAGCTCCACTTCACATACGATGCTACCGGATTCCGGCAGCTTCATTTCAACCAGAGCTCGTTATTGCGCTCTCTCTAGTCCGGTCGGGCTTTCCGCCGCCGCCGCCGCCGCACAGCCTACTCTGACGTTAATTGAATTCTGTGTTTGTGATGCTTATTACCAAATTAGCAACGCTTAATTACCAATATGTTTTATTAGTAAACACGACTACTCGCTTACATTAGACCGCATTAAACGTTCAAAGCTTTACGCGGCTACGCTCTGAAACATAAACTGCGCTCTGGGACCAAATGCCCTTTATCTCCATATGTATGTACTGCCATTTATTTAGAGTCAATGGCGTACTTAATTACATACTATGTTTAGAACAGGTTCTACTTAAAGAACAGAAACAGGCATTTTAAACAATAATAAATAGCTACTTGCATTCTGTCAGTTAAAACCCACCTAGACATAATGTAGAAAAAAGATAAGTTCGGGTTTAAAATATCATCCCTGAAGAGTAATCAGATCTAAGTGTACCCAAATTCTTACAAAACTTTGTTGAGGAAGTAAACCAGATAACCAAGTTGATTTTGATCATGTTCAACTATTTTCAATATTTTGACTGCTTCAACGACTATACATTAAATGAAATTAATCTTTTATAACGATATTTTATTATGAATGTTTGATTATAATTAGAGCTAAATTTGAATGAGGACAAATTCAAAATTGCCATACATGCATTCAATCAATTCTAGGCATGAGGTTTGAATTTACTCATCTATTTTACTTCCCAACATAGTTTTTTAGATCTCACTGAAGGGACCTGATTCCCTTTTCTTACATTTCTTAAACGCAACTTAAATTATTGCATTCCTACATACAAATGTATATAATTACTATTTTTTACTGTCTTAACTAACTTTTAATTTACTTTTCACTTTGTTTATTTTTTCTCTCAGGTTTCGTTTGAACTTCGTCGATTAACTATCGTATACTCATTCTTTGACTTTTTTAACATGATGTGTATTAATTTTTAGATATTTTGGGCAAATCAGGTCTATAGTTACTTCCCAGTCGATTCTATTCTGAATTTTGACCTTGATATTACACTATTTTACAGCCAATTTGCGGCTGTAATGTAAAAGGCAGTCGTTGGTTAATTTTTGGTCTCTAAATGCGGAAATGATGGTAAAAACTTGCAAACACGTAAGATTTTTTAAGTTGTGATTTTTTCAGCAAAAATGAATCAGTATTTTAATCACATTATTTTAAAAAGTAATTTGTAATATACCGGAGCGCGATGTTGTCAAATTTAGATTTTCCATAAGTTAGGAAAATTGAGTACAATCTGGGAACATCACGTGGGGTGTCTAGGGAAGACAAATCAACCGTGAAATCTCAACCTCCTAGGGCTTAAAATAACGTAAGTATAAAAACGGCCTTGGTAGCGTTGCTCCATTGTTAATATATCTTGATGAACCTTTCTCCTTGCTCGTCACTAACAACACCCAAGAAATGTATTTTAAGAGACATGCGACAGCCTATTTTGCAGTAGCTTTCAAATAGTTCTTCTACAAGTTTTTCGTAGGTAGTTTTCTACTTGTTTGTTTCCTAAAAATTTCCGAAACAATTGTTCTAAAGGAACTCCACGCAGCTATTTCAGCATCACTTAATTTGTAATCAAACTGTTGATCCCTTAGTATTTTTCTAATTTGTGGTGCAAAATATATTCCTTCCTTAAGCTTAGCATCACTTAGTTTAGGAATAATTTGTTTAAGGTATTTAAACGCATGTCCTTCTTTATATAATGCTTTAACGAACTTTTTAATCAATCTCAATAACAGTACTTTTTTGGGATCAACAAGAGATATATTTTTTACGTTAGCTTGACCTGGAATATATTAATCTCCCAGAAGTCATTCTTTTCCTTGGTAATGGCTCTGAGAAGGTCTTTTGTTGCCATTATGGGGCAGAACTGCTTTTAAACATATTTTAGAATAATCTATAAATAAGCACCATTCGTTTGGGTTATATGCAAATCCTAATTTTTCCATAACACTATTTGGATTAAGACAAATATACATTTTATCCTGGAGAGTAAAAAACGACGATAGCTCCTGGTTACAGTTGCTAAATATTGTAACTTTGGTTTCAGTGGCGAGTAAATTCCAATGTTGTAATCTACACTCTAATACTTCAGCATGCTTTTTGGACAAGTGAAGGTCCTGAACTAGATCGTTTAGTTCAGGTTGTTCGATTAAATGGTATGATTTTCCTTCAATTTCGGGAAAATGGGAATTGTCCTCTGGTAAATTATCGAATTCTGCCTTATCATAATACATTTCTAAATCTTTCTCCCATTTTGGCAGGGGCGCTAGAACTGATAAACCTTCTCCATGAAGAACCTATTTTATTGTTTGTTCTTTTTTGAAAAACTAGACACTTTGTCATGCAAGAGTAACAGTCGTGAAAATGATTTGTTGGTTCTCGCCAAATCATTGGAACTGCACAAGGCATAGAAGAACGTTTGCCATTTAACCAGTTACTTAGATTTGCTGCATAGTTTTGGCAACATATGTGAGGAGCCCAGTTCCGATCTTGATCGCCAACAAGACATCCAAAAAAACTTAGTGGTAAACTAATCACATATGTAGGAAAAATTATCCGCGGGGTTAACACAGCCATGTTTCTGTACTGTCGCGTACATCAGTTCGGAGATGTGATTCTACATTTACAGGCGTCCACTGACTTTATTCAACACAAAGATAACAGTAATACAAGACTCTTACTATTGGCTTGTTCACACACTTCGCTTCTCTATCTAATACTGACCACTACTCGTGCTAAACCAATACTGATGATACGACTGCTGGCCAATTGCTTTGGTAACCGTTCCGTATTTCTAGTATTTTCTAGTAAGTTTGAAAAGCGACAGCGTACTTCTCGTATACGGGGGCCATTTATAAGTAGATTCGGCTACGGGGCAGAGTGAAATTTGGAATTATATGAGTTTAAATGGGTACTTCCGTTATTTTAAGCCCTAGGAGGTTGTGACTTCGTAGTTGACCATGTGATGTTGCTATATTGTGCACAATTTCTCTAACTTATGAAAATTTCCCTAACTTATGGAAAATGTAAATAGAACCGTGAAACCATAATTCGTTCAATGACATGCCACCAAGATATATGCGCTTGGCACACAACGGTAGCAGATTTAATGCTGTAGCAATAACATTATAGATATATAACATGATTTCATTGAATTTAAGAGCAATCAAGCATAAGAATTTTCTTTGACTCTTTAAATTTTTCGTGTGAACGTGTAGTAACTTTGAAAGCATACTTTAAAATCGCTCTGACTACAGATCAGTATATTACTTTAAATCAGTCCACGTATCAAAAATTTTCCTTATAACATTATTTATATACTTGTCAAAACGAACAAGCCTATCAAATGTAATATCCAGATTTTCTACATATAGTCAACACGGGTGATTGTATTATCGCCAAGAAAACATTCAAAAGATATCCAATCTGTTTTAATATAAAAATGAATAAAGGAGCATTTGTTAATATTAAGATGCATGATATTTTATTTGGACTAATAAGAAAAACGAGCTAGATTGCACTGAATGCCCTCTCTAACCCTGATAATCCCAAATATATTTAAGTCATCTGTATAAAGAAAACATCCACTGAAAATTATAGTTTTCTCAATATCGTTAATGAAGCAATTAACAGTTAGTTGAGCAACATGAGCACCCTGAGGAACACCCGAAGTAATAAGTATATCAGATTACTCACAATTAATTGGTAATTCTTACACAAAGTAATATGTTAGACAGACAGTTTTTTATTCATTGTAGAAATAACCTATGGACGACCAAGCTTGTAGATAATAAGTTGATTATTAACTTCGTCAAAAGCTTTGAAGAAATCAGCGTAAATAGCATCTACCTGACACCTCCTCTTCAAAAACTACTTTCATCAGTCTGTCAAAAATATGTGTAGTTACCTAATTATTTTCTTCCCTATATGCATCCTAAAAACAGATCTATTTAATAAATTTTTAGATCTACTGGAAGTGGGGTGTAGGTTTTGTCGATTTGGTAATTTGTCAGCTACAAAATATATTATTTCCGAACTTAAATATCTTGGAAACCACAGAAGACACAAACTGGAAAATTTCTGAAACAAGGCTGTCTAGAATGCTGCACTTTAATGCATAAAAAGCTGAATAGTTTATAATTTAACTGAATTATTTCACTTTTGTATTAAACATGACAATATTCAAAAATTTGAAAAAATGTGCTATAAAGTACAGATTAAAAATTTCAAAAATAATTTATATTTTCTTATTACTCATGTATTTTTAAAAATAGCGGATAAATTTTAAATTATTTTTTTGGGTGTAATATATCATATATTTAACTTCTCATTGCTCAAAAATCCTGCTAGATATTTAACAAATTCTCATTAACGGAGAAATATTTTCCGCCGGGCACACATTTCCCTGGCACCAGATTAACTATTAATTAAAACATATAATTAGTAGCTAAAAGCAGCCCATTATGGGATCTAAAAATACCATATTAATTAAATAATTACTCACACATTTACACCTATCAAATGTGTGGAATGCTTTAATTTATCTACACCGTTAAAAAATATTTTATTCATTCTGCCTATTTATTAATATTTACATTATAATTCAAAAATTTGCAATATAAAGAAAAAATACATTTTACTGTTTTCCATTGTAATTAATTCCATAAATTCACGAAACTTAGAAATTATAGAAAATACTTGCAAACTACACACTAAGATAAGAATAAATAATACCCAAATAAAGCAATGTAAATAATGTAAATAAGATATAGAAAAAATATCAATCAGTCTAGAATTAAATTAAAACTAAACCCTTTAATTACTGCGGCGCCGACTTCAAAGAATGTAAATAAGTAAATCACAGTAACAGTTGTTACATTACTTTTTATTTGTTAGTACAATATTTTATAATCGATTAAATTTGCTAGTTTTTTTAATTTTTCAAATATGCCATTACTCATCTGTTTCCGAGATTTTTAAACTATTTATTTGTAAGTATAATTAAATTGTAGAAGCGTAAAAAATAAATAATGTGAAATTTATGTTCCTTCACTGTTGATCATTCTACTGTTCAAAGAGACATAGAAATCTTTTTATAGATGTATGAACTTTTTATCCATTTTGATACAGAATATCATCTCCTTCGCAATTTTGCTTAGTTAGAAACGCTTGGTATATAAGTTATTACACTTAGTATGAATTAATTTGGTGCAAAAAAAATTATCAATTAAAACTAAAAAAATGTTTATTTTATACAATTAATACAGTTAATTTTAACAGTGTAGAACATATTGAATTTTTTTAAATGTCCCGTCCGCAATTATGGCATTGAGTTACTAATTATCCTAATGGGACCCTGTAAATAATACAAGGGTTTGTAATAGCACACAAACTACAGTAATTCTCACTTTATTATAAATGGCGTATCACATGTTTAATGTCTGATACACAGTAGCGTCCGACAGTAAAAAATCGTACGAACAATCAACTTATTTAAAAACAATTAGATAATAAAGATTTAAGACAACGTGAAAAATTTAAATCATTTTGATGATTTTGATCTTTCATTTTCTATCAGTTAAAAAATAGTTTAGAAAACTTATTTGGTTTAATTATAAGAAATGTAACAAAAAGAGTAAAATGAAAATTTAAATAAGGGTTTAAGGTTTCAAAGCCTTGAAAGCAGGGCATTTTAACACCAATTAACAATTTCAATTTTTTTAACTAAAAATAATAAACCGTTCGTCTAAAATACAATAAAATGCCGTTGTTTATTGAACGATTAAGTGATATAGCAGCCTAAAGGCTTATATGTTATCTATTCTATCTGCTCTATGTAAATAGGTTAGTTACCTTAAAGAAGGTTTAGGAACCTATGCAGTAGTTTATCTTCTGGGTATAGACCTTCACGACAGATTGATCCTCAAAGATATCTTCGCTTCAAAGATGATGTGTGAAGCTGTTTTATCCTACTCATCACATAGTCTAGATATTGGTTCTCACAGTGACCAATTAAGAGTCTAATCTGCCGTCTTCTTAGCGGAACATCGCGACATAATTTACCTGATGATCTGCTCAAGAATAATTTGCAATGACCGTGTCTTGTAATGTGGTTCCACTGGTACTGGTCTTGATGGTTTATCCACCAGGTTATCCACCCACGAATAGCCGATTTGGAAATGCCAAATATTGATTCTGGATCAACAAATGTTTTGGCAGACCCTTGTCTTGCAAGTTAGTCTGTATTGTCGTAGTTTTACAACAAACGGACACGGACTAAGAATATTTAAGGAAGGCTTACACAAAAAATTAATATCTTACCGACACGTGCCAACGGGAAATAACTATTAATACGAGTTCTGATTATAATATAGTACGTCAAACAGGAGGTCTGAGAAAGGTACCGGCGGTCCCACTATGTCGGTACCATGGACGAAACACGCCGGTAAATTTTTGTGGTATATTTAAGTTCGTAATTTTTGAGAAACTACGGGGGCATTGTAAATGGTAGTTTTAAGGGTCTTTCAAATCTCTCGATATTACAACACTATCTTCATTGCATTGAATACCCTTATGTTCCGGTAATCACGAAATAGTAACATTGTTGTGTTTGGCCAGAGCAATAAGGTTGATTATGGTTTAAAAAACAGATGTTATACCAGATAAACAGTATTTTATTATTTTGAAATAGATGATTGTCCCATAAAATTGGAAGTCTTTCCCAGATAATATTTTTATGCTATATTGTACTCGTACTTCGCCATATAAAAATCGCCTGTGTTTAAGACACATCTTTTCACACTAAAACTGTTTCACAAACTTAAAATCATTTTTACTTCAATCAAGAAAAATTAATTAACATCACTCAGTCAAAAAATTTTAAATAGTGGACTTAACAAATAAATGTAAAAAATATATTGAATGTTAATAAACATATCAGTGCAAGCTTTCTTTTAATTTAATTACACAAAAGTAGTAGGAATTGCTTAGGTTGGCTCTCGAAGGATAACTAAATTGGTGAAATAAAGTCGACAAACAATGGGAACTTTGTGGATTTAGTACAATTTTAATAATAACTTTTATATACTTTATGCATTACTTTTCAAAATTTTTTATACTCCACCAGCTCTTGGGGGGGGGGGAGGTCGGACGGTATAGCAAGCGAAAGCGAGTTGATGACGGGGGGAGGTGCCAGCAACATTCACATTTCTGATACCGTAGGCAGAACCAAGTCTATCTTTTTTTAATTCGAGGCTCTTGGAGATGACGATCGCCCCCCCCCCTTTGATCCGCACCTATGACATTAAAAATGGCCGCGATTATGTATTCATAAATTTCAATCTTTTAACTTGTTAAGTTTAGCTACCTGCTTTATATTTCTCTAATGACAATAGGCAAATCGAAAAAGTCATTTTAAACCTATCCTGGTACCTACATTTTTGTTTTATTTCAATATAAAAACAATATATTTCTTAGGAAGTTGTCCCTACAAAAGTTCACTGCTTGTGGCTTCTTTATTTTAGGGACGAAATATCCCTTTGTGAGAAAACCATTTTACTTATTTACAGAATATCCTATGAGGATATTTGAATATTTAAAAAATGATAAATAGCTTTTAGCGTCTATGCCGACAACGTTTTTGATATTCTAAGTAAGGTCAACTTAAGTTTTTAGAAAAACATAATACCAAATATTTTAATAATTCTAAAAATACATCGCTGTATTTTCTGTATGATGTTTGTTTCCTAAATATAGAAGATATTCAAAATTAAAAAAATGTAAAACAATTAATTACACATATCCAAATACAAACGATAATAAAATGACAAAAAAAAATTTAAAGGTCATCATAGGTATCAACAGGATTTCTTATGTTTTATTCCCTTCCATTTTATGAAAAAAGTGACTTTTACTTTTATCAATAATAACCTTTTCGAAAAAATTGATATTAAATATTCCTTATTGATAAAAGCGGTATCTAAAATTTTATTTAATGACTATTCGTATTTTCAAATGCTCTATTCAGGAAAATTATTTTTAGTACTTAACCATTTTAAAATTCAAATTATTTCCAAGGTTACAACAATTAGAAGTGCCCGAAACACAGGGGGAATATCAGAAAGTGAAATTAATTCAGGTGCAAAAGGTTGGAACTAGTTTAGACCCTCTTAACATCATATAAAAAGCTGATTCCGTCCCTGCCAAAGTACTGATCCACATGACCAACAGATACTTGTAAAACGCCCGTAAGGGAACATTATTTGTTTATGTATCTCAATACCGATGTCAGGATTATCGAACAAGAAACACTTTATTTAAAACAAACCAATATTAATGCACCGCTGCGCTGAAAATATACACAAAATTTGGAAAGGCTAAAAAAAATATTATTTGTTTAGGTCATAAATCTGTCTCAGGGGTGTATGGTTTGTGTTAATAGGAGTACACTAATATATAGAATATCCATCGCTGAGATGTTCCCCAAAAATGGCTCATTTCGTAACTTCATTGTGGTTTGTAGGTCTATTAAAAATAGAAAAAATAAAAAAAAAACATTTCAATAAAATTTAAAATATTTCTTAAACATATTTTTGATTTTTTTTTCTTGGTACATATATTAGAAAGCTAATGTCTCCAGAACAGTTAGAAAAGTTTAAAACCTTTTAAAAAATAACTGTATTCCAGAATGTATCGAAAATTTTAAAGACAAAAACTAATTTTACAATAATATATCTGATTTCTAAAGAATTATGAATAATTTCAGTACTTAGCATTATTATAAAATAGCTTCTCTAGGATAGAATATTTTAAAGAGGTGTTTCTTTTACCTGTTATTATTTACAATAATTTATTATAAGTTCTGGCTACTGACATTTTATTAATTCATAAGGATATTGTAGGAGTTTCACCTCAATTTCTTCTCTTGGGATGATCTTTTAATTGTAAAAATTTTAGTTATATTGCATTATTTCTTTAGAAAAAAATATCGCCATTGTGTTATCGCAGAGTTATTATTCTGATATATTTGATGAGCATATGCTTTAAAGTGTATTACTATAAACGTAATATTCAAGTATATTAGTGAGTGCCATAGCATGCATTGATATATAATTAATCAATTTGGGCACAAATTTTGCTTTTTACCTTTTAAGAAGACCAATGCAATAAATTTTGCAACCGCCCTGTATAAGGGGAAATCGTGTCCAAATTCAGATAGTAGGCAGAAACGGATACCCCAACTATTTGAGAAACATCCGGAAATTGCTTTGCTCTCTGGGCACTAATTTACTCCCAAGTCGACCGCTAATCTCTTAAATGTATTCGAAAGATATAGATCACGTTTCCAGACAGAAGTAATAGAAAACCTATGGTTAAACCGTCTAAATACTATTTTTCGTAAATTTGGTTCTGCAAAAGGTTGACTGACTTTTGTTGGGATTAATTGAAATTAAACTGCAAAGAAAATAGTGGTATATTGATAATAATTTACTTCACGTTTAGTACAGAAGCATATCCATATATTACTAATAATTTATGGACAATAAACTATATTTTATTGATTTACAAGAAGCAGAAAAGCTATTTCCTTAAAAACAGATAACAGTTTCCACTTTCACCTTAGAAACTGTCAAGTTTTGGTCAAATAATCGCAAGAATGTCACATTCTGTGACGTTCCTGAAAGGTTTCTAAAAATCCAGTTCTCTTGGGAATTTCTTTCGTGCTGAACTACATGGACGGGGCACTTTAAGTAACTATAGGTGTTTAAAATAAAAAAGGTACGAAAACACTAAAGAAGTTTAAATACAAGTTTTTTCAGGTAAAAATATCTTATTTTAAAATTTAAAAAAACCAGTACACTTATTACATATACAAAAGTATTGTTTCAGTTTCAGTTTTTATTTAAATAAAAGTTTAAAAATTAAGCAATTGGAGTCAGGTCAACTTTTCTTACCTGTCTACTAAACTATAGAAAAATCATATTTGCATCTATACCACTGCCATTCACAAATTAAAATTACCGTAATTAAACAGTTTTTACAATTATTTTAAAAAGTTGTATGCATATTTAAAATCAATTTAAATACTTAAAAAGTTTCCGAGAATAACCCGTTAACCTGCCAATTATAATGTTAGTAAAACGCATAAGCTATCCAAATGTTTGTTTTAGTTTGCGCATATTTTCTACATTTTATACAAATAAATATTTTAACACTAGGGTAGATAAACATATTATATTATAAGGAATTATTACAAAGGAAAAAGTAAATCGTTCACCTAAGTGTGAGTTGCTATTCTTTTGTTTATTCTTGCTTAGCTAGAAAGTGAGTTGAACCTTAGTTTTAATATTCTGACATGACATGTCTCAGAACAAGAATTTTCTGTGAATTTTGATTTCGCTTCGTTTCAGTTCCATTGATGAGACCATTAGGTAGTCGAAACTCACATGGAGAGGGAACTAAAGTAAATTTGCAGGAAATAGACTGTCTATATATTTTTCCTTTAACGGTCCGAAGGAGAAAAACGTTTACTTATTGAATTAAAGCTATTCGTATGGCTGAGTTACATTATTCCCCAATTTAGAGGGAAATTAACTCTACAAGATAGCATCCGCTTGTCCTATTCCAACATTTTTCTTCATATAGCTTAACTATAATAATCTTTGGTACAAAACAAGATTAGAAAGTTCATTTTATTGTTAGTTAATGTGTCTATACAGTTTCGTCCAGTCCATCCTTCTGTATATCACAATTATAGAACTTAATGTTTTTTTGTGATGAAATTTTTAATATGCCATATAACATTGTTAATCCAGTCACATCATCCGTGAAATATGCGCCTTCAAACTTGCTTGCAGTATGGTAATTTTTCAACGGTAGATAAAATCAATATAGTAGCATTTAATCTTTTTACGAAAATTTGTATGATTTAGTTAAGTTAATTAATTTACAATATATCAAAATATAAGAAATATTGTAAACTTAATCTCTGTTATTTCAATAAGCTTGCCGAGACAACGAAAATGCAAAAAAAAATCTAATAACATCAACCACTGCTACAAGACCCCAACACAATGCGGGTCTAACAGATACCGTCTAGTTCGATCAGTGTTTAGGTAACAGTAGAATAATGGATGTTTACGCTTCAATCTGAATCTTTATGCAAAATAATAAAATATTTATTATGTACCCCTAATATTAAACAGGGATTAGTTTTGGCACTCCCCATATAATCTTTTCATATTGTTTCTTATTGGTATCAGCACTAATTATTAATGCCTGTACAACGTAATAAAATTCCACTAATTAGCTTGACATAATGTAAATAATATCTAAACCAGTTAATTAATTAACAATGTGAATTAACTGAGAAGGGAAATTATTTACTCCAATTAAAGCAATCTGAGAGGTCAGCAGATTTAGATAAACGGTTATAGTGAGTTACTGAAGCAAATGTGTAATCTAACGATAAGCAATATTAGTATCCAAACATATTTATTACTTTATTATTATTTTATACTAATATTTCTAATTGCTGGAATGGATTTTGCACCGAGTTTATAGAGATATGGTTTCAGTCAATATAACGAGCTTTCATATACAATATGGTGTACATCTTGACCTCCTAAACAGAAAGTTTCATGGCATATCAATACAATACAAATAGCAACCACCCGAAAGTGACTCAATAGATAATTTCAATATGAGAATTATATCACATAAGGGGAAACTTTAACTAGAATAAATTCAAAAAGAAAATCCACAATTCTGTCAATTTAGATTTGTATTCATGAACATTATCAATATGTTTTTATGAATAGCATACTCCCCCTCTCTTTATCCAGGGGTAAAAATTAACCTCTATTTTTTTAATTCAAATATTATGTTTTAGGACACATACATCATAATATACAAGGCTCTTTAAGTTAAAACGTTTGTTAATCGGTAAATGTCTTGTAAATGCAATTAGGATGCTACAGTTCTCAAGATAAATTTTTCAATTGAAAACATTATCCTTATATTAATTTTATTCATCAAAAATCATCTGTAAAAAAAATACCAAAATATAACAGTTTTATAAAAAGTGTTTCTTCAAATTTTAATAATTATATTAATGTCATATTTACTTAAGAAAAAATTTACAATAGAAAAAAAACAAAATCAAATAAAAGTAAGAAGACAAAATTTTGAATTTAAAAAACTCATCACAAGTATTAAAATCACTTTATATCCAAATATAACAACAAAAAAATATATAATTTATATAAATGAAGATAAAGAAAAAATTAGGCTTGATAACTTTCCGTAAGCTAAAATTGATGCAAATCAAATTAATTGTAACATCAAATAAACTTATATGTCTCCAAATACCTACGTTAATCATAATACCAAAGTCAATTATAGCTAAATTACATTTAATAATGCTTATTACAATATCGCATTCTTCGTAGTGGCGTATTCAGAGGAAGTAAACAAAGCAAGTAGCCCCTCTAGAAAAGTAATCAAGAGAAGTTCTTAAAATAACAGTAATTATTTGGAAGAGATGTCTTAAGAAGTACTAGAAGAAACTGGAATTATTTTATTACATGCCTTCACCATTTAAAGAATTTCCATCTCTTTAATGCCAGTGGATGGAAAATAGTATTTTATTCCATTCCATCGAAAAAATATACCAACAAACTAATTTTTTAATAATCATTGTTTTTACACAAAACATTTAGCAGATATGTAAAGTCATTTTCGCCAATGCCATGGTTTTACGCTTAGCTGATTTGTAAATCAATGTTTTAAAACAAAACAAGGAAAATTTGTTGATTCTCATTCAGGTCATCGTATCGGCTAGCCCCTTACCTATTTTTTTCTAAAGTTAAGAAAACAGCAAGAAAAATGAGATACCTTAGAATTAACTGATCTATTTTTCCTTCTGCTTAATCTACTTTAGAAAAAAGAGTTCAGATGCAACCGCGTCGAATAGGACAAAAAAGAGCCCAACAAGGATAAAAAAAATGTTGTCATCTTCCGGGCCCAGAGTTATTCCGTTATTTAGAAGTTCTTCGTTCATTTTTAATTATTATAGAGGGTATTTTCTCTAAAGTTGGATTATAGAAGATATATTCTCCAAAGTTGTCAAAATTGGCGCTATTGACAGAAAGCCTTTCTTCTTTTGAATTAACCTGACCTAATAACCTTTTCTTTTTCAACTTGGTTATAAAAATACTGGGTAAAGCCCAATACTGATTCTAAATTGATCAGTTGTTAAACTTGATTTTTAAAAAATCGCTTTTTAAGGTTCATGCTCCATTTGCAATCTTAAACTAAATAAGAGGCGTTTTTTACTTCTAATAATTTGAAAAGTAGTTTTTCCACAACCGCATAAATATCCAGTTTATATTTACCATAAAATCAAAAAGGCATGTAGATTATACAAAGCGACAGATTACCATAAAATTCTCTTTTGCGTTAAAACTTAAGGCTCACTTGTAAAAGCCATGAAGTGAAGTGTATAGTTGATCAGCTAGATAATAAAAATACAAAAATATCTGATTTTATTATCTTTATATAATTTACAGTATAATAAACTTTTTCACACTATGAATTCTTTTCATAGTACCTATTCATAACTGAATAGCATGAAAAAAAATAGGTAAATATCGTAATTTAATGATTTTATTGTGTTTCATATTTTTTATTTTAAGTTTTATATTAATGGCGGATCAGTTTTAGGTGCGTGTAACAATTCATACTGTCACTACACACCGGTTTATATTCTAAAGTCGTTTTAATCAATTGCAAATTCATAGTAATAAACACGTACCGCTAAGTTCGGCCAGTCTATTTTTTTGTTTACATCCTTAGATTATTATAAATGCACTGATGGGACTATTAACAGATTGAAACCGATCTACATTGACAACCAGGAGTGCTATATTTTTACCAATATGGAACGAGAAAAATATTTTTAATTGGCACTTTATCTCAAAACTTATTATAATTTTTCAAAAAATATATACATTCCATGATAATTATATTGAACATCAAATTTTCCAATAGACAAAATCTCAATAAAATACATCGATGTAATAAAAACTTAATATTATAAGAACCTTTAGTTCGATGGTAAATTTCGATAAAAGTAATTTATCTGAAAGGGCCTGTTTTGTGTTGTCTATGTCTAAAGTGCTCCATCGACGCCTCTAACTTATATACGGTTACTTCCAATTTACTTAAAAGGGCCCTGGCCACTTTGTAAGCTCTATTCTTTATAAAAATCGACACTTATAACGGCCGAATTATTATACTTTATTCGATTAATGTTTAAAGTTACGACTCCATAACTTAAATTAAAAACTCTACCAGATCTGCAACTTCGTTCTTATAATTTCCTTAAAAGCGTAAAAATGATTACTTAAGACTCTGATGCTGTCCGCAACTTCTTTTATTTCAACTGAAATCAATTTGGAAATGTACAGTGTTATATAAGATTATTTTGTGCGTTTCTGGATACTAAAAAAATAGAATATTTAAGGTCACAAAATTTCTAGGTGATTTTAAAAATTGGAATTTTTTTTCGATTGAGAGGATAAGTAAGTAAATTGAACTCCTCAACATACGTACATACGTAAAGGTATGTGTGGTTAATATCATAAATATTGGTAGTAAAATTTTTATAAACAAAAATTCGACCGATTTGAATAATATCATAAGCAACACAAAATCGGCCAATTAGAAGATCTAACTTCCATGGCACCTAGATCGAGTCTAAGTTTTAAACATTTTTAGTGAATCTAGTTAAAAGTTATTTTTGCCGTAACTTTAATTTTTTGATAAAGTGTTATAATATATAATTGGCCAGCTAAAAAAAAGGCTCCTTTCAAAAAGATTTAATTCCAGCTTAGCACTCATAGAAAAAAAAAAGAAGTTGAAGATGATAAAAACGTTTAAATTAAAATTTTACCTTTAACTGTCTTCGAAAAAGTGCAAGATTCCAATTTTTTTCAAATATTTCAAAAAGTCAAATATTAGCAGCATTATATTACTAATAAATTTTTTTAGGGTTTCGTAGCCTACTAGGCATCGTTATAATGTCATCTTGTCCGACTGTCCGTCTGTTCATATGTCACCACCTTATAACTTCACCAGTCTTGCATCACTTGCAATGAAATTTTGCAAGCACAAGGAAATATACCTAAGTTGAAAAATAAATTAGTTTGCATGAAAAGTAGAAATGAAAGATATTTTGTTTCATTTACCCATTGAATGCAATGCAATCAAATACGTCATTTAACATTTTATATTTAGTCGTTTCGTTCCCGAAATATAAGACTTCAAAGTGGTTTTTAAAATGCCCCCCCCCCCTTTAATCTTCCGATGATAAATTTTAAAAACTTTAAAAAATTGATCATATTATATGAAATATATTCAATAAAAATTTAGATGCGACCAAAATTATATATTGCTTCTATTTAATTAAGCCGCAAATGCCAAGTTTTTAAAGGATACCAATGATCTGCATGAAAATCGGTCCTGACATCATTTCTGCTGATTCTTATATGAAATGACCTCCTGAATGCTAATATAATACTCGTTTTCTCCCATCACCCACAGCTTTTGGCAGAATCCCCGCTCATATTTTTAGCACTTTCGTTAATAACACTATTTTACAGCCAATTTGCGACTGCAATGTAAAAAGCAGTCTTTGATTAATTTTCAGTCTCTAAATGCGAAAATGTCCTAACACATGACACTTTTGAGTTATGATTTTTTCAGCAAAAATGAACGAGTATTTTAATCACATTATTTTAAAAAGTAATTTGTGATATATCGGAGAGCGACTTTGCCAAATTTACGTTTTTCATACGATAAAGAAAATTGTGCACAATCTGACAACACCACGTGGGAGTGTCTAGGAACGACAAGTCAACCACGCAGTCTCAACCCCATAGGGCTTAAAATAACGGAAGTACCCATTTAAACCCATAAAATTTTCAAATGAACACGGGGTACGGGTCCATCAAGACATCATTATGTTTGAAAAGAGATTTTTAGCGAAGTGGAATGCGAACATGCTGGCAGACTACCGCTGGGGATTAGTACGAGAAACTTCCATTTCAGGGTACAAAAGAAAAAGCAAGCACCAAACAAAGGTACATTTTTATTTTTATTTTTTAAATTTAACAGCTAAAGTAATCCTTTTTACTTTTCCATATTAAATTTATGGCCATAAAATTACAATTACAACGGGCATCATATTCGAATTCAGGAGATCTTTTTGCAGGCCAGTGTAATTTGTGAAAAATAGTGATTATAGACTTATTTTTACGCTAAATACATTTTAAATCAAAGCAAAGAACTTTAATCACTAACCTAAATACCTTAATATATTATAATGAGTAAGCGATAAAAAAAGCCAGTAAGTAATACCTAATTTGCTACTTTCAACTAAAAATATGCCTAAAACCACACTAGAGATACTATTATTTAAAATCATATATACATATAGTTTGAATGAAGCATTGCAAAATGCTTATTTCTTTTCATTAGTTTAAATTTTATCGGTATATTAAAATGGGATTTTGGCGATTTTAAAACCAAGGTAATTTTTAAACAAATAGTTTTTCTACTCTGCGTAAAAATCAAAATATCAAATTCAAATTTAACACAATAACAAATTTATTTTTTAAGTAAAAATATTTTAACAATTTGTCATCTTGTATAAAACCATTTAGTTATTTTTTCACTTGAACAGCGCCGCCGATACTTGTGTTTATAATAATTATTATTTTCGAAAGCACTTAAAGACGTTAATTGCATTTACATCTTGACAGTTTCTTGTTTGGTGGGTTGTCACCATGGGTTAAGGTGAGAAAGTTGTTAATATGAATTATTCAGGACTCGGAGCTCTTAGAGAACGACGTCTTCAGTTAATTGGATATAAGCCTTGATTGCACGATACAGATTATTTAAAATTTTCGATCAATAGTCATTAACATGCATTGTGAGAAACAGTTTTGGAGAGGTTGCCTTCCTTAACTCACATTTTAATTGGAAACTGTACAAGATAAAGCTTTCAAATTACCGGCAATTAAAATATATTTAAAGATTAAGCTTATTATTATGAAGTAAGGTAAATAAACTATTAAATTCGTAATGATATATGTAAAATGTCAATATTACAGTTAAATGTGATTGAATTTATCACATGTCGGTTATCTATTTTTTTTATATTTCGCAAGATAAAAAATCGCACACATTTTTAAAAATTGCTATTTACGAAACTTCTCGGTGTATTGTCGCAAGAGATATTTTTTAAAAATCTCGTCTCATAGATACTTATTGTCATCTCATTCTCGTTTCGATGCGAAACAAGAATGAGACACTGTTTTCTTTAGTTTGGTATTTATCTACAGTCCTGCAGCCTCTTGGAAGTAATAAAAATCCTATAGAACTTTTAAATAGTTGTTAAAGTGCATATAATTTGCAATGAACACAAATTTTTAAATGAAATTTAAAACATCATCACAACACAAGACTAAACTGTGGATATAACTTTAGCTAGCTGAAATGCTTTGAAATATTTAGGAAATATCTATATCTCACTGAATAACTTTGAGTAAAGTTTTTTAAATGTAAACAATTATAGTAGATATTTATTTTTTTTAAATCTCATTGCGCAATAAATACCTGTCTAAGAAGTTTCTCTTGTTTTTTTTTAATATTAAAAACAGCATAAAAAAGAACCAATTTATGAGTTGAATAAGATCTGCTCATGAAGATAGTATGTAAATAAGGAAGATAAAATTAAGTTCGTTCAGGTTAGCGTTTGGTAAAATTTAAGTATTACATACATTTAGACAATTATTGGGATGTTTTAGGTTACAAAAAATAGATAATTATTTAAATAGACAGAACAAATTTATCAAGCATTTTTTCTGTAATCCCTATGGATTGTGGATATCTTCAGAATAATATGTAATTTTAATTATTGTATTGAGTTTGCCGATACTTGGTGGAACTTCATATCATAAAAGATAACGTAGTAAAACTCGATTTTTACTCAAAAATTCCACTTTAACTGAAACTTGAATAAAAAGATATTCAACATGTTTCGCTATACGGTAGCTTTATCAAGAATTCTTAAAAAAGTTTGCAGTCAATGTGGCGACATAATAGTTATCTTTTTTATATTAATTACCCTTGTATCATAATGAACAATTTAAAGCTTATCCTTAAAATCTTCACACTCGCAAATATTTTGTGTTACTTTTTCATTTAAACAAATATTTTAAATTTAAAAACAAACATATTTTTGAGGATTTTATCTAATATTCAAGCAAATTTCTAAAAATACTTTTCTTGTCCGTCTCTTCAGCCGTGCTATTTCACTTTGTTTAACAAAGTATTTTTTCTAATCATTCTTTTTAGACTTAATCATAATAAATGCCCACTCTCTTAAGATATTGCCTGGTCGTGCAACGGAAGTGTTTTACCGAAGCTTGGACTTTCTTTTTAAGTTAAAAGCGGAAAAATGCCGCCATGCCAGATCAATAACTTGAAGGAGTACATTCAGTAAAAAAACATATAAAATGATGAACTAACTTCTCCATAAATAGACATTTCATTTGATTACTAAAAGAAGATAGCCTAACTGACGAACGCAATCGAGCATACGTAAACACACTCTACACTGATATTATGTCCGAAATGTTTTTATTTTGGATAGAGTATTTGTTGCCGTTTACTTTAGAAGGCCTACAGCTACTTATCATTATTCTTCTGTGTAGCAATTAATTTAAACCCCGGTTTGATTCAGTTGAAGTACTACTGTATTGGTAGATTGTTGTTAAACACCTTCTATACGAGTTAGGTAAAAAATAAATAAAATAAATTTGATTTAATTATAATATTTTAACTTCAAATGTTTACAAAAAAAAGTTCTCTCCCTATTTTCTTTTAACCCTTTTTTATCAATAATGTATATTCACATATATATATATATATATATATATATATATATATATATATATATATATATATATATATCACTACATAGTATAAAACAAAGTCGCTTTCTCTGTCCCTATGTCCCTTTGTATGCTTAAATCTTTAAAACTACGCACCGGATTTTGATGCGGTTTTTTTCAATAGATAGAGTGATTCAAGAGGAAGGTTTATATGTATAATAACATCCATTAAATAGTGGAGAAATACTGTTATTTTTGAGGTTTCTAATGTGATGTCGTTAATTATCATATTTTTTTCCGCTTACATTGCAAACGCAGGCTGAACCCTACGAGATTTATCAAAATAATGTACTAATTATTTGTACACATTGAAAAAGTCTACAGAAAACTCCGCGATGGTATATGTCTATCTCTCATGGATATCCCACAATAACATTTTTTTGTCATTTACTTTTTACGACAAATAATGGCAAATTTTGAAGCGATTTTAACCAATACAGCATTAATCCTTATCCAATTAAATAGCTTAAATACATTGTTGATTTAATATAGATCTATATGGTCCTTTACAGCACAAGATTTAAATGAATATTTTCGAAGATATTACAGATTTAAAATTGCGGGAAGTAGCGCTTGCGGCGGTACTGGCCGACCGGGGCGGCGGCAGCGTGCCTATAAATAGCGCGTCGGAGGCCGATGTAATAATTGTTGTAAAAATAAAATAAATAGTCACAGTTTTTCTGTAGTGTATTTAGTATCAGCATTGCACCCGTGCGAAGCCGGGGCGGGTCGCTAGTATATATATATATATATATATATATATATATATATATATATATATATATATATATATATATATATATATATATATATATATATATATATATATATATATATATATATATATATATATGTATATTAATCCTTAACAATTAGACATTTAAAAGTTAATGTAAAATAAGTAAAAAAAAATTGCAAAGCTTGCAAACAGTCGATATTTTGAAAATTTAACTTAATAAAAACAATAATCATATATTTCTCTATATTTCTCTATATGACGTGAATCGTTTATAAATTGTTATGGTGTGAAAAATTACTGCATTTTAACAATAAATGGCAATAATGAGTAAGTTTTCCTTATTTTTTTTTTTTTGAAACGGTACTTACAAAAACTAAAATACATTTTATTTGTAAAAAATATCTTAAAAAATTAGTAATGTGTTGAATATTTGGTTAAAAAAGTTATTTCTCTAATACGCTGCATACAAATGGGTTCCGATAGACTTTGATTCAAAAAACCGACCCAGGGTGTCTCCAATACGTATCACCTTAGAAGTCCGTAAAAGTTGTCAATAATTTTTTATTTCACTCATATTTTCGATTTAATTGAGAAAGCCAATACCTGCAAAATTTCATTGCCAAAGATGGAAGCCTTATCGGAAAGAATATTGATACCGGAATGCTGTTATTTGATTTTTTTTTTATAAATTTTTCGAATTAAAATAAGAAAGCCATCTATTTTGCGAATAATACGGCTAATTAAAAAATGTTAAAACATATTTAATTGTATTTATGAAGATCTATTCAACAATATCCTCTCAATTAAGTAGATGAAAAGAAAATTTACCACAACTTCCCACATACCTTGTCTTTGCTGCAATTTTGCCTCCCGTCTGCATTTATGTTAATTGAAAACATGCGACAAGTTTTATCGCAAAAGATGGAATATGCATAAAACAACTATGCTGGGATATTCAGAGGGACGAAAGGAATAGCGAAACAACAATATAAGGCTTCCTAGTTTGCTCCGACACCCCAAAAAGTAAAAATTCCTGAAGATTCGAAATTACTTTTATGTCAGATTTGTTATTATATTATTTTTTGACATGAAGATGGCAAGTTTACCATCTAAAATGCATAATTTATTTTAAAAATATATTATTGTATTTATTTTTATGAAAAAAAAACATTCTAAATCCATGTTGTATTGAAATAATAAAAAGTGTTTTTTATAGAGGTATAAAACTTTAAGTTGGCAACACTTTTTTAACTGGCGGCCATTTTGTCAGCTGTCAAGTGATTTATGTTTAGTTTGGTTTGGCATTTCAACATGAATAGACTGGCGCCTGAACAACGCTTCCAAATTGTGCAAATTTATTTTGAAAATCATGGTTCTGTTCGAAATACGTATCGCGTACTACGTCCATTTTACGGTCAACATAATCGTCCATCAGAGCAATTAATTCAATTAACTATGGAACGTTTTCGCACCACGTTTACTCTAAATGATAATACGCATCCACAGAGATGTCGTACAGTGCGTACAGAAGAAGTCATTGCTGCTGTAGAGCGTAGCGTAGAGGAAGACCGGAATCAATCTATCCGCCATCGTGCACAGGAATTGGATATGTGTCCATTCACTTTATGGAAGATTTTGCGGAAAGATCTTGATTTGCGTGCTTGCAAAATCCAACTCGTGCAAGAATTGAAGCCACACGATCACCTAGCAAGGCGTAGATTCGGTGAATGGGCCCAAAACAAGATTGCCGTTGATCCCGATTTTCATAAGCGAATTTTGTTTAGCGATGAAGCTCACTTTTGTTTGAATGGATACGTCAATAAACAAAACTGTCGTATTTGGAGTGATGATAATCCTCAAGTGTATGTTGAGACACCGTTACATCCAGAAAAACTGACTGTTTGGTGTGCTTTATGGGCTGGTGGAATCATTGGTCCGTACTTCTTTAAAAACGACGCTGGTCAGAACGTTACAGTCAATGGTGACCGCTATAGAGCCATGATTACTGACTTTTTCGTTCATCAATTGAACAACCATGATGTGCAGGAGCTGTGGTTTCAACAAGACGGCGCAACATATCACACAGCTCGTGCCACAATTGATTTATTGAAGGAAACGTTTGGTAACCGCATAGTTTCACGTTTCGGGCCCGTGAATTCGCCTCCAAGATCGTGCGATTTAACGCCGCTAGACTATTTTCTGTGGGGATATGTGAAGTTGCTAGTCTACGCCGATAAGCCCGAAACGATTGATCACTTGGAGGACAACATTCGCCGCGTTATTGCCGATATACGACCACAAATGTTGGAAAAAGTCATCGAAAATTGGACCTCCAGATTAGACTAGTTCCGAGCCAGCCGTGGCGGTCATATGCCAGAAGTCATATTTAAATTATAATGCCAGAAGGTTATCTTTCGAATAAAGTAAATTTCATGTCAATTTAAAAAATTCATCTTTGTTTTATTCCATTTAAAAGTTCTATACCTCTATAAAAACACCCTTTACAATTATAAGTATAAAAAGTGTAAAGGCGTATAAAAAATGTTTTTATTTTCCTATTGTTTTAACAATAAAAAAGATAGTGCAATAAGTATATAAGTATAGCTCCTTCTAGCCTAAGATGTGGTTTATTCATTTACTAAAATTCCCTCCTTAGAAGCATATGTCTTATCCTCAGTCGATTATCTTCGACATCCCTCATTTCCTGTTAGATCTTAAACCATGGTGCTTATAATATAAATGACAGGCTTAAGGTGTTAAATAAATTTGTTTCTATTTGTCGCATCCTGCTTTAATCATTTTTGTTTTGTTTTTTTATGAAGCAAACATCTGATGGGTCATTAACATCTGTGGTATATATGCAGTGGCGGGTGCATATTTGAAAATCAATTGAATTTCTAATTGTAAGGCAGCAATACTTAACCAGTGGAGCGCGCTCGTCTTAAAAGGAACCTGAACTAGTGATGATACATCGAGACCAAAGCAAAAACAAATAAAATAAATTTAGTTAGAACCAAATTAAGCATTGAAAGGGGGGGGGCGTGATTAAAACTCGTATGGAAATATAGATCGCAAATACTAATAGGTTGAGAAACGCTCCCGTGGTGCTATAAATTAGAATTGAAAAGTGTTATAATGTACAAGATTTATTTAAGGAATATGCTGCTACTATTTTATTCGAAATTATACTATTTGGCCACTAAAAGTTCTTAAAAGCACATATTATTATTTCAATAATAATCTAATATTTTCGAAATAAATTGAAAAGTTGTTTTCCAAAATCGAATTATGCACCTTAGAATTTAAAAGTCATATATAAATAATGCAATAAGAAGTAATTATTTTCTGTTATATTTATGATTTTCAAGCCGAACGTCTTCGTACTCCCTCCACGGAATATTCACTCATACCAGGTATACAAAGATACCAAAGGATGGAGCTCTGTGGAAACCCTTTCCATGTTATCGGGTCCTAGGTGAAGTCGTCTGCTGTATTTCCCACATACTTTCGGACGGTCCGCGAGGTTACAAGGAAAACTGCTTTCTGAATCGGCTTATAAAGATGCGCACTAAGGCCCAGTCCCTTGATGTTCTGCAGAAGGTTCTTTGGTATCATTCCAGTTGTTGATAAAAATCATGAGAATCGTTTGGATGCTGTTTATTGTCCATTATTTTCGAATTTGTACCTCCAGATCTCTGAACTTGGCGATCTTCTCGCTGTGCTTTGACCTTAGGTTGTTGTTGTTGTTGTTAGGTATAGCAATGTCAATTAGTGTAGTTCGCCTAGAGATTTTATCTGTCAATATAATATCTGGTCTATCATGAGCAACTGTCTGATCTGTCAGAATCGTTCGGTCCTAATATAGCTTGAACTCGTTGTTCTCAAGAATAGGCTCTGGGTTGTATTTGTAGTAAGGCACTCTTCCTACCTGCAACAGATTTAACATATCTACTAACTCTTGGTGGAGTATCTTGGCGGCTAAGTCGTGTCTTTCCTGATACTCCGTTGCGGCAAATGCTTGGCATCCTCCAGTTATGTGCTGAACTCTCTCTGATGTTCGACAGCTATATCTACATTGGTTCTTTTCTATCGCGAGATCTCTGATGATGAACTTCTGATAGTTTTTTGTCGGAATAATCTGGTCTTGGATAGCTGACAAAGAACCCTCCATTTCCGGAGACATACGTTCTGAAATCAACCAGTAGTTCAATGCTTAGTTGTCGATATTGTGCTCATTGACCTCACCCGGATGCCGTCCATGAAGTCACTTTCGTAGCCATGCTTGTAACTTTTCTTGATCTGTCTGGTGGTGAGAAGCAATATCCTGTTCCCTCAGCTGTAGCGAGATTGAATCGTCGACCTGTTATATTTATTATTATGATTTACAAGCCAAACAGCTTTGCACTCCCTCCAGGGATTATTCACTCATACCAGGCATACAAAGACACCAAAAGTACGAAGCTCTGTGGGACCCCTTTCCATGTTATCGGGTCCTAGGTGACGTGGTCTGCTGTATTTCCCATGAACTTTCGGACGATTCGCGCGGTTGCTAGGAGAATTGCTTTCTGCATCGGTTTATACAGATGCTCACTAAGACCCAGTCCCTTGATGCTCTGCAGGAGGTTGCTTGGTATCACTCCAGTTGTTGAGAGTATTATAGGAATCGTTTGGACGCTGTTCATTGCCCATTGTCTTCGGATTTGAACTTCCAGATATTTATTATTATTAAATTATTATTATTATAGTTTCGTAGCTTCTATTTAGTTATATAAACTATTAGAAGACACGAATGAATTATTTTTTTAAAGGATTTCTTAACCAATTAGGACCGTTATAATTTCGCCATGTCCATATGTGATAAGTAAGAGCAAATTTTTGTTTTCGTTTATCCCACCGAGTGAGACATCGTTAAATTGATCCCCAAAAATACAATTAAAAATATTGGCTAACATTTTTTATTTAATCGATTCTTTGCGTAATATGACACTCTGAAATTGCGTATAATTAATCCCCCCCCTCTAATTTTCTAGAGGCAGATTTTAAAAAATGTGAAAAAATTTTACATAAAGACACCTAGTAGCACTCTCAACGCAAATTGGTACGATTAAGTTACCTTCAATAATTCATGACATACGAAAAAACAAAATTTAGTATCCAATATTTGAATCATGTTAATCAGTACAAGACTGAAGTGAAATAATAAATGGGGAAAAATTAAAACTGTATTATCGTGATTTTGCGTCGTCCACCCACTAAATATTAAATATATTTTAATTAGAATTGTTTTTCACGAAATTAGATTATTTTACTTCAGTAAAAATGATATATTATTATTTGAGGAAGTTCAACTTCCGGCCATCAGAACTACTACTGTAATCGCTTTTAAGTGAATTAGAATGTACGAAAAGCCATTTATAAACTGGATTATCTAGTCCGTGCTATTAAAGGGATGTCTTTTATCATACTTATTTAAATTAGTTTATAATGTCTGATGAGATTACTAGCCGATTATAGGATAGTGAAAAATAAATCATTTGCACTTTTAACCGCATATGCATTATAATTTTAGTATTAGTCTACGGCCTGTAAAAATATTTCCATAGTTTTTTAGAAGGAGGCTAAAAATTGCGAAATATTGTTAATAAGCAAATTTACTGACGCATACCTTATGTAACAATCTGTTTTAAGCATGTTGTAAGAGATATTCCCAAAGTAATCTAGAAAAAAATATTCCCACATTAGGTATATTGTAAAAAGATTAAAAGCTGAAAAAAGAAATTTAGTTTTTGAAATCCAACACGTGTCTTGTTCATTGCTTTCACAAACTGTTTGATCAATCCGAGTTTAATGAGCAAACGCGAGAAGTAAATATTTTCCTTCGGAACCAAAGGATTGTGAGCGACATAACCGAAAATAACACTTTCTCGTAGAGACCAGATCTGTACGATGTCTCGGGCTCAACAATCCCATTCACATAGGACAACAGTATTTTGTAAAGCCTAATTGCAGATCCGTGAGTAAAGCAAAAACTTTTAAATTAGCACAAAGTTTCCAATTATAACCACGATAAAAAGTTTCTATTTGCCTGGATCATGACATAACATGTTCAATTCAATCATCAGTGCATTTGAATTAGGACAGAACATTAAACCTTCATCTTCAGTGAAAAAGAGCTCAAGGGTGGACTGCCTGGTCCTGTAAGAAAAGATTTTTATGCCTTGTTCTAAAAGATTTCACTGTTGAAGGCGAGGTCCAAAAAGTTGAAATTTACTCTTACGTAACTTCAAATCCCGGTCGAGATCATTGAATTCTGCCTGAGTAACGAAGAAACATTGTCGACGAGCTAATTAAAGTGAAAACTCTTTATTTGATTTTCCAGGCTGTCGCTCAAAGTCTTCCAAAAACATTTCTAGCTATAAAGTATAGGTTTTCGGGGGACTGGGATAGATTCATTTTGAGGAACCACTCTTAAAGCTGAAGCAATATTAGGATACTGAATTGTATGCTTACTTTTGCTAGAGAACACGACGGTGCAAATCATAAAAAGTAACAATTTTTAAGATGATAACGAGATTAACGCCAAACCATGGCCACAGCAAATGGCATTGATTTACGGGTACCTTTGAGCCTTTTGATCAAGCTACTGTAACATGTACTGCAGCAAACTTTCAGAGCCCAATTTTTATCCTGATCACCAACTTGGCATTTAAAGTAAAATTTATAAGCACTTTTAGGAAGTGGAGAAACGGGCTTCCGTTGTGCATTTAAAGTCAGTTCTCCGCAAACACAGCAGAAGCTATCGGGATGATTTTATCAATCGCGTAGAATAATAATATTAAATAGTATATCATTGCTTGATATTATTCACAACTCACACCCACGTACTGTAATTCACCTGGCAAAATTTCGACCATTTTACACGATTTACACAACTTGTAAATACAGAATCTCTGCCTAGAGCACCAATGTTGACTCTATGATCACAAGAGATGTACTGACAGAAGATACGGAAACAGTGCGGGACTATAGTGATGAGAGCAATGCAAGTTTTAATTTGTCAAAGCAGAACAATTCCTGTGCAAACCTGTTCATGCGAGGTATTGAAAGCGCCACCAAATCAAATTCATGGTCATAAAATCACAGCAACATATAAAAATAAAGACAATGCAAGTCGGACAATCACATTTTAGTTAGAAAATTATAGCTTTGTTCGCGGAAAGGTTTTAGAACTGATTTTGAATTAACACGCATGCGCAGTTGAAATAGTAACGTTCGCGGATATTAAGTTCTGAATTTTTAGTTACAGTTCCATGTTCGCAAAAAAAATTACTCGGTTAGAGATCGATTCTGAACTAGTTCTACCGGTTGTAAGAATTAAAAAAGAACTGTAAGTTCAGAATTTTATGCAGCGCCAGCTTTTATGCTGCGGCCGGAATCTGCAACTTTTTGACAATTGTATTTATTTTATTTTGGGTCTTTTATTGTTTGGGCTCAATATATTTTTTATTGTATTATATTAGTTATCCTTTCATTAGTGTCAATTTATCTAGAATTAGTAAGTTAAATTTTTTTTTTGTTTTTTAAATTAAACCTAAAAAAATATTTTTTGAGTTAATATTCCTATCATATCAAATCATTTATCGTGCCGCGATAAGGACTTTGAAGAAATTTTAGAGTTATTTAGAATTCCTAAACGTGCTAATTATTTTGAATGGTACAGGAACTGGCATATCGCTTCAGCGACTTAGACTTGTATATCGGCAGGAAGAAGATTCTGAAAAAGCATTTTAAAGTATATTATGGTTTGCGGCAAATGCACCTGCATTATACAGGGATGTATCAGATCAATTTAATATAAGCGAAAACACTTTATTTAAGATTATAAGGAAAGTAACTAATTTCTAAAGCAATCTATCGACGAAAGTAATGATGTAGCTCAATAACACCGGAAAAAGTTATATTAAAGCATATCTTAAGCAGCTAATTTTAATTTAATTAAATAATTTAATGATTGGTGTGATAGACGGTACCCATATTAAAATTGACAGGCCCGCAGTCAATCCAGATTCTTATCTAAGATATTTATTCAATCCAGGTAATGTAAAATTTTATTAACAATATCCTAATATCAAGGCCATATCTTTTACATATTTTTATAAATAAAACAGTATTATAAATTTGTGTCATTTTATTTTATGCTTAAGTGTGACCTCATTCATGATATTTTATTGGGCTTTTCTGGTTCGGTGCATGACAGCAGAGTTTTAAAAAATTCTCTATATGAAACTTTACCAGAAAAATCCAGTGAGACATATAATATTTTTAGTGATAGTGGTTTTTTGAAAAAAAAAATTAAAATAACGCACATCTTTTATTAGGCATATGATTAAAATTAGATTTACTTTTAGGCATCCAAAATTTGAACATAATGGAAATAATATAAAATAACAGATCTTAGCAAAAATATACATTTTTTATCAAAAATTCTATTGATCAAAAACAAAAAGTTTTATTCTAAAGGGAACTGACAGTTAGACTTGCAAATAATAACGTTATAATATATAAAAACAACAATTATAATTAAATATTTCTTTAAAAATAATACAAATAATAAAACCCAATAAAAGACACAGCTCTAAAAGTCATTTTAAACAACTAGTTTAATCAGCAATTCATACCGTAGGTTAAATAATGACATATTACAGTAGACAATTCCAAGTTCCAAAATCGTTCGTGGTAAAAAAGAAATCCTGAACCAGTTAACTGAGCATGCGCTGTACAACAATCCTGAACTAGTTCTGTACTCGTTCTGAATCGGTTCGAAAAGTAAACCGCGAACAAAGCTTATAATCGAGAAGTGATAAAAGTAGGGGGCGATGCTCCCAAAAATGGTGAGTTATGGGGGAAAACGTGTGTCGTATTCAGATTCTGGAGGTTATTTTACATAAGAATCAATAGGAATGATGTCAGGGCCGATTTACGTGCAGACCAGTGTTATTATTATATAAAACAAATAATTACTAACACGAAATATAACTAGCTGCGATAAGAAAGCAATCATAAATAGAGTCGGTTATAAAACCATTACCCAAGCTCATATACGTATGTCTGTATATTGAAGCGTTAGTAAGTTGTAGGTATCTTTTTCTGTAAATCGATTATTAGCGTTCCGTAGGAAATATTATGGTTTCGATATGTGCTCACATCCGTTTATCTGTTATAATTGAACTCACCTTGAAATCCATAAGTACTAATCAAGGTATGTAGTGTGTGTACCCCGCGATGTTTTCAAACCACACAAATGCTAATTTAAAATGAAATTGGTCCCAGAAAAAAAGTAATCCACCGTGGTCAAACTGCCACCTTGAATTTGAAGAAATTCATTTTAGATTCGTAATGCACCACCATACCAATTTGAGAAATGTAAATTATTTAGCCCTCTATATTTTATCGACCATATCGATTTTAGAAAAATAATTTTTATTTTGTGATCTACAACTCCAAAATCCCCTCACACTAATTTTAGGCGAAATCGAGAAAATGTGAAATTTATAGTCCGTCTTATTTAATCTAAGAAAATCAATTTTATATTCATAATATAGGATCCTGAAATACCCATACTAATTTTGAACCAAATTAGACAATATTAATTTTTATTGGTCACATTATAGGCGCGTTTTTGAATTTAACTGAATCAATTTCGATGTCCCGAACGTGCCTTAATTTTTTTTTTAAATCGCTGGTGCCGTTCAGAAGCAATTGGTTTCCAGCCTTTGATCGATTAAAAACAAACACTGTAGCAGGGCCAGTTTTGATTGAAAGCTAATTTACAGCATTCTGAATCTCCTAAGAAGGCATTATATCGGTTCGTATGTTAAATTTTCACTTTTTAAATTTGATTTGTTATAAATTCCTTTTGAACAGCGGGAACATCTAGTAAACAATAAATAATTCGGCCCATATCAAAACACGAAGATGGAAAAAGCAGCATTTCCTGTAAATTTTCTTCCATATTGGCGACACGCGATTCAGAATTTGATTATTCGAATTAGGGTGCAAAGTACATAAAGAAAAAGCGAAACTCATTTTAATTTTCAACGAAATTGTATTCAATTTCCGGACGGATGATAGTCAATTTAAAGTAGGAACCAGAATAAATCACTTTCAGGCTAACTTGGAAAACTTAATATACCTAAAGGTGATAAATTAAAATGAAAATATTTTTTGCATTGTTGGTACCCAGCGGATATTACGATCTTAATTATTACGAAAGTTAAAATGTCATTTTATTGTTCACAATCTACCAAAAAAGTATGAGATAAACTAAAAAATATTGTTTCCTTTAAGATATGTGGAAAATTAAACATGACGATATCCACTTTTCTTCCTAATGGAGTATGATACTAAAAGAAAAAACTTTACCAACAGTCAAATACATATCGGATACGCATTATGTTAGGGTTTCGTAGCAGTTATTGAAACTGTTAGTTTTATTTTGCAGTTTCATTTCAAGTCTGTTTTTGGGTTATTTGGAAGCATGTGCTTGAATGGACTCTTTATTGGAAAACATATTGAAATATCGCGAATTAGTTGGCAAATATATTATTTAATATTTCATAAACTGTAGTCTATTCAAGAACTAGAGAGAGTAATAAATCATTTTTGACCCTTTTTTTCTTCGCAAACTACCTGTGTTCTTTAGTCCGGTGTCTTTGACAAAATCTATTAGACACATACATTTTTTTATAGAAATGGGTTAGAAATTTTATAATCGAATATACTGGTTTATAATAATAGACTATTTGGGTTGGATAACAATAGATATTTGGAAATGTGAAATGTTAAAAAGGATTTTAATTATTGTCATATGCGTCGGAAAGAGGTTTAGTTTATCACTAAGTATATATGGCATAGAATATTATTTCGTTAATAAACTTGAAATAGAAAATTATTATAATAATATTATTTAATTTCTTATGATTTCTCAATAATTCACATACATTACAAAATATATATTATTTTGCCATATTTAACACAAATCACAACCGTATTGTTATTATTTTTAGTTTCAATTTATTCATTTCTTAAACCATCTACAGAATTACAATTAAACGCTAAAACGGGATTCAAATGTAATTAATTTTTATATGTTATAGTTAAAATTAGACTTTTTATTTCTATTGCACTGACATCTTAATTTAATTTACTTTATTATATGGAAATCCGATAGCCCCCCAAAAAAAAAAATAAAACAAACGTGTTAATTCTACACGCTTAGGAAAAAGACACAATGCAAAAATAAAATAATAAAAAAACTACGGCTAATTGGACCTAAATATACATAAAATTAAAGAGTGAGATACACTAAAATAAAAACATGTCAAAAAATAAAAAATATATAAACAACATTAAACAATAAAATACAATAAAAACAAAAATTTATATATTTTAAATCTTTCAAAAGTTCAGTAAAATCACTCATTTTGTAACTTGTGTTATTTCTAGCAACTCTACTTTTTATTTGAGCCCATATCACAATGTTGCTTAATTGTTCGGGGATAATTTCTTCTCCAACGGACAGTTTCCGGAGCGATATATAAGAACAGATTTCCTATCTGGTTTTTCCCAGTTTTATTTCTCTCTCTAGTTCTTGAATAAAGTATAGCTGGCTTATGAAATTTTAATATTGATAAATTACCTTTATTTATTCCCTTTATATTAAGCCTATTAATTTTTCATATGTGTTCGTTAACAAAAATACTCTTACTGAGTTTTTAAATTATTTTTTCAATGTAAAAATATAAAAATTAGAAAACTTTCTTTTCTTTTCAAATATTATTACACTTGATCCAATTTTTAGTTAGCTCAATTCGACCCTTAGTTCACCCTCATGCACAAAAGCTGTCGCATATGAGACGGTCAGTCAAAAAGCGGGCGAGGGTTTTCTTTCGGTATATAAAATGAGCTTTTAATTGAATTTGTTTATGTGTGTGCGTGCACCGGTTTTAAATTCGATTTCGAATCACTTGTGATTGAATAAATGGGGAAATGGTTATTTCTACCCTAGCAAGGCAAAAATACCCCATGCTTTCTTTCGAATAATGTAACTTTTGATTGCCGACTTCTGTTTCAGCAGTGACGTGCAGTTACTTCTTAAATTACATATACAAAAGAAAAATGTTTAGCTTTAGGAATTTCATATTTTACAAGTATTATCGATTGATCGTCTTACGTTTTTTGAAATCAACAGATTACTCTAACGATTGTTACCCTAAACTAAATGAGCTTAATTGATACCTTTCCAATATAAAGCGATGTTCAATTGACGACAAAATGATAAATAGATATATGCAAATTATTCCTATGTTGTAAGTTTTTCAACTTTTGAGTAAGATTTCATCAGCTATGGAAGTTTGGAAAAAATGAAACGTTTGGTATTCAACTCTAAACCTTGAATTATCAAATAAAAATTTGTTTGTTTAAGAATTCTAGAACTGAAATAAAACTAATTTAGAAGTACTATAAAAATATTTTGTAAGGATTAAGAATCTTATAATTGAAATAAAACTAATATTACTTTCAGTGTCATAATAATTGCATGTGAAAAAATCAAGCTTTTACATTTTTTGTTAACTTGTGACGTGCGATAACAAGCTGTACAAAATTTGTGGTGATCCTCCTCCCACTACTACTCTTGATTCTCTAATCATATTAAAAAAAAATTAAATATTGTTTCTTACAATTTTGTTATATTCAAACTTTTAATGTTGCCAAAAAATATTTGTTCCTTCATGTTGATTATAGATACATCATTGTGATGTTCCACGATGCGGATATTTTGACTTGTTCGAAAGTGTTATAGCATCCAAACAATAAATAGGCTGTTTGACATCAAATATTACTTTTATAATAATTTATTAATTCATTTATTGGCAAATATACGGGATCACTCTATTACTTCTCAATCAAACTAACTATATTATATTGGGTTGTACACTCTCAAATTATTCTAATTACTTTTTCTTCTCAAGATACGTCAAGAACACCTAAATATAACACTATCGCTATTATTGCAAAGAAATCTTATCTGAAAGGTTTCAGAGGATCTTAGTTTTATTAAGTAATTTTACATTATTACATTTTTTCAGATTATTTCAAAATCGCACAAATATTGAAATATATCTGATCAAAAAAAGTAATTAGTCCTTAAGCCCTCACATGTACCTGTATATGCCTTTACGCACTTTATACTGTATATCCGAAATAGCTGACATTTTTGTGCCTGACTACTTAGAAAAAGAGAAAGGGAAATGAGAGGAGGTAGTGACGAACGGTTTTGGGAGATTGATACACACGCCACAATAACCAATTTATTTTTTTCGCTATTATTCTGCTTCTATTTATGATATACTATGTTTGCAAATTGCGGCTATATACTAATAAAGTTTTAATAGAATCTACGTAATAGTTTTCGTGTTATCTGGCAAAATAGTAAGAAAGTGCAGGAATTACTTTTCAAATAATCGTATTCAAAATATGTAAAGCCAAAAATTATGTTTGTGTGGTATTTTTCTCAGAACGAGTTACTTTTCAATGAGCAATCTTAAAATTGACATTTTATCCCGTTTCCCCTCTTAAAATACAGATATGAAAAATCAAGAAATCAGTTTTTAGATATTGTTATGAGCCATCTTTTGAAACCAAAATCGAGTCCATATCTCCATTTGATTAAGAGATATCGATAAATTTCTCAAATGACAATTTACTTCTTTTCACCATTTTAAGATGCGAAGTTTGAAAAATCCTTTCTTAATGAATGTGTACATGGTAACCTTTTTCCAAAATTTCGTTATTCTATTGTTAATAATTTGGGGTGTGTTAGTCAGTCGGGACAAAGCCGCTTAAAATTATAGATAAACTCTGAATACAACAAAGCACTAAACAAGTACCACACTCAAATCCCTAACATCTGAGATTTTAGACCTGGTTAAATTGTTTTCTTTGAAAACAGATATGGTTGGAACTTTTTTGTAAGGCAGGTCTTATGGTTACAAAAACAACTGAGGGCTATGTAAACACTGCTAAACAATTTCAAAACTTAAAATTAGTTCTTGGTTTCCCCAATCTAATCACTTTATAACTTCCTACCCCTACACTCATTCCATTTAAAAATTTATCTATCTGTGTTATGTAATATTTTGTGAGTTCCTTCCGCGATAGTAAAAATTACTGTTCTTTGCTTTTTCCGTACGATCCTACAATTCACTAATAATATCAGTGCTAATAAGTACTCTTTCTGGACCATTTGCAAGCATACCATTATATTTCACAACCTCAACTTCCAATTGATTGTTTTATTCTTTAAGTTTAGACATTTTATGTTCCAATTCTGTGTTCATTTTTCTAATTTCGAATTTATTTAACATTATTAAATATATGTAACATTACATTAAAAATGTGTTGGTTTTTTATGACCCTTTTTTTAAAATCTATAATTTGTTGTTCAGCGCCGACCTCCCACGGTGTGTGCTGGTTGGTTTTGGCTCATCAGCTGCTAGGTTTTAGTCATTAACAATACGAACAAATCCATATGCTTTCTTAGTATTCTTCCATTTGGCATAGATTTCGTTAAAAAAAAATAAAAACTTGTGATTCTTCTTGCAGTTGTCAATTGTGCCAAGATAAAAAAAACATGTTGAAACGATGTGGGTTTATAAATATAATTTTAACAAGTACACAACTAAGACTATAAAAAAGGCAGCTGCGGTTTATATACCTAAGTAGTTCTAAGAATTTTTGGGGCCAAAAATTAAATTTTATTATAATTGGATTCCAGATTTGAAATAACCACATGTATTCTCGAAACGATAAAGCAGCAAAACAGAATAAGTTTCAACAACAAGAAGAGTATAAATCATTCATACATACATACCAACCTGACCTAACAAAAGCTGCAATTACAGTTCTATTATTCGCAATTTACTGGTCTTTTATAAGTTACTGGATTGAATTCTTCATTAAATGCATGCCTTCTTCTTAAAAAGAGGTAATGACGACGTATTCAAAAAGGATTTATCGAGTTGATGCCATTACTGATACAATAAGTTGGACTAGTTTTTATATGCCTTTTGTGCATTAAATTAGTAATACTTTCAAGAGCCAGAGGCGTAACCTTTAGAGCTGTTACCATTCTGGCATTTTTACACGTCTGCCGTTTGAAAATTAAATAACTGATTTGAAATAAAATTTTGAAGTTAGCGTAATTAAAAATGGCTAAAATTTACAGGGGACGCACTATATTACAGTCCGTATAAATTTTATGTTGGGCGACAAATTATGAACAATTAAATGGAGACGGGGAGTAACATATCTTAAAATAAGCAATAAGTACTTGGATGCGTGAAAATCTAAAATAAATAAATGAACAGTAACGCATAAGCAGTTACTAAATCGAAATTAATCCATTAGAAATATTAAGTTAAATACTTTTGAAAATACTTATACATATAATTTTTATAATTGATGGAAATATCGAATAATATTTTAATATATTTACGATTTTGAGTAAAATAAAGAAAACATACGCTACCAAAATAATTTGCTTTATTTTTAAATGGAAATGTAGTTTCGAAGAAAATCAAACCTACGAAATAATTGCAAAAACGCATAAAAATATTAAAAAGAGGTTTTATTAAAGCCTAATATAATAAGATAAACGATCTACCCCTTGTCCTTTTTGGGTCGAGGAGAATATTTTTGGCCTCAGCAAGTGTACCTGCAGGGAATTGGCATATACTTGTTAACTTCTGCATCTCATATTTGATAATAGATAAAGTTTTTATCATTACAAGGTGTAACTATAATTTCTTTGTGCAGTTTGACCCAATTATATGAACTTGTTCACTCTTTTAAACTTCTCAAGGGAAATTTTGCAATTCTCGTCATTTTAAATATTCGTTCACCATTTCTTTGGTCAGCACCAGGAATTGAAAGAACTGTAAATCTTCCTAAAAAGGTGTCGCTGCCTTTAATGATTTTGTTGTAAGCCTCTAGAGCATTATTTGTAAGAAGTTGGCATTGAAGCTGCATTCAGATACCAATTTTAATTCTGCACCAGTCACTGTTCCTTACAATATACTATGAATTTAATTTGTTTGTCATAGTTTTGTAAAATGTTCAGAAGCTGTATCGAAAACATCCCGGTTTGTTTTAGAACGTTGACAATCTACACCTTTCAACATTTGTTTCTGGAAATCTTTCTTTCAATCACTTTTAATTTGCCACTGTGCCATTCTTTTAGCATATGCCCACCACATTTGTTCTATGGTATCTTCGAATTCTTCAACAAAAACGTTTTGAAACATTTTTGAGCCATCTGCAACCAAAATTGTAGGATTGAAAAGACTTAAGAAAAGAGATTCGATTTTGTCTTTTCAGTTCTTGAATATGAGTTGAAATGTGTCTTTTTGCTTTGTTGTAGAAACAGCCAAACATAGGAGATGGCATTTTTGCTGTTTAGTCGTGATTCCCACTATCAGGACAAGGTATCCGTAATAGATAAGTAGCGTCTGCATGCTCCATTCAATAATTTTATGGCTCAAGTTTTGGATTGCCGATGTAGGTTTAAATAACTAATCAAATTTTCTCTTCCAAAAAATAATATTCCAACGAATTCCAATTTTACCTATTTTACACTATCGCTTGAAATGTTTGTGTTTAAGAAACTGTCAAACAATGAAATAAGGTTAGAATGACGAAACGTCGTAAAAATAAATAAAATAAAGACAATGCAAGTCCGACAACCACATTTTAGTCAATTTTTAACATTGTCTACAACCTTCAAAGAAAAGTGAAAATTATTAAAAGCAAGTGAAAATAGGAAAGCAAAGAGCAAATATCAAGGAACAACAATGTTAAGAATCAGTTAATAAATATGGCGATGAAAATTATAAAACGTGTTTATCTAATCTGGAGATAAAAAAAACAAAAGACACGACAGACAAAATAAGGAAAATAAGAAGTCATGACAGTACTTGAAGTGCTATGGGCCAGCATACCAAAGAAAGGTATTCAAGGCCAAGTTCAGCAGACAGTGGTGGGTACTCAAAGTCCCGTGCAACTTCATATTCAACTTGAAAAGATAACTTGGGCATCTGTAGCAAAAGGTATGTGTTTGTTCAGTTAATATAATAAAAAAGGGAACTACAGACGGCGCTACTCCACCAGTTCGAAGCTGTCATAACTGCCGTAATGGATGGAATCCATAAAAAAAAGCACGTGCTCTTGACCATGCATTAACAGGAAACGCTATAGAAATTTTGCGAAATATTTTGCAACAAATACTCTATAGTGAGACCGTTAAAGTCTATAAAGCGCATATTGTTCGTTTAGTAACCTTGTTTAAAATAGTTTTCCAATTAAATTTCCAACAATTTTTATGTTACTACTTCCGACCCTCCTAACCACCGTAATTTTTGGGCTCATAGCCCTTGTCTGTTCAGTTTAACCTTGCGCTATTTACACTACTCTTTAAAAACTGATTTTTATGAGAAGAAGCTAAGCTACTACTTATTCCTCCTATATTCGCATGTGCTTTTAGATAAATAAAAACAGTGTTCGCCAAAATTAATTTAATATAGGCCATTTGCAACAGGTTAATAGAATGTTTTTTTTATTTTCCAAACAATACAATTATTTTATTGATAAAAATAAATAAAGCACCCCCTATCGAATGTTTAGGCCTTAATACCGTAAGAATGTCTTAAATATTTATCTGATGTAGTGAGCTTTTACCAAAAAAAGCCCTCGCATGGTTTATAACTTTCCATGTTCAAGTTAATCAGCGTAATACCGTTGCCACGAACGGTTGGTGATATATATACAGAAGGAAAGTAAATTGTATTACGTTTCCCAATCTATTTGAGAGCCCCTGCTCGCAGGCAAGAATCCGATTCGCCATCTATACGAAACAAAGCAATCTCATCAGGCTATACAATCGCACATTATGACGTATTATTAGCGCATTACAGCTATTGGAGAGTGATTCAATTATTGGAATAGCGCTGTTGCGGTAAGCCGGGGAACTACGATCAAACATCAGCCAGATTGCAGGAAAAGATTAGAACGACGCTTTTCCTTATTTTCTAAGTGGAAAGCTGAGGCATTGAAACAGTATACGTACTTTTGATTAAAATTTCTTTGAGGTAAAATTTACTAATAGACTCGTACTTACCATAACCGCAGTATACATTTTATTTTTTATATGGAAAGCACGTTTTTGTTTTGAATAAAACATTATTTAGGAAAGGTACTAATTATTCATGTTTGTTTCTTATCTTTGATATATTCTTTTTTAAGATAGCTGAACCAAGAATTCTATTTTGAAATTAAAAATATAAAATGCTTACATGTCTTTGTACGTTTGGCAATATGAAATTTTATGTATGTTTGACTCAAATTAACTTACGTACATAAGAATTATTTCCGATAAATATCGATCTTTGAAAGAATTAATTAGTAGAAAAAAAGATTCATTTTCAGTCTATAGACATAATATATAAAAAGCGAATCATATAGAAGCGTGTTGGCTCTCCCTTGGAAAGAGACAGAGCGAGAGCCAACATGCTCCAATAGGACTCGCGGTCTGTAGTCTTATATATCTATGTTTGAGTCTAAATAAGGACTTTTCTGTTAAACTATCCTAATTAACCTCAAAATTCAATAAAATCACTGGGAAAGCCTTATCGTTATTTTTGGGCTTGAAATGACAGCTAATGGTTTATCTTGGTAATTTATAATAATATTTTACAAAACAGAGAGTGATTACACAATATTAGATAATTTTTAAATACCTTTAAAGAAGGATTTTAATTATTAAGCAATGCAATGAATGAGAACCAAACATCATATTGGTTAACCAATTTTAAATTTAAGCTTTTGATTATATAATTTGTAGTAGCGGCCTTAAGTGTAGTGATGGTCTTAATAAAAAGTTAGGATCTTGGTCTTCAATGACAATTTTTTGTAATTTTAATGACTTAATTTTTGGTATTGATCGCTGACAATCCATCAACGGCCATACACATATCAAATACTTAATGACAACATAAGTCTGATAGGTTTAAGATATTGAGCACCCACATTTTACAAGTTAAATACATTTTTTCTGCAATTTCAAATGCCACGTTGTAAACGTCGAAAGTATATTCATATTTTGGGATCTTGATCGTTACTAGGAATTGCATTGTATAATGAATAAGATGGTATTGCCCATTGATGAAAAATATTTCATATATATAATTTTATATTATAATGTATATCTACACTTATTTTTAAATAAATATTTATTTTAAGGAATCATTGAGATGCAAATTATGTTTCTTATTGTAGTAGCTTTTAAATTTCATCAAACTTCACGGACATATACAAACGAGAACAACAGAAGTATAAGAAATTAGTGGTAAAACAAAACTATATCAAATTGAAAATATTATGAAAAGGTATTTACAGCGAACTTCTAGGATACCCGTCTTATTTTTTATTTCAACAAAAGATTCTGAGACAAGTATTGATTTAATGTCACCAATCCATTGGTGGTATCAAATTGTATAGTTAAAAATCAACCAATGAAAATATTATTCTAATTATGTTATATATCTAGCATATTTAGAGCAATACGATGTGTTTTGCTAAATGATCATTAATACAAGTTTGAAAGACAAACAAAAGTTGATTCAATGTTGTTGTGTTTTTTTTTCGAATAAACCAAACCACGCCATTGAAAAACACATTTGTACAAAGCAGGAAACACGTAGGGTGGTCAAGTCTCTGTAAACAGATCGCAGCCTGATTGACAATATCAAATGGGCTTTGGCAAAGCTCTTGCTTCTTTAAATTTATTCCAATACCTAATCATCCTAAGTCAACATTGCGATCGATTCAATGTTGTTCGAAGGAACTTCAATTTTAAATATTTTAACTTGTTACGAGACTTTTTATTTACTAAGATATATGTGTGATTAAATAAAGACAAATATGTTTTTGGATCAAATGTAAATTCTATTAATTTCAAATTGGATGATCTTTAAATAATTGGGTTCATTAGGAGATATAGAAATTTTGTATATTTAAATTTCAATATTTAAATAAGTTTATAAACTTTTATCTATTCTCAACCTTTTCATAGATTTTAAAATTGTCCAAGAAAAAATCTTTGTTAGAGAATTTTGCAAAAATATAAAAGATTCAGAAGCCTAACGACTGAACAATAATAAATAACAATTAAAAAATAACAACCGGCGGTAATTATGATCACAATTTATGGGTAAACCGATTGCAAAACAAACAGTTAATGTCATAATAAATTACTATTATAAAATAAAAGTATAATTTCTTTTATACTTCGCCTAACATGAAAAGACAGCTGCATTTATTTCCATAAAGAATAATATAATATATTTGCAAAAAAAAAACAAATAACTATTTCAAAAGTCATGCACAAAGAATTCGAACATACAATTTTTTTTTAAATATATGAACGTATCGTGAAAATATTTTTACGAGATCCACTTCGAGTATCCTCTGCATCAGCATCATAAGCCATCTATGGAGATGTGGAAATATAAAATTTTGAAAATCGTCATCCTCCCTCTCTAAAGCGGTGACCGAACAACCCATATTTATTGTTCACATTTCTATCGTTGAAATTATAAGTCCGCTCCTTATATCTGACCGTAGAAGAGTAGAATGTGATTTAACAAATCGCAATTCATAAAGATTAGAAAGACCTCTTGCAGATAAAAAGTAAAATGCTAAAATTTTGAGTCTACTAATTAATGTTATTTAACAAACAACATTAGCACCACTTTCATAAAATTACAGCGGTACTACATGATATATCTACCTACATGTTTTTAAAACCAAAACAGAAATTGTCTACAGTAATTAAATAATTTATTAACGTAGTAAATTACAATCGTTTTTCTTAACAGATCCCTAAAACAAATAAGAAAGGGCTCTAATTTTCGCTTATTACATCTGGTATGAAACTTACTTGTAAACCAATCCTAATTAGCCAAATTGCAAGCCTTGGCTTTAAGAAGACGACCGTATACAAAGTTTAAGCGTCCAATTATGAAAGCCCGGATTAAAAAACTGGTACATTGTTATAATTATCCTAATTTTAGATTAACGAGCGTTTATAAATTACGGCGCTAATTATCTAACATAATCCTTTACTTACAAGGTAAAACTTTATTTAAATCCATCTTATCAGATTATCCCATTAGGAAAATTACATAAAATAATAATAATAATAGTTCAGAAAAAAAATTTATATAATTTTCAGTTTAACATGGCTTGAAAAGTCAACGTGAATGAAAGAAAATCTGTAAAAATTATGAAAAACACGTAATTTGTTACAAGTCAAAAATAGTACATTACATTGCGTTCAAAACAACATAAACAATGATCGATTCACAACATCCTTTTATTTATTAGGTACTTATTTTCAGCTAAATGTAATAAATGAAACTCGGATTAGTCTACAGAATAAAATTTTTATAAAAAAATTGAAACGACTTCTAAAAGTGCGCTAAAAAGTGAAAATTAACTACAAATTTTTATATGAAATTGAAATTTTTGAAGTCGGCGCCAAACTAATACCTGACAAAATGTGTTACGCATAAACAGATTAAAAATACTTTATTTGTAATTGCTTTCTTACCATAATTCGCATATATTAGTAGTAATTTATTTCATTTAGAAATAATTTGGCGCCGACTTCAAAATTTCAATTTCATATAAAAATTTCTAGTTATTTTTTACTTTTTAGCGCACTTTTAGAAGTCAGTTCAATTTTTTTATAAAAATTTTATTTTTCGATTTTTAGTTTTGAATTCATTATGATATTCATAAATTATTTGATCCAAGTGCTAATCGAGATTAGTGTACCTCGCAATGACTCCAAGGTGGCAAGAAAATACCCATGACTATTTTAAATACCAAATTAATTTTAGATTAGTAATATAGGCCCCAAAACCTTCCAATATCAATATTTAAAGAATTTGAGATGTAAATTTCTTAGCCGAATATATTTTATATTGCTCTATTGCATATTGAGTTTGTATACGCCCCAAGAACCCCGCAATATCAATTTTAGACAAAATCGGAATATGTAAAATTTTTAGTCCCTCGTATTGTATCTTATCAACCTAATAGTTGTAAAAAATTAACTTCATATTCGTAATACACCACCCCCCAATCCCCTAATACCAAATCTGAAAAAATGCGAATAAGGTAAAATTTTCAACCTACCATATTGGATTCGCCAAATTGAATTTTAAAAAAAATAATTTTAACGTCTTAATCTAAACCCTTCAAAGCCCCCTGGTACCAATTTTAGATGAAATCCAGAAATTTAAAATTTCTAAACGGTCATATTGCATCTGACATATTAGATTTTCTTAATATAATTTTATTTTCGCTATTTACATCCTCAAAAATGATTCAGTTCCCCATTTGAACAAAATCGAAAAATGTAAAATTTTTAGTCAGCTATAATGCGTTTGCCATATTGAATTCAGAAAAAATACTATTAAATTCATAATTTACACCCTCAAGTACCCTCAATATCAGTTTTGGAGAAAGTCGAAAAATGTCAAATTTTTAGGGCACCATATTGAATCTGCCAGATTGAGTTTTTCAAAAAATATTCTAATTTCGTAATTAACACTAACAAAAATCCCCCAATACTGACTTTGGACAAAATCGAGAGATGTAGAATCTTTAATCGTCCGTCTTAGATCCGCCATATTTAATTTTTTTTTAATAATATCAAATTCGTAATGTGCTATCACATCAATTTAAAAAAAAATCGGACAAAATTAATTTTTTTTCCACCATACTGGATACGCCATATTGAATTTTTTAAAAAAATTTCAGATTCGTTATGTGACGCCCCGAAAACTCCCCCATATCAGTGTTGGAGAAAATTGGACAAAATTGATTTTTTCGTTCGCCATATTGGATCCGCCATAGTGAATTTTTTAAAAATTATTTTAGATTCGTCAAGTGCGTCCCCAAAAACTCCCCCGTACTAATTTTGGAGAAAATCGGATAGAATCGATTTTTTGTCCGCCATATTGGATTCGCCATATTGAATTTTTTAAAAATGTTTTGAATTTGTTATATGGCAACCTCAAAAACTCCCCAATACTAATTTTGGAGAAAATCGGACAAAATTAAATTTTTGTAGCCGCCATATAGAATCCGTCATTTTGAATTTTTAAAAAATAATTTCAGATTCGTTAGGTAAACCCCGAAAATTTCTCCATACCAATTTTGGAGAAAATCGGACAAAATAAATTTTTTGACTGCCATCTTGGATATTACTGCATCAATTTCGTCCAAAAAAATATGGGACCACCGCAGCAACTTCCTGAATATAACGTAAAAAATTTCATTCAAGTCGGTTAAAAAACATACATAGTCGACGAATTGAGAGCCTCCTTCTTTTAGAAGTCGGTTAATAAATTGAAATAATATTATAATCGCCAACAACTACATCAAAAAACCTTAATAGAAAGTTGACATGGGAACCTCCCAACGCAACTATCAAATATGAAATAGATTTCATTCTAACAATGAAAATAAAAATTATTAAAGATGTAAGCTTTCTCAACAAATTTCAAACAGGTTAGTTTTTACTCTTTAACCAACTTACTCCATAAATCAACACAGACGCAGATTCAGGATGGGTGATTGCCCCCCCCCCCCCAAGAGCTTCAAATTCAGAAAAATACACTCGACCATGTTCTTACACTAGGAATGTGAATGCTGTTGGCATTTCCCTGCTCCCTCGCCTCGTTCATCGACAACTCGCTTTCGCCCCTCTCAAGAACTTCGAATTTAGAAAAATAGACCCTACCCTGCCCCTTACACTAGGAAAGTGAATGTTGCTCGCAGCTCCCCCCCCCCCCTCCGTTTACAACCTGTTTTTACTTGCTATCGCCCTCCACCCCAAGAACTTTGAATTCAGACAGCTCACTTTCACTTGCCATAGTGTACTCTGTTGATATCATCGCCTTCCCCAGAGAAAGAGGCTAAACGCGTCTTTAAACCAACATCAAAAATAAATATCACTAACCTAAGTAACAACTAGGGACGCTATCAAAAGCTTATCGAGGAAAGGCTACAAGATTTAATGGATAGCACACGCTTAATGGAGACAATCTTAAATTGTGCGAAAGAAATTGGAGCACAACAACAACGCAACCATAATAGAAAACTTTCCAATGAAACAAACAACAACAGCTCAAAAAGATTGTAGAAGATATCAAACTTATAACGAGAGGCTTGTAGAAAATTCAATAGAAAATCGTAAAAGCTACAAAAAGACCAAAAATACGTTGACAATCGACGGAAAGCAAATAATAGCATTGATGATCCATGATGAAAAAGTTACCAATAAGGATGAACTAATAGAACAAGTAACCAAATTCTATGGAGATCTATACAGAGCACTAGAAATATAAGAAGTAGAGGAAGAGGTAACTGAATATCAAGAAGACGTTCCAGATGTTCTCATGGGAGAAGTGGAATCCCTTAGTCGTATAAAGAACGACAAAGCTAGAAATGACAGTACGTAATAGCAGCCATATCGATACAAGATTCTATAGCTGGGCGCGTTATCTTGGTGAAATAACAGACACACATACTTGCATTTTTCTTTGACTACATTGTATGATTTCGATATAAGTTGGGCATAATAAGGTCGTGTTATTGTGTGGTCTTTTATTTAAATAACCAACAACAATTTTTGTGGAGTAGAGAGCCACGAGACTGCGATTTCATGGTACGACTTTTAATTTCAGCATCGTAGTGATGGATTTCATGTTAAAAACGTCTGTTCTCGCTAAACTTAGTCAAAAGAAACTTTGAAGTCATTATACAAATTCGCTTTTGAAATCATCTGAGATGGCCATCTTATGAACAACTTTTCATATATAAACGTTTTGTTAAAAGGTCATAGATGATATGACACGACGAGATCCTTGTTCCAACAAAGTCTCTTAACGTCATTTACGATATTCTTTCTTTATTCCTAACAGTTACTGGGGGATCATCTGCATGTTCGTCTTCACATCATTATACCGTTTGATAATGTCATAAGAAACAGCATAGTCACCTACAGTATTCCTCAGGTTCTCTTCATTGTAAGTTGCTGTGATATATTAAATTCTATAACGATAATTCAACTTAAGTCTGGCCAAACAGACGCCGCCCTATGGGCCAATCGTCACTTTTTCATTTTAAAGTCGCAAATTTGCGAGAAAAATAAAGATATTGAGACAATTTTTTTTAAGTAGGTACTTGTTTAATGTAGATTACAGAAAAAATAACGAGCGTACTAGCCCCCTATCATAGAATCACTGTGAAACCGCTAAAAATTCCATTTTTTTTTAAATGTCTTTTTCGTACAATGTCGCGACATGAACATTTGCACTTATCTAATATCACAATATATTCAAAATCTACAAATAAAAATCTTTAATTCTGCCCAAAGTGAACCATGTATTTGGGTTTATAGGTTTCAGGCCATTGATTAGATTTAATGGATCTAGGATTTGTCTCCAGGATCTGTGATTATGAATTTAGGATAATTTAAAATTCATCGTTAAGACTTCTTTAAATCATAGTTAATTTCTGCATGTTAGGTGTCCTCAATAATGATGGCTTCAAAGATTCAAGATTATACTTAGATTGATTACGTACCTCAGTGTGGGGTTGCTTCCCAAGTTGCGTATACGGGTGGTACCGGAGAAATCAAACACCCAGTGCGGACCAAAATCTAGCACAAATTGAAGCAATTGTATTTCAGAGAGGCAGCTTCAAAAGATATCTGTGCTATCTTAAGGATTCTAGAAGGAAAACTGTATAACCTTTCAGAAGGCAACGGGAAACTACTGAAGTATTCTTCATAAGAAAATCACATGGAAAGTTCTAAGGAAATACGACCCTCAGAATCCCCGTAGTCAAAACTAAACTTAATATTTGGACATGGAATGTCCAAAGCTTATATGAAGCTAGTTAATTGATGAACACAATACGTGAAATGAATCATTACAATTATAATATCAATACTGGGAATTAGCGAAACATGGTGACCAGAATTAGGACACTGCAACACAGAAGAAAAAATAATATATTAATCAGGCAACGATGATAGAAATCATAGGAAAGGCGTTGGAATTACAGTCAGTAAACAAATTGCTAAATACGTCAACTATTTTATTCTCTATTCAGATCGTATCGGCAAAACCCTTCCAAATGAGACAGTCAGTCCGTATGGTTTAGGTGAAAGGAACATGAAGAGGGATCGTCTAGAGTAGTTTTGTCAAGAGAAAAGCTTTAGGATTGCAACTAGCTGGTTTTTTATGACCCCCAGAAGACTTTACACGGAGAAATCTCCACAAGATAGTGATGGCAACAAAACCAGTTAAATTTTATCCTGATTAATAAAAGATTTAGCACAACTGGAATAAGAGTATGTACATACTCCGGTGCGGACGTAACATAGGATCACATCGTCTAAACTAAAGCTCGCACGTCCACAGAAGATTAACTCAACGAAACAACTTGACATGGAAAAGCTTAAAAACGAACTACTAAGACAAGATGAAATAAACGGTCCACTTAGAGAACAACATGAAACATCTCTAATTACGGAAGTAGATATATTATGGAACGATATCGAAGATCAAGTATGATTAATATAACGCAGAATAAGCTCGTATATAAAATAATAAAATCGTAAGATATCTCCCAAGAAAAATGGATGACGGAAGGAATTCTGCAATTGATAGATGAAAGAAGTCAACATAAAAACACAAATCCTGAGGAGTACCGGAAAATAAAAGCTAGAATTAGATCTGAAATTAAACGAACTAAAAAACTATGGCTAGAGGAAGAGTGGAAAAAAATAGAAAAACTTCAGACAGAAATGAAATTCTTTTAGAAAAAAAAGAAATAAGGTAAGTATGAGAAGAGTGCATAGAACTTTTTCAAGATAATCAAAGGCCAAGCTTAGAGATTAGCCATGGAAATAAATGTCTTAAAGCACCCCCAATAACAAAAGAAAAAATTCATAAAGCAATACATCAGTCCAAAGATAACAAAGCAAGTGAGCCAGACGGTCCGCCAGCAGAAGTTAAATTATTTGATGATGAGAGTCTTTCTATATTGAAAATGATTTTTAATAAAACATAATGAAGGTTTGGAATTTGGCGTGGTTAAGATGCACTTCCGCCCCCTTGCCTAAAAAAAGAAATGCAAGAAAATGTAATGAGCATCGTTTAATCAGTTTACTACATAAAAGAATTTTTAGAAAATGTGAAGTTAACCTAAAAAGTATCCAATTTGGCTTTAGAAAGGAATGGGGAAGAGAGAGGCTCTTTTCACTATCCGAGTTCTGATTCAGAATTGCCGGGATGTAGAGGAGGATGCCTTTCTTTGTTTTGTCGACTATTAAAAAGAGTTTGACTTAGTTCAATACAAAGAATTAATAAACATATTGAGAAAACAGATCTAGATGAAAAACCTATATTGGAATCAAACTGTATATATAACCACAAATAAAGTAAAACCCCAAGATATAGAAATACGCAGAAGAGTTAGCCAGGGGAACATATTATCACTTATATTGTTTAATCTATGTTCTGAGGCTATTTTCAATGAAGCTCTTAAAGATAAAGAGACGGGAATCAAAGTAAATGGAGTATTCGTCAATAATATCAGATATGCGGACGATTCGGTCTTAATAGCCGATATTGTTGAGGATTTGCAGCAGATGATTAGTCAACTGAACGCCATCTGTAGCAAATATGGACTCAAGATAAAAAGCAACAAAGCAAAGTTTTTGATACTTAGTAGACGGAAAGTACCGCATGTAAATTCTCATATCACAATCAGTAATGCTACCCTAGAACGCGTCTCACGATAAAGGTATTTAGGTAGTTGGTTATACAAACAATGGGATAACCACAAAGAAATTAGGTGCAGAATAGAAATGGCCCGTAATTAGTTCTTCAAATTTAAGAAAATATTGACTAGCAGAGAGATAAGTTTAAATCTAAGATGTTAAGTGTGGTCCGTTTTGCTTTACGGTGTGGAGACATAGACGCTAAAAGTATCATCCGTAAATAATATACAAAATAATTTTTCCGCTTAAATAATATGCACAAAATGCTTTATAGGTAGCTAGAACCCCTTTGAATATTTTATTTAAATCCCTGGGATGCTAAGTGACTTTAAAAATATTTGGTAAATTTTCTTCGCAAGATTATGTTATACTTGGATTTGATATGGAAATGTTTATACCTACAAAAAGTTTTTTTTTCGTTAAAACTATGGACTCATGAATGTTTTATAGGCACCTCACTGTCTTTTTTAAGTTCCTGAGTGCTTGATATCAACAAAGAGGTTTGATAAATTTTCGAAATTATAAAAAGATATGTTATGATGGTGTTTACACTTTAAAAATAATGTTTTCTGTTTATGAACTCGTGAATTTTCTGTGGAGATTTAGAACCCTTCCGAGTAATTTATTAATATCCTTGAGTACTGAGTATCCTTAAAAATCATTGGTGAATTTTCTAAGATGATACTTAGATCTAATATGAGATTTAAAACACATTTTTCTTGTTTAGAGATGGATGAGTTTTTTGTAGGTGTCTAGAACTCTTTTGAGTATTTTATTGGGTTAGGTGTCCTTAAAAATGTTCGATAAATTTGCTGAAGGTTTCCTGAACAGCAGGATTTTTAACAGAATTATTAAAAAATTTGTCCGGATTAATTTTGTCAATTAATTTTCAATTGTTGATACTCAATATCTTAACGAGATATGGTAAAGCTGTATCGATAAAAAAAATTTTTGTAATTAAAAATATTATTACATTAAAATCGACAAAGATTTATGAAGCCACAACGGATGTCTCTTAGTTTTATTGTGCAATAATTTACGCAAGCCAACTGAAATAGAATAGTATCTTTTTGAAGTTAAAGAGTACCTGATATGTGGCTGATCCTATAGTATAAGTATTGTCTTGCTTCTATTTAATATTTTGTAATTATAAGTCATGTTTGAGTTTATTTATAATTACTTACGAATAAGTTATTTGACATGTATGCACTTATTTACTTAATAGATTAGCCAAAGCAATTATAAACAATAGTAAATTGTTACGTTATTATGGCTCGACTCATCCTTTTAAGCGAGTGCATGAAACCTGAGCGAAATTTATGGAATAGTTGCCTTCAAGCCGGTTGACGCGTGTCTGGCTTAATTATAATGGGGAATATTCATAAACGGGAACTAGTGAATGGGGAAAATTTAATTAAAATGGCTTGTTACTAGAAGAACGTTCAGCATATAAGTGAACTTGTGTGTTCTGCCAGGGTGTGTATAATTTATTAAAAAACTAATTAGGTGCTCCTGTGTAATATTCATAATCGAGATATTAATTTTACTAATTGAGGTGGGGGAAAACGAAATTTATTATCAAGTAATAAGGCAAATTAAATCCTTGTCGATACTATTTTGAAAGACTCTTGAAAAGTCACATTTAAAAATACTAATACGTTATCTAGTACCGAGCAATAAAACAATAACTCCACAGAAATAACTTAAAAAAACTGATTGTTTATTAGTTTTATACAAAGAGTATGAACATTCTTTGTCCACGACAATATTTTTATAACATAAAGGAGATGTTTTATTCCTTCAAAGCGAAATAGTTTTGATCCTCCCAGTATCAAAGTTTCCTTTATTGCCTTATGATCCTTATCTCACGATTCACTAGTAATCCTTGGTTCGCTATACTTACAACTATACTGATGGAATCATTTGGATAAAAAAAATTGATGTATTTCCTTTTAAATAATTTTCTATCATATCAGAATAAACTTACCACATTTACTACAGGATATGTATCTAGTTTTTCGTATGGTAATCGTTCATGGTCATACATCATAGAGCAGTTAATCTTGTATGGATGTTCCGTAGGCACAATGAACCGTATTCAAATTTTATGCGAACGATTTGAAACTTTATATATTTACATATGTTTAATGAGAAAACAATATATCAACTCGTTCACTATTTAAAATTTTCACAGAGTCTATAGAAAGGTCTCAGTGAAAAATATAATAAATCATTTACAGTAGTACAGAGTACAGTATAGCGAGCGAGAGCAAGGACGTTCACGTTCCTAATGCAGCAGACTGAAGCAAGTCTATTTTTCTGAATTCAAAGCTGGGGGGGGGGGATCGCCAGCAAAAGCGAGTGGTCAGTGGGTGGAGGTACCAACAGCATTACATTCCTAGTATAAGAGGCAGAATCAGGTCTATTTTTCTGAATTCGAAGCTCTTGAGGGAATTGCCACCATCCCACCCTCTTAGATCGATTTTTCAATTCTTAATCCATGCTATATTAATTTTAGCTTAATCAACAAAGATAGTGTTTAAGATGAAATTTATATTTTAAATATTAAAGGAAGAAAATAGTTTCAAGATGTTTTCAAATAAATACGTTGGTACGTACAATCATTTAATGAATTGACACTTTATTAAAAATGCAAAACACGAGACTATCTAATAAGCTCGGTATAATTAGATTTTTAATTTAGCCGAATAGGCGTTATTGTTATTATTTTGAATTGTTGCGTATAAATATCCTTATAAGCAAAACATATCATTTGCATTTACCTATACATTACTTCTTACGAGTGAGTGGCTTTATGTCTGTAGGCTATATCATTACTAAAGCTATATACGTATCATTAAAATCCATTTAGGAAAGCTGACTGCAGCAATTATAATTAATATTATTTAAATGCATTTCCGCTGAAAAATGGAGAAAAACAGTGTTGCAAGTTTCAAAAACAATCAGCTAAGTAATTTAGATTTAATTTCATTTAATTAGAAGTAGCTCCAATACAGAAAAGGTTATTATACTAGAAGGAAAATAAAAATAAATAACAGTCGTTGCGCATACAAAATTCTTATTTAGAACCCGTCCAAAGCTTTTCCAGTAGGTTTACAAATTTATAAGCCGGTCCAATTAAACTCTACTTAATAAGCGTTGTAAAAGCCCGTACTGTGTTGTTAATGTTTAATTATCAATTATTTCCCGAGGAGTATCACGAACTCCCGGATTTCCTTAGTAAGAAAAAGAATAATAACTTTTCGAACATTGCTGTTCTCTTTTATGGTCGTCTTTATTACATATGTGGAGTATAAGTCACTTCAATGATTTCAAATAATTTTTGGTGGTGATATCGTCAATTACTGCAAATGTGGTAATTCTACGAATAATCTGTGAATTACAGTTCTAAATCTGATGCGTGATTTTTTCTGATGGTTTTGTCCAGGTTTACACAATAGCAACTTAATGTATTTTTTGATTGATGTTGAACTTTAAAAAAAAATTAAATGATTGGTCATATTTTCATTAAATTTAGACAACTATGGAAATGTGATCATCAATGTGGCAAACATTTAAATTGATTTGAGAGCAGTCGTTGGCTGCATTTGATCTGGAGATTTTATTGATATTTCATAGGGCTCCAAAAAAGAAAGATAAATTATAGGATTTATCTCATTTTTTCTAAAACAAACGAAAAAGATTCCTTACTTTCTCTAAACAGTATATATTCTGAAAAAAAAAAGAAACACGTTAAGTATTACATTTGCACTTCGTAGATTATTTAATTTAAATAATACTTTTTCTCAATACGCCGTTAATTAAAAACTAGTCAAACTTCTTATATCTTCCATTTAGATCTTGATCAATAAGAATTAAGTAGTTTATTCCAGTCTTGGTAAGATTTTTCTTATTAGATCTTTAAAACAAATACCGAGAAGGCTGTAATTTTCGCTCGTTACATCTGCTGCGAACCTAACTTGTAAACCAATACTAATTAACTAAGATGCAAGTCTTCGTTTTAAGGGGAACTCAGTTTCAGCATACAATAATTATAAAAGCCTTACGGAATGAAATACCTCTTACATGGTCATAATTATCCCTAATTTTGGGTTTGACTTTACAAACCTTATTACCAAGTCTATCTGTAATTCTAGTTTAAGAACACATTCAGATACACTGATAAAAAATATCCTATTAATAAAGACTCTCATTACACACAGCAATGTCGAAGTTAATTTTTAACCAACTTTTATGTCTTTACATTTTTCCGACTTTGTCCACATTGATATTGGGGGGTTCTTGGAGCGTAAGCAAAAATTTACATGTCTCAAGTTGTTTCAGTATCGATATTGGGAGGTTTTGGACACCTAGATTACGAATCTAAAATTCATTTTTGATTCTTAAACCTTCCATAATAAAACCTTAAAGCAAGAAAAATAGTACTTGTTGTCATCAGAAGAAAAGTTGTGAAGCTCTAAAGAAATATTAGTAATATTGTACTCAAAGTATTCAATTTATTTGTAGAATTTATCTCAATTGTTTTGTATAAGTTTTCTTGTTACTCATTGCTTAAATATTAAGTTATGTTTTTTATTTTATAGTTGCTAATATCAGTTAAGAGATGACCTACTTATTTAACAGCTCATAGAGAAAACAAAAATACAGAGGACGTGAAAGATGTAGCAAAAGCTTTTACTTGCCTGGCTTCAAATCACACCTATTCTTTTAAAACTAAATGAATAAATTGTTATCGCTTATTTCAACCCGCTGGAACAACCATTATCATATCTTTAAAAGTTAATTAATAGGCAAATTGGCACTGTCATAAATCAATCTAATGATAGATACACCCACTTTACAGCCAAAATAAACTGATATTGAATATATTTCCAAAACTATTTCAGCCAAGTAAAGTACGTACTTTTTAGAAATCCGTAAGGACTACTTTGAGATTTTTCTTTCAGCCATTTTATACACTTCCATTCATATATATATATATATATATATATATACAAATATATTCCGAACAAGGGTTATTGGGGATGCAGTTTGTTTAAATTTGAAGGCCTTGATAAGGAGAAAACCCCTTTTTTGATCCTGTCAAGCTTTTGAGAATTTATTTATTTCTTCTACAATTATTAATTAAACAGTTAAGAGTATTAACCTAACTTATAATTATTAAGTCGCTCACCAATGTGGTTTGAATATTAAACAAGTACACGTTTGAAAAACAAGGGAAAAAACAACATTAGCGCTTTTTAACTCTATTTAGAGGCATATTTTGATGGAATTGAAAAAATTCACTGAAATTCTAGAAAGTTCGAAAAAAGCCAAACGTCCTACTTGACTATTGCACTATTTTATAGTGACACCTGTCATGTGTCAACCGGGAAGTGTAGTGGGTGGTGCAAGTAGTGGAGGAAAATACGGATCCGTAAACAGTGGCGTAGTCAAGCAAGAGATTTGTAAAAATAGAAAATAAAGTTAAGAGATTCCTTGTTTGATATTTTTTACATAATATAAGAGAATTTAATAGAAAACCTATTCATCTTGAGATGGATTGCCCAGGAGGCTCAAAGACTTTTCTTTTTCCAACTTTAAAATATAACTGAAAACGGCACTCAGATTCTCGGTGTCACTTTTTTTATTCATGGTGTTACTTTCTTGGTTAATATGCACCATTTCAAGGAAGAGCCTTTTGTAATAAGCAAAAACTCTTTCTATAATATCAGTGCCATCTCAGTTAATATTGTGATCCTGATGAAAAACATCTTCAGTCAGAGCACAAGAGGGCAAACCTCTATTAATGTCACTACAATGGGAAGTGAGTCTGCCTTTGAGGCTACTGGAAGTCTGGCCTATATAAACTAATTGACAGTTGGAACAGGGAACCTTATGAACTATGCAGGACGTCTCATTTAGCTGTAACGGCGCTTTAGTTTTAGAATAAATTTTAGAGAGAGTAAGTAATTGTTTTCTAGCTATTTTAATATCTGTATTTTTAAAAATATTTATCAATTTGTCAGTAAGATTTTCTATAAGCAGTATTGTGTGGAAAAACTGAATTTGCACTGTTACATTTGATAGAGTGTTAACTGAGTTTAAAGACTAAGTATGTAACAGAGACGGTTGAGAAGGTATTTCAAAGATGGGTTTTTCCCCTGTTTTTCAAACCTGTACTTGTTTAATATTCAAACTGCATTGGTGAGTTACTTAATAATTATAAGTTAGGTTAATACTCTAACTGTTTAATTAATAATTGTAGAGATGTCCTGAAGAAGAGATAAATAAAGACTCGCGACTACTTCCCCCTTTATATATATATATATATATATAATATATATATATATATATATATATATATATATATATATATATATGAAGTAAATTGCGAACAATAAATGCAAACTTCGTTCCACCATATCCTTTCAGTGTTAGAGGTTGCACAGTTTGCATAAATTGATATAGAACACAATTCATCCTATTTCACTTACCCTCCCCGCTACAGTAATACGGCAGAGGTACATGTTTCGTCTCTACTAGACTCATGAGGGTACTGACATGCACCTGTTTGTGCAAAGGATAGATCGGAAGGAAGTATGCAACACTGAATGCGGCTTCGCCGACCTCCCGCCGGATGGCGTATGTATGTTTATGTGGTTTTCACGAGTTCCTCCGTGTGAGATGCAATAGCAGTGGATATATCCACATTATGCCGTTGTAGTGCTGAAATCACATTCAGCAAACATACAACTATATGCAACTCAGTGTATAGATGAAGTAAAATATAATAAATAATGTATATTGTTATTTTTCCATTTTTGGTACTTAAAACTTTTTAAATACTGGTAAAATAAGTATGTAATAAATTGCATTATTAGGGCTGCTATTAGTCGGTGGATATTCTGGTGTATAAACTTTAAACCCCAGATCCACTGGAACCACAGTGCAGGCCACAAGCACAGCAAACTATTGCTGAGCAAACGACCTGGTAAACTAATCCACGAAATCGTGCATTTAAATAATCAACAGATTAGGTTGGTAACAGTGGGCATCTATAATTAAGAACAAACATGTAGACTATGTTACGTGACGAAGAGGATAAAACAGTCTTATACATTGTCTGCGAATGCGAAGCTCTAACCTACTGGGGATATCTTCAGGGATTGATCAATCTTGAAGGTTTATATCCAGAGGACAAATTAATGAATGGGAGCTAGACCTGATAATGGCAATCAACCTGTTCATATATGTTATTATATCCTTTAACATAGAAATGCCAAACACCTATCATTGTATAGGTTATAGTATCTTTTTATTATTAGTTTGAAAAATGTATTCTAGTTAATCCTTCACACAACTACAGTTAGAAAAAAAGATATTCAATTCAGCTAACAACAACTATGTGGAATAAATTTAAAAACATATTAGGTTTTTTTATCATAAATTTAGCTCCAAAGTGTACTTTTACTTTAAGTTTTACTGCTGGAAAGTCTGTAATTGTGTAAAAATAACATTTTTAGGGATATCTATGTCGAAAACAATCAAGTTTAACATTGGTAACGTCAAGTAAGTTTTGTAGAAATTTTTGTAATTGAAGTGAATAAAAACGATTAAACAGTTGTCAGTTGTCATTGGGATATATGTTGTTACTAAATATGTTCCCAAACTTATCATGTTATATATGGGCTGTATTCTTTTGAATAAATTATCACTGACCAAAGTGAAAAAAGTGAAACTGATAACTTCATGTTTATTTGAATATGCCTTTACTTGTCATTGGGTCAAAGTGATCAAGATTACTTCAAATGACAGAACTGAAAGTGATAATTACTCAAAAGAATATACCTATGGATTGAGCGGTAACATAACTTTGAAACGTATTCAACATTACATATACATATATTTATTTTTACATAAAAAAAATAAATTTTGATTCTAATTTTAAAGAGATGTACGCCGATTGGTGTATAGCAATTATATAAATATAAAAATCCTAAACTTTTCTAGTAATGAACTTTATTTCCATATTAAACTGCAATTTTATCCAAACAAAATAAAATATTAACAAAATAGAAGAATCATTAAAAAGAAAGCTGAGATTAGAATTACAGTAATAAAATCAACATTTCAATTTATTCCGATTATATGCCTAATCAGTCCAGAAGTATTGGCGCATGAGTATTGAAAACTATTCATGTACATTTTCATGAGTGATTTTATAACATTTTTGTGATCCTGAAAATCTAAATAAATTATCTAATCACGTATTAAATAATTTTTTAATAGTGTTATGATGACACGTAACACAAAATTACCATGAATTAACATCGAACGAATAATTTTCCAGTTCTAGTTTATATATACTTGAATACATACTAAAAAAATGCAAAATATTTAAGTAACCACTCTTCAATAGATCTTTTTTGCGACAATCATTTCTAGTTATATATTGAAAGACATAACAATTGAGTCCATGATATTTATCTCCAATACTTTATATAATGATATTTCTTAGAACTTAATGTGACTTAACCACCACGTCATGGAATATAGGTAGTAACTGTCACATCCTTTTTCTGCATAAGTCACTTAATGTTATTTTAATATTAAGGATGCTACAGACTCATGTAATCTCATTAATTTTTACGAAACCTACCACATGATGAGATTTAATTTTTTCCTGTAGATAGACTTTCTTTCCTTTTTTTTTGAAAAGCCCCTATGTACATTAGCATTTATATTGAAGTATTAAATGTGATTATTAATTTATTTATCACAAATTTTTTACATTTGGGCAACCAGTTGTGGCTAAAAAATATTTCTCACTTTTATGTTTATCTCTATTGAGGCGAACATGTGACTTGTTTGAAAAATGAAAAAATTTTATATTTTCCTCGAAGTTCTTCGACGCGATCCCTAGAATTTATTTCTGTGTCCTTGATACTCCAACCTCCCCTACAATTTCTATGATTTATCCAAAGTTTACACATTTTATGCATATTTTTTAAATAAACAACCTAGTAGATCAATTTGAAACAGACATACCTAGTGTAAATTTATAGTTGCTGACCAATACATTTTCAAGAATTTTTTACAGTGTATATTATTAATAAATTTATAAACTTTGATTGAATCTATTTTGGTAAGTTATAAAAGAGACAATATTTTTTATAAAATTATTTAAATTAAAAATCTTGGTTTTTAAAGAACATAAGTTTCTGTATTTCTACATACAAATTTAACTTATATATTTCTTTTGCAGGATCGAACATTGCAACTTAACCAGTATTATAGATAAATACACCACACATATCAACAAATTTTAATTAGTTAAATAGGCATTTTAAAAGGTTATATTAGGTAATTATATTTTATCACTGCTTAGTTATTTTCAACGTTGGATTAAAAAGCATCAATTCTGTTTAATGGCTTATTTGTATTATAAAAATGCCTTAAAGTAATTATAATTTTATTTTTTGCAATAAACGACTTAACTTACTGATATGATTATGTTAAACTTACCGCTTTAATCGTAAGGCTTTTCTGTGCTTCACCGATTACCACCAACCAGTAGGTCCTGCCAAACCGCGAAATTGAAATGCTGCAATACGCACTAACAATAAACAATATTAATTTCAAACTAGAACACTGATGCGTGGGTCAAATAAAAACAGTCCACCGACTCGTTATCAGTGAATAATCTCCTTTAATTAATAACCTATCCCAACGTCAATAATACGTCACACACTAACTTGTCGAGTGATAATTATTGTTCAGGCTAATGAACGTGTTCTCTCGCGAAAGGTTCGACTCGCAATGCGATCGTCGAACGACGCGCTTACAGCCCTTCTCTGAGAGCTTTTAGAGCTTTTGACAAAACGCGCAGAATGCCAAAAGCCCTCCTGGAGGGGGTGAAATGTGGGATGGCCATTCGACGGGGGTGCAGGAGCGCCTCTCCATGTCAAATGGGTAATAAGCGAGAGAAACGGTTTTGATTGACACCGCGTGCTCTCACTATCCCAATTCATCTAATTGGAATAACGTTCTTCTCTCTGACGGACTTCTGACAGTTTGACTCGAGGTGTATTTCGAAAACGAATGACACAATTTAACCTTCTTTCCTATTTTATGAAACAAATGATCAGTGGTGGTCAGTCAGTCTTTATATGTTATCATTAAAACAAATTGCTAAGATCTTGGCTGGTTAGGTTATGTAAATACCACATCCAAAAAGTGATTTTATAAATTCCCCTCCCTCTTCCCATAATAATTTTTTTAACTAAACGAAATACGTTTGTCGGGATAAAATTCAAATTAAGTGCTATATTTTATACTTATTTTAGTTTTTAAATTTTCTTTGTAGATTATTATTAAAAGTTGTATTTTTAAAATCTAATAAACTAAAAATATAATTCTTTTACAGAAATATATTTTTATATTCTTATATGTCGAATCATAAAAACCTACATTTTTATGAGGTTAGCCTAGTCCAAAGAGGTTTTAGAATAATAGAGATCATCAAACCCATTCCAAATCATAGAATTTTTTACAGTTAAAATTTCCATGAATACGTGAAAACAAAACCATACCATTTTATGCATCACAACAAAGCCTAGTCGTGTACTCCACACATTTGTTTATTTATTCTTGCAAATTACGCAATATTCTACCATGGTTCGGAATTTAATTCGCTTTGTTTCAAAAGGCAAACCGATATCCTTAAAATAGCACTAAAATCGATTATAATCAAAATGAAATTACTAGTGAAAAATTAATATCATATGATATTCAAATAATTGAAAATGTAAATAACATTTTTTAAATCCTAAGATTTCTTACATAGTGCTCCGACTTAGCAATAATAATCATCGCCAGGCGGTTATCATCGCTACACAACTACTCATGAAATTTAATTTGGACAAAATTTATCTTGTCTGGTCTGTCTCTATTTTAACCTAAAACCTCTTTGAGTTAGCCCAATCTAATTTTGTTAGTCGTTACTTGGTGTAAATCCATACTAATTTGTGATTATGATAATTAAAACACATTCTTACTTAAAATACCACTAGTATTTTTTATTGACGGTACATGTCTCACAGCCAGGGGCGGATCCAGCCTCTCTCTTTGGGGGGGGGGGGCGGTAATATCACAAAAGTACAGTATGGCAAGAAAAATAAGTTGTCAACGGGGGGGGGGGGGGGGAGTGCAAGCAGCATACTCATTCCTAATATAAAAGGCATAATGGGTTCTATTTTCCTGAACTCAAAGCTTTTGGGAGGGGGGGGGGAGGGCGATCGCAAGCATACAGACTCCTATACTCTATTCAAGAACTAGAGAGAGTAATAAAACTGTTACCGAAACCTCTAACGTACCTGCTCCAGTGCCGCAGGTAACTGAGAACTGCCGTAAATCTAATTATATTTTATTATATTTAAATATATTTTATAAATTTACTGCAACATAGAATTTCTGATAGTTTAATTTAATTTCTGTCAGTGATCAAAGTACAACTTACAGTTTTTTCTTGTTTACGCTTGTTTTTATATATTATTTGAGATTAGTGAGATACCCAAAAGATATGGCTTTCACCTCTATATTTATTCCAAAATCGTTAAACCAGGGCATTTTTCCTCAACGAAAAACTTTTTACGATGAATGTTTATGATGCCTTTAGATATCAATATCTAGATAATAATGTTAAAAGCTCTGTTGAGATATGTTCCAACATGACAGGAGTTGGAAAATCTACTATGTACCGAATACTGAAGGAGAAAAAAACGACTGGAATTGTTAATACCCCCAAGCCACATCGATCACAGGCAAACGAAAAACCTCGTTGGAAGAAGAGATGAAAACTGCAATTAAAGGGGTTGTATATACATTTTATTATGAGAAGCAGATCCCAACCATCTACAAAATTCTAACTTAAATCATTGAAGATCGCAATTTACCTGAAATTAAAAGAACTGATCTCTGGAAATTGCTCAGAGAACTTAATTTTGCTGGGAAAAACCAGATAGAAAATCTGTTCTTATAAATCGTCCGGAAACTGTCCGTTGGAGACGTAAATATCTCTCTCAAGTAAAAGGTAGAGTTGCTAGAAATAACACAATTAATAAAATTAGTAATTTAACTAAACTTTTGAAAGATTTTCTTGAATAAAGTTACTGCGGAAAATTGGGAAAAATCCATATAATAAAAGAATAAAACAAAATGTGAGAACTCGATCTCATAATCGGTGAGATAGAGGAACCAATTATAATTAATTTTAGCGAAGATAGTTTCACTGATTTTGATTAGGAATTAGATACGTAATGTTTACTAGTGTAAACACAATTTATTATTTAAATTTTTGTTTTTGTTGTATTTTATTGTTTAATGTTGTTTAAGTGTTTTTTTTTTATTTTTTTACATATTTTTATTTTAGTGTGTCCCACTCGTTAATTTTATATATATTTAATTCTAATTAGCCGTAAGTTTTTTTATTATTTTATAATTGTATTTGTGTCTTTTTCTTAAGCGTGTACAATTAACACGTTTATCTTATTTTTTTGGGGCTATCGTATTTCCATATATAAAAGTTAATTAAATTAAGATATCAGTACAATAGAAATAAAAATAAGTAGGTCTAATTTTTATTTACAACATAAAAAAAGTAATTACATTTGAATCCCTTTTAGTGTTTAATTGTAATTCTGCAGATGGTTTAAGAAATAAATAAACTGAAACGTCAATGTCCTAAAATTGTTTTTAATTAATAATAAAATGACCGATAGCCCCAAAAATATTTTAATATTATATGGACGAATTTATTTTTTTATATATGTTTAACTTTTTGTATTTTTGACAATGGATATTTTGTAAGTATTTAAATTATAACTTAGAATTTTTTGAGAGAATAATCCTACGTTTTAGTCTATTATTATAGACCGCTATTTTTGATTATAAAATTTCTAACCCATTCCTATGAAAAATATATGTGTCTAACAAATTTTGCTAAAAACACCGAACTAAAGAACACAGGTAGTTTGCGAAGAGAAAAAGGGTAAAAAATGATTTATTACTCTCTCTAGTTCTTGAATAAACTATAGTATAGGAGGAAAAATCGGGTCCATTTTCCTAAACTCAAAGCTCATGGGGGGGGGGGGGGCGATCGCCCCCACCGCCCCCCCCCTTGGATCCGCGCCTGCTCACAGCACGACAGCTTCAGTGATACATGTTCTACCGTCAACAAAAAATACAAGTGGAAATTCAAGAATATTCTTACTTGTCACAATCGTAAATTAATTCAATACGTTGTATATTTTTGGTGGGATGGAATTATCACGACTTTCTGCTAAATTTTATTTTACACAGACTACACTTTCGACTTACATTAATATTCTCTACATTAAAATTACATCTGCTAATTTGATAGTTTCAAAGCGTAAAATTAAAAAATCTTATATTTGTGCCAAATTTTAAGCTGACAAGGTGAAATCAAAATTTTCTTTATTTGAATCCTAAACTGAATTTGACACTAAATTTCAAATTCCTAAGTATAAGTACATTACTTATAATTTGGAGGAATGTGTGACTAAATCTTCTAGTACGTTTAAAATAGACTTTAAATCAATTTTTGGCTCAAAACTGAGTAGTAGTTTTGTTTCTACAAACCTTTATGTTTTTAAGAAGTGCTCTTCGTAATTATTTACAAATGCAAATACTTTCTAACAGTACTGACTTTTAAATACTTTTCTCCTTCTTATGAAAATTTAAACAGTGGCAAAAACTCAATTATTTCGATAAAACTTTGTGCGAGCAGTAATTAATAATACAAATAAATAGTACTCTACAATGACAAAACGTAAAAATTTATATTTACCACCGAAATTTTAACGATAACATTAACTACCAATGACAGATATTTTTATTTAATTTTAATCATAAATTACCGAAAAACATATTAAGGGAACAGTTTCCTTTCATTACAATATTATCTTTTTTAATTAAAAATTCCCAGAGGTGGCAATTCTTGGCATTATTAATACAATTGTTTTAACAAAAGTATCTCTTTAGTTAACCTTAAATAGCCAGACAAAAGAAATTAAACTTTAACTGTTTATTTTCTGGCACCCAATATTTAAAAAATAAATGTTTAAAAAATAATCACTGCCTCTCCTTCCAGTTAAAAAACATTGTCTTTACAATCATAAGTACTTTATACTAACTACATACCTATAAATGTAATTCCATAGGATGTAAGATATAGCATGTATAATAAATTTTTAAATGGGACTAATTTTAATATAACATTGAGTTATTTTAAATTAATTACAATACCTACTAAACAGGTAAAATTTGCCGACGTTTTGAAAAACTAATCTTTATTTATGTAATTTCTTTAAATTATTTTATATTTTGCATAACAAAGGACAACAGGGTTTGTATTAAAAATAAATATTATCTTATTCTTTCTGGTAGTATATCCAGGTTCGAAACAGAAAGTAACTCAAATGAAAACTAATAAAAATTCCGAAAATTAAACATGGGTTTTTCGCATGACGCTAAACCACAGGTTGGGAGATAATTCTTCAAATATTTCTTTCTTAAGTTTTGGTACTCACTTAAGCTTTCGCCTGACAATTTTTGTTGAACTTGTAATCAAGACTTAAACAGATTTAAATATACATATATACAGCATCATACTTGATACGACTTTGTTATTATATCAAAAGAGATAATTTTTAAAATAATCAAGATCACAAACGGAGATTGCCAAATTCTCACAAAATATTGTCCTTTTTCATTTTATATTTTCGTAAGTTTATAATCATTCAACTGTTAAATTTTTCAACTAAAATATCAAAATCAGAATGATATTGAGTCCTCGGATTTTAGAATTTTATTATTATGCAAAACGCCAATTGATAAAGACACACACCTGATTCTTTACCTCGTCCATAAAATATGTCTATCCTCTCACAATTCAATCACAAATGTTTAATACATTGAAATTATTAATTCGTTGCAGAGTTATACACATATTGTATAAATGCAGTATTTATCCTTCAAGTTGAGCCAGTGAACGTGTTTAATGCAATAGATCACTTGAACAGTAAATTGGATACCGGACCCGACGGGATACCAGTCATATTTGTTAAGAATTATCAGGGTGTTTTATCAGCAGTGTTGGCTCAGATTTCTAATGTCTCTTTATCAACGGGTGTTTTCCCAAAAGTATGGAAAACTACTAACATTACGCCAGTCTATAGGAATGGAGACAGAGCTAACGCCGAAAATTATCGTGGAATTTCGAAATTTTCACTATTTAGTAAGATGTTTGAGGGTATTGTTTACTAAAAGATGTGTCCTCTTTTTAGGCATGTGTTAGCGACTTCACAGCATGGCTTTATGGTAGGTCGATCAACTACTACTCATCTGCTTGTTTATGAGCATGGTGGAGGTTTTGGAGGAGCGGTGCGAAGTGAACGCTATTTACACTGACTCCTCCAAGGCTTTCGTCAAGGTTAACCATCAACTTCTTATTTACAAGCTGGAAGGCTTAGGCATCCATGGATCATTTCAACAATGGATAAATAGTTACCTGTCTGATAGAGTACAGCGAGTAAAAATTAACAACTGCGAATCATCTGATATATATGTTACCTCTGGTGTTCTTCAAGGTGCTCACCTGGCCCCGCTCCTTTTTAACTGCTTTCTTAACGATATTGAGGACATCATAACTTTCAGTCGATGTCTTCTTTATGTAGATGATATAAAGATATTTCGGGTTGTCGGGAGTAGCAACGACTGTGAGGGCATTCAGCAGAATCTAGCTCGATTCTCTGAATGGTGTAAGTTAAATTTTATGCACTGCAATATTAATAAATGTTCAATTATAAGTTTTCACCCTGAAAGGGATTGGATAACTTTTGATTACTTTCTTGATAATAACATGATTAATCGTGTTGAATGTGTGAAGGATCTGGGTGTTACATTTGATAGGGAGTTGCGCTTCAACACACATATTGATAATATTGTGGATAGGGGTTTGAAGTTGCTCGGGTTTGTGAAGAGAATTCTTACAGATTTTAATAGTGTAGACTGTTTTAACGTGATATACTGCTCTGTAGTTCGATCAATCTTAGAATATGCGTCCCAAGTTTGGTCACCTCATTATTTTACATACAAAGGAAAAAGTGGAAAGAGTACAAAGAAAGTTTTAAAGTTTCATTGCCTTTAAACCGAGAATGCAGCAGAAGCGGTCTGTAAATGATGATACTGCCGATGCTTTGAGGTTGCTAACATTGTGTGTGAGATGCATATATCTTGACCTCGTTCTACTTTATAAGATTGTTAACTCTTATATTGATTCGCCTGAACTACTCAATAATATTGGATTATCGGTTCTTCAAAGAGTTTTTAGAGCGCACAATTTGTTTGAGGTGACATATCACCGTGTTTGCATTTTATTTTTGAAATGGATTGTATTTACTTGATCCGTTAGTATACTATTGTTATTATTATTTAAATATTACAAAATTTTTAATCGTTAATACCTTTATTTTAGAAAAGTGGGCATAATTTAGGTTTCATATCAATTTTTTCTAAGACTTTATAATTTAATCTCGTATTAGTTGTGATGTCTTAATAATTTCTGATTTTATATTTTTTATCGTCACATCTCTAAAATCAATTTTTTTTATGGAACTAAATGGAATATATGGAAATACTTGTTTATTTCGTAGTGAAGCAATATTTCAATTTCATTGTTTAACAATTTCTATTTTAGCTTGCTATCTCGCTAGAATATTATCGTTGATCTTGTGTTTACATTCTTTGTTAAGAACTTCTTACAATACAATTTTTTTTATTTAAATAAAGAAACTAGTTAAATCTAAAGCGAACTTTTAAACAGGCAAAACTGAAAATTTAGAAATAAGAAAATACTAATTTTAAGACAAAGCAAGGACACAAAGTTATTGGCTACTATGAATTTTGTTTAATTTAGTGCGATTTAAATATATCTACTAAAGAACGAGGAAATTAGTAAAATATATTTTTCATCATAAAAATATTTAAAAAAAATGATATTCCTAAAATAATGTACCGAATAAGTTCTAAAAAAATGAATGAAACAATATGACAGTAATAAAATTATATATTACATAGTGATTAAAAAATTAATTTGGACCAGGTTCTGCACCAATAAACTCCTTAATTTCAATAAGGGTAGCCTTTAAAGACTTAATTTCACCCCACAGCGAATGAATTTCTCTATGTTCCTGGATTACATGTTTGTCCATATCATTCCTTTGCTCGCCAAATATTCTTTCAATTTCATCAAACCGGAAATTACCATGTGCTATATTTTTATGTGCGGTGTTGATAACATCATTCAATTTCTCTTGTAATTCAAACAAAGTTGTATTTCCTTTTAACAGATCAATTTTAATCTCAGATAAGACATCTTCAATGCGATTATTTAATTTATTCAGAGTACTTGACATATCGATAATAGTAGCGTTAATATATTCAAATTTGTTATCAACTACATATCGACGCTGTTCTTCTTTAATATCAAATTCAGTTATTTTTTCTCGTAAATTTGTTATTTCTTGCTTCAACTCCAAAAAATGCATATATTCCTCGATTCGATTTGTTTCCGTTTTATTAGATAGGTCTTTAAATTGATCTTCTAACTTATTTAACCTTTCATCTACTTTGGTCTGGATAGTATTATTTAAAGCCTCAAATTTTGACTCTAAATCGGCTACACTCATTTGTGCACTCAATCCGTTACTCAATTCAGTTCTGGCACCATTTATTTCCTCTTGTAGTTTCAACATGTTTTGGTCATGCTGAATTCGGCTATTATTAATTTCCGTTTTTAAAGCTCCAATTTGTTCGTTTAGACTTATGACAAAGTTGTTTTGCTCATTCTTGATTATTCGAAGCTCCGCTATCGTATTTTCAACTTTTTCATTTAAAGTTGTTACTTGAAGATCATATTTTTGAAAGATTAATTTTTCGTTTGATATAGTTTCATCAATTTTGTTCGCTAAATGTTCGATTTTGGCTAAAATATTTTCATTGTCAGAACAGTGCTGCGTTTTACTTGTAAATTGTTCAACTGGGATATGAATTTTATGAGATATCCAATCTAAAAATGGTATAAAATTTAGAACCATATCGTTTCTAGTGCAACTTGAACTTGCTATGACGCATTGAGGTGTATTTGTTTGAAATCCAATTATCTTATCGTCAACTTGTACTGCATTCCCTAATAAGTTTAAGCGGTTTTTTGTAAACCAGTGAACGCAGAGTTCTTGACTTTTTAGAAAGTCGTTCCCGAAAAGATAACTACAAGTATCTTGGTTACGTATTTGAACGGTAGCAAATTTTATATCTTCATCTTTAGAAACTAACCATCCACTGACATTTGCAAATTTTCCTTCGATTAATTGAGTCTCTTGTCTAGAAATTAATTTTCCAGGGTGAACTCCACTATTTATGGTAGCTGGTGAAGGAAGTTTTATTAAAGCAATATTATTTAGATAATGGTCTCTAATTCTTGCGAAATCTTCATGAATAAAAATGTCAGAGGAATCATATACTTGAGTATTTGGTTCCGAATGATGAGACACATAATAAGGATATCCACGAAATCCTAAGTAGATTTTGACACTCGATGACCTATAATTAAAAAAAAAAGAACTAGAATACAATTTGTGTCAAAAATGTTCAAAAGCAATTTAAATTGTAAAAAAAACGCCGTTCTTAACTGTCTCGTTATTGTTATATAAATGAATTAACTGATGATTTTCCGCCAACGACCTTTTAATTATTCGTAAAATTCAATATCAGATTGAAATAATCTTTAACAAATTTAAGTTCACGATTGTATAATTCTTAATTAAATTACAAAGAAAACTTTAAAATGATATTTTTTGCATCAAGGTTGAAACTTTTTACCGTGACCACACCAAAAGGTAGAACTACCCTGCTATTGAACACTTGAAGAAAAAAACTCATATTTTCACAGTTATATTTTTAGTGATATTACAAATTTTAAAACAATGAGAATAGTAAACAGATTTATTAACGTATGTTATCATTCTAAAAAGTGTAAATGAAAGAGAGAAAAAGAAAACATTTATAATTTACAACGCATTTGTCCAGTTTTGTTATTGATAATAAGATATAATTTTAGAGTAAATAAATAAATGCATAGTTATTTATGTATATCAACTGCAAGTATATTTTTCATCATCTACAATTTTAAGTAGTTGACGATAGGCAAGTCGTACAAAATTATCATTTTTAACATTGTTGAAAATTGACAATAATGGACAAAAATATACAAATTTAAGTATACAAGTGCATTTCTTTTAAATCGGAACATAAACTTTCACGAGGTAAATATTTAAACCCTTATTAGGTATATTTTCACTAAAACAATCTTAGTGATTCTTAAAATTCATGTAACTTATGTGAAACCTAAAGAATACATTAGAAAACAAATTTTGTTAAAAATGTTCAATACACTTAACTCTCTCTCTCTCTCTCTCTCTCTCTCTCTCTCTCTAACAGCGTTTACGAATGAAGTCTCCTTTGGTACCAACGGAACACTGAATAAGTAGAACGTTAGAATTTGGTCTTGGGAAGGTTCCAATGTGATACATTTTCATTGGTAGAAAAACGTGAATATATGGGTTAAAATTTTAGAGAACGCTACCAAACAATACTACGAACTTTTGCAAATGGAGGTGGGTCCGGCGTTTGCACAAAGAAAGGAAGATATCAGATTTCAACACGATAAAGGTCCAGCCCACGGGGCAGTTGTTGTAAATGAGTATTTAAATAACAATTCTGGAACGCTAGATTGAATGTAATTGTCTTTTTAAGTGGTTCGCGCGAATCCCAAATATCTCGTCTTTGAACTTCTTCTCTCACCCAAAGTTTTTGCTACTATAGGATATATAAAAGAGTTAAAAAATAGAATTACTGAAGTTCGTGTAGCATCTCAACGAAAGAGTTGTCAAATATGTTAGAAAGCATTTCTATGGCCAGGTTGGGCATTGTATAGCTGTTAATGGGGAACACATTGACCATGTGTTATAAATTAATTTGATTTTTAGTAAATTTAAAATTTTCTATATCCAGTTTTAATGTTTCAATTAAAAAACACTTTTATACTGATGTAGATAGCCACGATGTATTTTTCCTGTTAACAGCATTATCAAAATATTCATGTTTCTCAAAGATATGTAATAAATTAAAAAGTGTTCTTTTTTTATTTATTTAATACACTTTTGGATATTTGTATTCTTAGGTTTAGATTACATATATTCTAAGAGTCGGTAGGTTTGTTTTATTGTTAGTAAAAGTGTGCTTACGGTACAAAATGTAATGTGCTGTGTGTTACAGAACATTGGAAAACTAGTGACCAACTTGTAAATTATGGGATTAGGGGTTTTAAATTAGTTAGTAGTTTTTGTAAAACAGAAGTACACCAACATGGAAGAAGTGCCATTTATGTAGATAAGGAAATAATATGAAAAGATTTTATAATAGTTTACCAAATTATATTAAAACTTGTGGAAATATTAAGAAACTGAAGAAAAGTCTATATAAAGTGTTGAAAGACATTGAACCATACAATGTTGAAGAGTACTTGAATAAAATTGTAAGCATAAGACTATAGGACCAGTGTTAAGAGATACTTTCTTGTATGACACTATTTCGCTTTATATTTATTAATGTAATTCTAAAATAAAGATTGTTATTGTTATTATTAAGAGGGATGTAAATATTTACTACATAAAAAGTTATATTCCGAGTTAAAAGAAATGCGCTCTATATTTATTTCCCTAACACTGTATATCCTTAGTCTACAAGATATGTTTCGAAAATATTTTTTGTTGCCTAAAAATATTATCATTTAATATACACATACCAATTTAAAAAATAAATAGCAATAGAAAAATTAATGACGTATATACAGTTTGTCCCTCGATTTGATCTAGCAAGCTTGGTTCAATTAACTAATAAGAGTGTATTTTTTAAATCTTACCCATAAACACAGTATGCTGACGTTATCACATAATTGTTAGCTATAAGAATACCCCCGCATACCATCCTTGCATGTATTACAGCATGAAATGGAAATAATTCAGGTGTGGTGTCGATAAGATCCGGTAATTCATGTGTTTTCTGAAAATCAATTAAAACTTTAAGAATAGAAAACACTCCTGGAAAATATTGGTTACATATATAACAATTATCTCCAAATTCAGTCCATTTGTAAAACTAAATTAAAGAAGTTGCAGAAAAGTAAACAAGCCGTAATATTATTTATCATAAATATGCCAATTACAGTAAGCAAAGATAACCACAAGAATAGTTCGGTTACGCACAAATAAAATTGTATGATTTCTTGACATTTTATTACAATTTTTTATATAATTTTTTCGACGAATTAATACATTTTATAAGGACTCATGATTGGGTTACCATCTAAATGGTTTTGAATGAAAATAAGCTAACTAATAAGTACAGATACTAAGTAAATATATAAAATTTGACTATCCAAGTTGATGTATACCTAAAACTAATACCAATCACTATGTAACCACAATTCAGTATATAAAGAATTACTTACCACTAAATTGATATAATTATAAAAATATAAAGAAAAAAATAATAACTGAAACTTCATTTTTGGAGGTTAACAAGAACGAACACTCTTCAACAAACTTAAAGCATAATGCACACAATCAATTCTGACTTCTTTATCTCAAAAGAATCGTTCAGTGTTCGGTATATTTTCAACAGTATATAATCAATTCTGCGAATATAAACATCTGTTGAGTTGTTTTAATACACTGCTCACCTTACTTCACATTGTCTGTAACAATTAAATGAATTTTTAAACAAGCTTTTTTTTTCATTAATGGTTTCTCGTTGCATTATAATAAATTTTTTACTTAAAATAAAATTTATATTGACTGATAGATTTGGTGGATTACATATAGGTAATTAATTCCAACATATATTTATTTTAAGGTAGTTTTTGGGAGCACTCTTTCAAATTTCTTTAAAAATTATATATATATATATATATATATATATATATATATATATATATATATATATATATATGTTATGTCGAATATTCTCACGGGTGTGAAGTGCAATCGAAGGTTCTCAGGCATCCCGTGTATGTGCTGAGTCCCTCTCAGGACGCGAACGCTCGTAGACGACATACAGGGAGCTTTGAAAATGGTGGATGAGATTTCACCGAAACATCAGCTGCCTTACAGTCCTGAGAGGGATTCAGCACATACACGGGATGCCCGAAAACCTTCGATGTATATATATATATATATATATATATATATATATATATATATATATATATATATATATATATTAGAATTAACCAATATTTCGATAAAAATAACCAATACCTGCCCAATTTTTAATATATTTACCGTGATTTTCTCTAGACCAATGGCAATATAAAATTTTGAAAATCAATGAGTAAGTCAATATCAAAATAGTAGCAGTGATTTTTTCTTACATGTTATAAATAATAATACACTAAACTACAACCAAATGAAAAAAAAAATAATTTAGTAAAAAATCAATTAAATGTTGAAGTTTAAGAAAGCTTTAAAAAATGCAATAGTTATTCGAAGCAGTATATATTCTGACTAATAGTTTTATTCGATATTATAATATTATTTACCCAGTATTTAATCAACTTTTATTTCACAACAATCTTAACAGTATCGGACTGGGAAATGACAGCTAGCAGGCAAATTTTAGGATTGTGCCATTCTTGAGTAGCTGTCATATTCTTGGTCTACTGTACTGCCACATCAGTCAATGTTATTTAAAGTGTAGAGACTTACAAAGATTTGGAAATAAAAGTGTCAAACTTAATAATAAGGATGTTATCGATTTGGTTTCACGTGAGATCTCACTAAGGTTTATCGTTGGTCTGTTCGTATCGATACTTAGTTCGTAGCACAAGCGAGATATTAACTTGAAAATGGCCCGATTAATCTATATTCACGGGCCCCTCCCGTTAGTCGGTAGCTAGTTCGATGCTGGTTTTGGCGACTAGGCAAGATAAATCATCAAGTTACTAAGCATAAATCCCAATACTTATAAACCTTGGAAAATCTGAAATGACCATCAAGATTTTGGTATTTTATAATTGGGAATTACCGATAATGTTGTAGAGTAATTATTATTATTATAATTATTATGCTATGGAAAGTCGAAGTAAGCTTTTAGTAATATGTACAAGAGATAGGCCATTATGTTTTATTTTTCAAAAACAGCTAGATTCACTAAGAAGGTTTAAGACTTAGACCCGATCCAATTTGCCGTAGAAGTTAGATCTTCTAGTCGTCCGGTTCTATTTTTTTTGACATTGTCATAATTTGTGTGATATATGTCAACAAATAAATGCTTATGCAGGAATATTGAGTATAAAAACCTAACGATAAAATATATGTGCGTGTAAAATATGTAAAACAAAAAATTTTTATCCCGCAAAAAAATAAAATTCTCTTTTTTTACGTTTGTATTTTGAAGGTTCAAAACTTGTTAGACTTATTGTTGCTCTTGTCAATTTTAAGTCTCTACTGTGAACTTATACTGATTTTAAAGTTAAACCATGTTAGTGACTTATAAACTATAAGTTTAAACAAATAATGCAGACTGTATTAGTCTCATGAGTCGTAATGCATAATATCAAATTTATCAAAATTTCGAAAGGAACACCAATAAGTAACAATTTAATCTTAAATAAAGGTTAAAAATGACAAAAATATATAAGTTTTAGAGAACATACCCATCATTTGGCAAAAATATTTGTTAACGTTTATTATTTTTTTTTATTATGTTATCTACATTTAAAAAAGTGTCTTGACATATTTACGTCCTTCGAACATGAATCATTCAAATACAAAAAAAGTTACATGTATATAGTAATTATACTCTATCAGTTTTTACAGTTTTTTCATACGCACTCATTTTAAGAATTTTGAAGGTTTTTATTTAACTTAACTTTGTACATCTAACTGTTTGGAAATTAAATTTTGTAACTTATTACAATTACAAACATTCATACATCCAATGGAGCTGAAATTTCGCATATGCCAATATCAACGGTAAGACAATGTTATAATACTTTACTACACGTGCCTGGGGGTCTGTCTGTCTGTAATGGAATCTCGTACTTGTATATCTAACAGTTCCACATTTTTGGCTGAAAGCAAATAACAGTAAAAATAAAAAATAAATTAAGTAAAAACACCTTTTTAAAGGCAAGCTTTTATTCAACAATATATCACTCTAAATATTCAATGTGTCCCACGACGAATTGCCGCGATAGATTTCTCGAAAAACAGACTGAAAAATTTTTTAAATTTGGAAATTGTTTAAATTTAGCAGTAGTAAATAAAACCGATGGGGGCAATTCGGCTAAAATATTTTTAAGATGGTGGCACTTCCGGTTATAACGGAAGCTGATCCCTTCTTGATTATTTTAAATGGAACACCCTATATGTTATTTCATACTATATACCTAAGTCTAACTGTTTACGTCATATTTTAAATTTTTGGCAAGCCTAAACATAACTATCTATTTCTCCTTTAAGAAAGTCTTTATTATTTAATTGAGGTTGGTTTTAGTCTAGAAGGGGATCTACTTTAATGTACTGTATTAATATTTTTGATAATAAATAAATACAGAGTGATCAAAAACTAACAATAAATATTAATTTGAAAAATTCGTTAAAAGTCAATTTTTTTAAATGTAAACCCCTATTTTTATCGTGTTATCTTATTTGGCACTAATAATAAAGGTGACTTTGAGTAAGATTGTCTATTTGAAAATTTGTAATTTCTGAAATATTGGCAATTTTACAAATTTGTATTGTAAAAACGTTATACGGCTTTTAAGTTTTTTTATTAGTTGGTCATGACGGCGAAACGCGATGATAGACAACTATAGAACACCACAGAAATGCCACTATTTCTTTCCATTTGATAACTATTAATAAAAATCATGCTGAGGTGCTTAAATTATACGAATGAAGATTATTTAAATTTGTTTATTATCTATAAGGAACATGCCAGACATTTGCTGATAAATATCCAGATAAACAGAAACCGTCACAGAGCAGTGTTAAAGAAATATTGAATAGTTTCAAAAAGTTTGGAAACTATTTTCAATGATGATAATGTCAAAATTGCAATTCTGGGATATTTTGCGGCATATCCTATGAGATCGTTGAGGCATGGCTTTACAAACAGAAATCTCGAAGAGCTCAATACATAGAATTCTGTTAAAACACACTTCTACTTTTATTTAATATCTTTTGGTCTATATCTAAGAGATATTTATTTGCCGAAAAGAGTGCAATTTTGCGAATTTATATTAATGATGATACAAGACGACCTACCACACAGAACCGTTCCAGTTACCTACTTTTTACAAGTAACATTTTATAATAAGTAGATTGTCAGCAATGGACCTTTTCTGTGGCCTCCTCTTTCTCCTGATTTGTCTGTCTTAGATTATTTTATATGGAGAATGATAAAAAAATCGTTTATTTTAATTCAGTGATAATGATGGAGGACTGTATGGAAAGGGTAAGAAACGCGTTCGATATTTATCTCCAGATTCAGTTAAAGTGGCTACCCACGACGAACTAACTGGGAGATGCGAAAAATGTTTAGAAGTTCAGGGTGGAAATTTTGAACATTGATTAAAATAAATTGTTTCCCTGTGAAGATAAGTTGTTTCGTATTTTTACAATACAAAAATGTTAAATCCAGAAGTAAACCAATCCCAATTAAATAATAAAGCGTTTCATATAAGAGAAATTGATAGTTGTGTTTAGACCTGCAAACACCATTTTTTATTTAAAATTTAAAATATGTCAAAAACAGTTAGACTTAGTATAGGACATTATACATGAAATATGTCTAAAATTTTACGAAAAATCTAAAAATTAAATAACATATAGGGAGTTCCATTTAAAATAAGCAAGAAGGCATTTCCTTCCGGTATAACCGGGAGTGCCAGTATCTTGAAAATATTTTAGCCGATTTGCCCCTGTCGGCTTTAGTAAACTTATAGGTTTAAAAATTTTTCCAGTCTATTTTCCGGAAATCGATCGCGGCAGTTCGTCGTGGGACACACTGTATAATAAATCAGATAAATTAACTTTTCCAAGAATATTAAACAATTCCAAGTTTGTCATCAATTATTACACTATTGCAAGAATAAAGGCAAGTGGCGTAGAAGATTTTACAAGGCTCGCAACAAGGTTTTAAAATGGTATATACACATAGCAAAAATGTACAATTAGTACACTAGTTGCAAAATAAAACAGTTCGTAATTTATTTTTTCATTTTTTAGTTCAATTTGTTAAGGTTTGTTAATTTTTTTAAGATTTTTTTCATTTTTATAGGTTTTAATTAGTTTTTAAAATGGATAGCCCTAATAACAGTGTAATACGAATGCATGAACGAAGTTTCAACAAAAATAGAAATGAGAAGCAATTGCGTTAAGTTAAGGTGAAAACATCTGATCCACCATTTTTTTTTTGGTTTTTTTTTTCAGATTTTAGTCTCTTTGCAACAAATCTACCGTGAACATATTTTTACGGGAACACTTCCTTAAGGATATCCCTTACAATATGGTAAAAATCGACTGAAACCATCTAGCTGTTATCAAAAATTATGGTCAAAAAAGTACGCTCAGCCAGAAATTTTTTCAGTTTTTTTTTCCAATTTTTAAAACCCTTTTAAGGCTCCCGTGAAAATATTTTTACGGGATACCCTTTGGGGTACCCTCTACTAAAAAACACATCAACATATCTCACTTTATCAAAAGTTATATGCGAATAAAGTCGGTTAAAAAATTCGTTGGCCAACAATTTTTTTATAGTTTGCTTTGAAATAAACCTATCTAGGAAATATTTTTATCGGACCACCTTGACGAACCCTTTAGAACATGCTGAAAATCTCATCAAAAATAAATACGTCGAATTGATTACCTGCTTTTTTTGAAATCTTAAATATTGCAGGAGAAAAAGTTCTGTTTTAGTAGAATTAATTATATAGATTTTTTACAGAAATCAAAGAAGCTGGGAATACTTACTTCGTAGTATTAACATCGTACTACGATTTAAAAACATTCTAACAATAATTTTAAACAATCTGACTATCTGGATATTATAACAAGAAAAATGAAATTTAGCTACTATTTTTGAGAATCAATAAAATATATATCTTCATAAGTATTGTTTTTATTTTGAACTTTTCAATTAAACCTTAATGTTATACGAAATTTTTTTCATATAAAATTTTAAGGTATTCCATTATCATACTTACGATAAATGAGATTTTTTTTTAGATTTAACCTTTTAATAGAATGTTCAAAATCATATAAAACAAAAAAATACTAACCCATATTTCAAAACTTGTTTTCCAGTTTGTTGAATATTGTTACCATTCAAAGTTTGTTTTTCACACTGTATATGGATCATAAGAAAACCAGTAACAATCAGATATATTTTTAGCTGAAGAAGGACGTAATTTCCTAAAAGCTTGCATAATCAGTATTTAAGGCGACACCGTGGGAAAGAGTAACAACAGGGTGTCCCTGCCACCAATCCCCATTATATGCTATTCGCCACTCCATTGTGATGCATTTCAGAAGGGTATTGTAGAGCTTAGCAGCTTTTTATGTGGTTCATTGAGAAAAATAATGGTTTAAAAATTGCTTTTTAATCTAATTAGACAAGGACAGTGACTCTTGAAGCCAAACTACTGACTGTATGCATTACCAAATGAATTATGGATTTTATATAGGGTGGATTGACAAATGTGTGGCTTCTAATCGTAATTAGGTTTAATCCATTTTTTGCAATAAAATATATTTTCCAAGTTAAACAAAACATCATTTAATTATAACTACGCATTTTATATAAATCTAACTAAAAATTAAGAGAATATGTTAACCAATCACATTAGTTAACATAAAAAAGACTTGTGAGGTGCGTGTTGAGTACGCATGTTAGCATTTCGTAGCAGTTATTGGAGTTGTTAGTTTTTAAGCTAATAGAAAGCATATGTCTGTAAAATTTCATTACAAAAGATGAACTTTTTATTCGAAAGAATATTGAAACAATGGATATTAATTTTTAAAAAATATTTTGTTCTATTTCATCAATTAGTAACCAGTTACCCGTCATAATTTTCGTTGCATTTGTTTAGTAAGAACTATTACATCAAATTTTTTCAAATTTACTTTCAAGTCATTTTAGAAGTTCATATTTTGTGAATGAATGAAAAAAAAATTTATCCCTACTTCTTTACACAAAGGGAAGTACCCAAATTTTTTTTCCCAATTTCGACTCAAATCTGTTTTCAGATTACTAGAGAGCATGTACCTGCAAAATTTTAATGCTGAAGAAGCTATGATATACAAACGGACGGACATGACGATACTAAAAGGGTTATTATAGGACCGTAATAAGAAAATATTCGCAGTTTCAATGGCAATTACTATAACATATACATAATTTGTACGTTAGTGTAAGTCGCATATTTTTTTGTGTTTTTAAAATAAAATTTTAAGTTTAATATTGGCGCTTATTTATATTCACAGTTATATTCTGTACTTGGCAGCTTTGAACTTCACATCACATTACAATTTTTTGAGTAGTTTATAGTCATATTTTGTTGGATTATTAGATTTCTGTGTAATTTCAATACAAGAAAATTTTGAGCGAAAAACACCCAAAATTCCAAATTATGTGGTGCCTGAACTCATGTTACATTAAAAATCCGTTCATAATAAAAACGAGTCATCATTTACTTATAAATATTATGATACTATTAAATTAAATTTAATATTTCATTATGAATTATACGAATATTGAAACTATTTTAATAGTAATTTCCTTTAAAAGGTAACCAACCATTTGGCCTACTCTTACAATTTTTGGCTCTACTAATCTATACTTGACGTTATTGCAGTCGCGTTCTACATATTCACGAAAACATGCAATATTAAATAATTAGCTTAATTAAAACTCTCACAACTTTTGCAATTTATTACTTTTTAAACTTCTAGAAATTATGAGTTGCATTTACGCCGGCCACCGCAAGACTAAAAGGACAAATGGAAATAATGCATCGGCTAATTAAGATTAAACGAGCATTTGGGAGTTTGTTGCTTTAACATTTTTAAAGTTATGAAATGATCAACATAACCTTAACGTCCGATGTTGAGAAACCTGCGATATAATTAAATGATTTTTTTTTTTCTAAAAAGAGGGTACCCTTGTTACAATGTTGTATCTTCATTAGGAGAAAAATAAATATTGAAAAAGTCACAATTCACTATATTAGAGGTACATTGGACAAAATACGAGTTTCCAAATAAAAGAGTGTATTTTAAAAATATTTTAACTTTTGAAATAAATGCAAGGTAAAATTTTTATAAAAAAATTAAACATACTTCTAAAAGTGCGCTAAAAAGTGAAAAATAATTATAAATTTTTATATGAAATTGAAATTTTTGAAGTCGGCGCCAAACTAATACCTGATAGAATGTGATTCGCATAAACAGATTAAAAATACTTTATTTGTAATTGCTTTCTTACTATTACCAATTTGTATATATTAGTAGTTATTTATTTCATTTAGAAATAATTCGGCGCCAACTTCAAAAAATTCTATTTCATATAAAACCTTATAGTTATTTTTCACTTTTTAGCGCACTTTTAGAAGTTGGTTCAATTTTTTTATAAAAATTTTATTTTTCGATTTTTACTTTTGAATTCATTATGATATCCATAAATTATTTGAACTAAATGCTAATCGAGATTGGTGTACCTCGCAATGACTCTAAGGTGGCAAAAAAGTACTCATTTTATCCAGAATTGTGAATCACCCTAAAATGAACCACTAAAAATTCCTTGATTCTTAGAGTTCTCCAAATACCAATGAAATTGTGTCAAACAAATATTTAGTAAATCCACTATCTTAAATTTCAAATTAATTTTAGATTGCCAATATAGGCTCCAAAACATTCCAATATCGATATTTAAAGAATTTGAGATGTAAATTTCTTAGCCCAATATATTTTATATTATATATTGAGTTTGTATACGCCCCAAGAACCCCGCAATATCAGTTTTATATAAAACCGGAAAATGTAAAATTTTTAATCCCTCATATTGTATCTTATTAACCTAATAGTTGTAAAAAATTAACTTCGTATTCGTAATACACCACCCCCTAACCCCCTAATACCAAATTTGAAAAAATGCGAACAAGGTAAAATTTTCTTGCTACCATATTGGATCCACCATATTGAATTTCAAAAAAAAAAAAAATTTTAACGTCTTAATCTAATCTAAATCTAAACCCTTCAATGCCCCCTAGTACCAATTCCAGATGAAATTCAGAAATTTAAAATTTCTGAACGGTCATATTGCATCTGACGTATTAAATTTTCTTAAAATAATTTTATATTCGTTATTTACATCCTCAAAAACGATTCAGTTCCACATTTGAACAAAATCGAAAAATGTAAAATGTTTAGTCAGCTATATTGCATTCGCCAATTCATAATTTACATCGTCAAAAACCCTCTATATCAGTTTTGGAGAAAGTCGAAAAATATAAAATTTTTAAGACGTTCCGCCAGATTGAGTTTTCAAAAATTATTTTAATTTCGTAATTAACACTAATTTTTTTGTCCGCCATATTAAATCCGCCATATTGAATTTTTTAAAAATCATTTAAGTTTTTTTATCCGAGACCTCGAAAACTCCCCCATACCAATTTTGGGGAGAATCGGACAAAATTGATTTTTTCGTGCGCCATATTGGATCCGCCATATTGAATTTTTTAAATATAATTTTGGATTTGTCATGTGCGATCCTGAAAACTCGCCTTTACCAATTTTGGAGAAAATTAGACAAAATTAAATTTTTTATCCGCCATATTGGATCCGCCATTTTGAATTTTTTTAAAATAATTTCAGATTCGTTGGGTACAACCCCGAAAATTTTTCCATACCAATTTTAGAGAGAATCGGACAAGATAAATTTTTTTGGCCATCATATTGTCAGCTCCATCTTGGATTTTACTGCACCACTTTCATCTAAAAAAATATGGCACCACCGCAGCAACTTTCTGAATATGACGTAAAAAATTTCATTCAAATCGGTGCTGCCGTTCCGAAGTAATCGGTGTACATACATAAAAAAATACATACGCGACGAATTTAGAACCTCCTTCTTTTAGAAGTCGGTTAAAAAATAATTTTGTACACAAGATTTGCATACGTTCAGGAAGTTGCTGCGGTAGTCCCATATTTTTTGGGCGAAATGGGTGCAGTAAAATCCAAGATGGAGCTGACAATATAGCGGCCAAAAAAATTAATTTTATAATATTTTCTCCAAAATTGGTATGAGAGAATTTTTGGGGGTCGTACATAACAAATCTAAAATTATTTAAAAAAAATACAATATGGCGGATCCAATATGGCGCACAAAAAATTTAATTTTGTCCGAGTTTCTTCAAAATTATTAAGGGGAAGTTTTCGGGGTCGCACATAAATCTAAAATTATTATTAAAAAATTCAAAATGGCGGATCCAATATGGCTGACAAAAAAATCTATTTTGTCCGATTTTCTCCAAAATTGGTATGGGGGAGTTTTCGAGGTCACATATAAATAATCTAAAATTATTTTTTAAGAATTCAATATGGCGTATCCAATATGACGAAAAAAAAATTAATTTTGTCCGATTTCTTTCAAAATTGATATGAGGGAGTTATTGGGATCGCACATAATGAATCTGAAGATATTTAAAAAAAATAAATATGGCGGATTAAAGATTCTACTTATCTTGATTTTGTCTAAAATCAGTATTGAAGGATTTTTATTAGTGCTAATTACGTATTTAAAATATTTTTTGAAAAACTCAATCTGGCGGATTCAATATGGCGTCCTAAAAATTTTACATTATCTAAAACTGATACAGGAGGTTCTTGAGGGTGTAAATAATAAATTTAAAAGTATTTTTCCAGGATTCAGTATGGCAAATCCAATATAGCGGTCTAAAAATTTTATTCGTTTTTAAGGATATTAATAGCGAATATAAAATTATTTTTAAAAAATCTATTATGTCAGATACAATATGACGATATAGAAATTTTAAATTTCCGGATTTCACCCAAAATTGGTACTAAGGGGCTTTGAAGGGTTTAGATTTTGATTAGATTAAGACGTTAAAATTTTTTTTTTTAATTCAATATGGCGGATCCAATATGGTTGTTTGGAAATTTTACCTTATTCGCATTTTTTCAGATTTGGTATTAAGGGGTTTTCGGAGTAGTGTATTACAAATACGAAGTTAATATTTTACACCTATTAGACTAATAAGATGCAATATGAGGAGCTGAAAATTTTACATTTTTCGATTTTGTCTAAAATTGATATTATGGGGTTCTTTAGGGCGTATGCAAACGCAGTATAAAATATATCGGGCTGAGAAATGTACGTCTCAAGTTCTTTAAATATCGATTTTGGGGCGTGTATTAACAATCTAAAATGAATTTAAAATTTAAGATAGCGCATTTACTATGACAGACTAAATATTTGTTTGACACAATTTCACTGGTATTTGGAGAACTCAAAGAATCAAAGAATTTTTTGCGGTTCATTTTTGGATGATTGACAACTATGGATAAAATGGGTACTTTTTTGTCAGCCTGGAGTCATTGCGAGGTACACTAATCTCGATTAGTACTGAGTTCAAATAATTTATAGATATCATAATGAATTCGAAACTAAAAATCGAAAAATAAAATTTTTATAAAAAAAAAAACTGAACCGACTTCTAAAAGTGCGCTAAAAAGTGAAAAGTAACTTTACATTTTTATATGACATTGAAATTTTTGAAGTCGGTGCCAAATTATTTCTAAATGAAATAAATAACTACTAATATATACAAATTATGGTCAGAAAGCAATTACAAATAAAGTATTTTTAATCTGTTTATACGAATCAAATTTTGTCAGGTATTAGTTTGGCGCCGACTTCAAAAATTTTCAATTTCATATAAAAATTTATAGTTATTTTTTACTTTTTAGCGCACTTTTAGAAGTCGGTTCAATTTTTTTATAAAAATTTTAATAACTCGCTTACTTCCAAATTCGTAAAAACCTCATGTTTTTCCATACAAACTTCTACCAGAGGAACACAAGTCAGTTTCAGCTAATGAATTTTCTAGAAACATAAAGTTCTCAAACAAATGGTTTTAAAAAACAATTGGAAACTTCTTTAAGCGAAGACGTAACAAATGGACATCTTCATACGAGTAGGATTAACGTTCTAAATGAGAGCTATGTAACAATCGTATTTTTTATGCCTTAAAATATATAATGTGGTATGTAAGCATGTACAAAACGGTATCCAAAATTCTCAAACCTATACTTTTTTAACAATTTGTAAATGACACATATAATTACTGTAACATAGTTCGGCATTGTTTAGTGTATATCACTCAAATTAGTCAGCGTAAACCAAGAAAGCATTAGGATCTCTTAATTTGAAACCATCATCATTGCTCTACTACTTATATACTAATATCTTCCTTGAACAAGAGCCTAACCAACAGAGAAATTTGGATCAAAAGTCAATTGGAAATTTTCCAGATTTGTTCGAACTTACAATCAGACGTGGAAAGAAAACGTAGTGGACAGTATTTATAATTTTTTTTAACTAATACTGCACACTTTCGTTTCTATTAACATTTTTTTTAACTTAAAAATGTTTATACTCTCTATATCTTTACAGTTTCAAAAAATAAATCAGGGTGAGATGGTGTTTTTTACACAACAATTGCCCAAATTGCTAAAAGTCTTCAATAAGCGAAAAACCCTGCAAATAGACAATTTATGCTATTCAAACTTTAATTTATCTGTTATTAAGATTCTTGTAGGTATATTAATATGACTGAAAATATTAAATAAAATTGTCCCCTTAACGGTCAGAACAACTTAAAACTTAAAAGGTTTACTTCCTAATTCACTAACATGGTTTAATTATAAAACTGATCCAAATTACGGCTTTCATACAACGTGGTGAATTTAAATCCTTTACTGTCAACTTAGTTAGATCAGGGGCGGATCCAGCCTCTTTCTTAGGGGGGGGGGGGGCGGTTATGTCAAAAAAGTACAGTATGGCAAGCGAAAGCAAGTTGTCGACGGCGGGGGGGGGGGGGGGGGGGTTACACCAGCAACATTCCCATTTCTAGTGTAAAAAGCAGGGTCGGGTCTATTTTTCTGAATTTGAAGCTCTTGGAGAGGGAGAGCGATCACAAGAAAAAAAAGTTGCCGATAGGGGGAGGATGCGAGCAGCATACACATTCCTAGTATAAGAGGCAGAATCGGGTCTATTTTACTGAACTCAAAGCTCTTGGGAAGGGGAGGGGCGATCGCAAGAAAAACGAGTTGTCAACGGGGAGGGAGTGCCAGCAGCATACATATTCCTAATATAAAAGGCAGAATCGGTTCTATTTTCCTAAACTTGGGAAGGGGAGGGACGATTGCAAGCATATACATTCTTATATTCTATTCAAGAACTAGAAAGAATAGTAAAACTGTTACCGAAACCTCCAACGTACCTGCTCCAGTGCCGCAGATAACTGAGGACTGTCGTAAATCTAATTATATTTAAATATTATAAGCTTTTATAAATTTACTGCAACAATAAAATTTCTGATAGTTCAATTTAATTTCTGTCAGTGAGCAAAGTACACCTTACAGTGGGTCCTTAATGTTTATATATTATTTGAGATTAGTGAGATACCCAAAAGATATGGCTTCCATCTCTATATGTATTCCAAAATCATTAAACCAGGGAATTTTTTCCTCAACGAAAAATTAATTTTTTTATATATGTTTAACTTCTTGTATTTTTGACAATGGGTATTTTGTTAGTAATTAATAATAAATTATAACTTAGAATTTTTTGAGAGAAAAAGGCCACGTTTTAGTCTGAATGTGCCTAAAACGGTTTCTATGCCAAAATTAAAAATAATAAAAATACAGTTGCGATTTGTGTTAAATATATCAAATTTATCTATATTTTCTAATGTATGTGAATTATTAAGAAACCATAAGAAATAAAATAATATTATAAAAACTTTTTATTTTAAGTTGATTACCGAAATAATATTCTATGCCATAAATACTTAGTGATAAAAGAAACCTCCTTCCGACGCCTATGACAAGGATTAAAATCCTTTTTTAACAATTCACACCTCCAAATATCTATTGTTATCTAACCCAAATAGTCCATTATTATAGACCGGTATTTTTTATTATAAAATTTCTAACCCATTCCTATGAAAAGTATATGTGTCTAATAAATTTTGCAAATGACATCGTACTAAAGAACACCGGTAGTTTGCTAAGAAAAAAAGGGTAAAGAATGATTTATTACTCTCTCTAGTTCTTGAATAAACTATAGTATAAGAAGCAAAATCGGGTCTAATTTCCTGAACTCAAAGCTTATGGGGGGGGGGGGGGGCTTGGATCCGCGCTTGAGTTAGATCATGTTAACGAATTAGAGTAGAGGGTAAGTTAATATACTTCAACTTTTTGACACGTACCATTGTTTCATGTAAAGAACATTTCCCTGATTAAAGCCATTTCTCAGTTCTATCAGTCAATAATAATAATAATAATATGATTAGAGAACAGTTGTTAATTATCTGCAAGTAGTTTAAAACATATTTAGTTCAAGCAAAGATTATTATAGCTAACGCTTGTTATAATTAATCGTCTTTGGTGCGAGTAAGCAAATCCAACAAAAAATTTAAATCAGAAAATTTCAAAAATGCACTTTCGTTAAGGATCAGTGAATGGTCACGTGACCTGTCGGTATCAGTGGCCGCAGTGGCAGTGACACGTGCTCTTTATCGTAACCAGATCTATACGTTCACAAATGAAAATGGATTCATATTCCACGCTCTCGTGAACGCTAACCCTAGTCATGTTTTTTTTCAATGAAATCTATTTGCACCATCGACATAAGATAAGGATTAATTCGAAGAGTTTCAATTCAAGAGTTCAATTCAACAGTTTTACGTTTTAGTAAATTTAAATTCGTACTAAATGTTTAAGGATCTTTACGTTATAAAAAAAATAGACACACTATCGCATGTGGAACAAATCTAAGTTATTGATAGCCAAGTTTCCAGAAGAAAAAAACATAATATATTCCTTCAAAAAAAAGATTTATTTCCTTTGTTCTTATGTTCTAAATGTATGAACGTAGTTTTACATCAATCAATCTTGAACATATTAAAGACATTTTCGAGATATATTTATCTTAATTTGTATAAAATAATAAAAAGACAGAAAACAAAACATCACTCTTCCAATCCAAAACATACGTCGCAAAACATCTGAAATTATCGGTAGAGCAAGATAGAAAGAAACAACCGAGACAAATGAATCATTTCGTTGTGTGAATACAAACTTTCTTTTGACTTTTTTTTTACATTATATTTTTGAAAAATTTTTATGATTGAAGTGAATTTAAAACAGAAGATTATTTTATATAAAAGCTATTAATTATCGTCTTCTAATTTATTACCGGTAAGTATGTATTATTTTTATTAAAAACCTCTTCTTAAACCCATAAAAATTTCTAACCTTCAAATCTGTCATCGGTGTCTAAATGCCCGAAACTTCATACGTAATTTTAAAACGTTTCTGCACTATTTTAATCACTTACAATAATCGGTCATTAAAAATTAGAATAAAGTAATGAGATTCGATTTGTCCTTTTAGATAATGCGTTGTGAAATAATTTTATTTTTGGAAAAAAATATTTTCAATTAGGTATCATTATTTCTAGAAAGTAAACACTGCCCTTAAAATTTCAAGGGAAACCTTGCTCCTCGATAGTCATTCAGTGTTCAGATCTCGTGGAGTAATGATCCCTGAAGATGCCTCGTGCAATTGTAGATGAAACGTCGGGTAATAATTCCAAATTAATACGGTCTAAACCCAAGAACCATGAGTTTTAACTTGACCAAAGCCGTGAAAGCTTTCGTTCTTTATAAACTTATTCTTCTTGACTTTAATTCTAACTGCAGACCAGTGGCATACTAGGCTACTTTATAATGTTTACTTCAAAAAGTACCTGAAAATCTTTTTAGATTTTAATAATAATGCGATTTTAACCTGTGAAATGTGTATTTTATTGGTTACTTTTGATCTAATATGTTATTGCTTTAATTGCGACTCTTTTTCAAGACTTGATTAGCGTAAAGTTTTAAAATTTGTATTACATATATTTGTGTCTCGTAATTAGGCGTATTTTGGATTTGCAGATGTATTTCTTGTTCACTGTTTTATTTGGATGTTTGCCTGTTATTTACTTAGATAATAAACGAATAAATACATTTTGGTAATTTTTTATCCTTTTTTTTAAGGATTATTATTTTATTCGATTTTTTTAAAATTTTATGTTATAATAATATTATTGCTGTTCTTTTTCAACCTTAAAAATATATTTTTTAAAATATTGCAAAGAACTGTAAGAAAAATTATTAATAACTCTTTATAGTTGGTACCATCGTAAAAAAATCTTATTTTAAGTGTTTGCATGTAATGTTCTTTTCGGTTAGGTTAGGTAGTCCTAATATCGCCTTTTTGGGTTTTGTGTTAGTTCTTGTCTTTTCAATAAATCTATCTATTATTATTATTTTTTCACTGATATTTTCACTTATCGAAACCGATTTTTCCCTGTTCCTGATGGCGAATTGGAAAATATAAAGGAATTTTCGATATACTGTCTAGTTTCTTTCATCGGTGCAATAGGCACGTCTTTATGAATATAAACATTGTATTGACTAATTAATTTTGATTTAGTTCAAACGAATATTATTGATGACGCATGGTTATTCTCTCGCTGAATCGACTGTAGGTCGTGGTCGTCATTGAGTTTCAAAAAAAAATGTAACGCCGTATAATCTCAAGCAAATCGAAATAATCGCCATATATATGGTGGATTAAAACGAGATGTTTGAAATTAACACAAAAGCAACAAAATCCTTTCTCACATTTGAATCTCCACTATTTACTTAATCATTGAGTAAATTTATCTTTGTCTTATGTATATATATATATATATATATATATATATATATATATATATATATAAACCAAAAAAGGATAAAAATTGACTCAGCTTAACAATTCCTTTTCACATTTTTCGACTTTTTATCCCATTTGAGATAAACCTACCGTGGATATATATTCATCAAATGGATAACATACTTTTTCTAAAATCGGCTAATAACATATTCTTTTTGCTCTGTTCTGCAACATAAAATATAAAGGCAACAGTTGGTGAAAATATACCACGGCCTTAAAATCGTTTTATTCCCATCACTGTCTAAAACACAAAATTAACATAATCTTTACTTATCCGCTTAGTTTCGAATTTAAAAACCTAAATACACAAGAATACCCTCCATTACGCAAACACCATAAGTAATAGACATTGTGATTATGTTTGACATTATAGGGTAAATTTATGTTAGTATACGAATATCAAACCTAAGGCTTGTCTTTCGAATAAACTTGACAGTACGTAAAGTAAACTTACGGGTAAAATTATATTAGAGACTACTTTTACACACGACTTCGTGTGCGTAATAATTAGGAAATAACAATTTGTTGACTTGTGAGAATTCTCTCTCTATTTTTTAAAGCAGCTTATACTACTTTTGACAACCTCCTCTTCATCTCTGTGAACTTTCGTGGAAGTCATTTCGAAGATTAGTCCGTACAGACAGACAGACACTTCAATTTTATTTATATGTATAGATTAAAGAAGATACCGAAATAGAATATTAATTAAAAGTACCTTAACAGAATATGTATAATCAATTAATTGAGCTATAAATAGAAATTAATTCTTGGAAAGCACCAATGTTCAATGACAGTGTCAAATATACCAAAGGTAACAAAGATTTCTTGACAAAATCATATCCATTCATAGCCATAATAATGTTACACGAATGCTTGAATGGCTTGCTAAAATAGTCATAATTGATCTTTATAAGATTTTGGCGAAACATTTGCCAACTTATATATACAGAGTGAAAACTTTAGCTGGGATAAATTCCGCAAAAGAAAGCTAATTAAAATCCAAAAACACATCAATCGCAAACACGATCTGCCATATTTAAAAAGGATTTTACGCTACATATAGGGGTTCAAATCATCACCAACTTTTTTTTTCAAATGTAAAGTTCCGGTACTTCGTTAAAAAGGTTGTCAAAGAACCAATTTTACGCCGTATTTACTTTTACGATTTTTCCCACCCTAAAGTAAATAAAATTGAAAGTAGATTATCAAAAAAGAATTTTTTAAATGGTTTTAACTGCATGTGATGTCTGCTATTCTATCTCCATATATGTAGACAACGTTATTTTCTTAGTGTACATAAAAAAACTATATATATATATATATATATATATATATATATATATATATATATATATATATATAGTTTTTTTATGTACACTAAGAAAATAATCTCATCTCACACGGAGGAATCCGTGAAAGCCGTATAAACATATATAACCCATCCGACGAGAGGTCGGCGAAGCCGCGTTCAGTGTTGCATGCTTCCTTCCGATTTGTCCTTTGCACAGCCAGGTGCATGTCGGTACCCTGATGAGTCTAGTGAGAGACGAAACATGTATCTTTGCCGTATCACTGTGGCGGGGAGGGTAAGCTTTGACTTTCTTCTCAGTATGGTGGTACAGGTAGGCCACCATCTCGATGGTGGTGGAATAGGATGAATTGTGTTTTATTACAATTTATTCTAACTGTGCAACCTCTAACACAGAAGGGATATGATGGAGCGAAGTTTGCATTCACTGTTTCGTATTTTATTTCACTTTCATACGGAGTTGCATATAGTTGTACGTTTGCTGAATGTGATTTCAGCACTACAACAGCATAAGGTGGATATAACCACTGCTAATGCATCTCACACGGAGGAATCCGTGAAAGCCGTATAAACATATATATATATATATATATATATATATATATATATATATATATATATATATATATATATATATATATATATATATATATATATATCACTACATAGTATAAAACAAAGTCGCTTTCTCTGTCCCTATGTCCCTTTGTATGCTTAAATCTTTAAAACTACGCACCGGATTTTGATGCGGTTTTTTTCAATAGATAGAGTGATTCAAGAGGAAGGTTTATATGTATAATAACATCCATTAAATAGTGGAGAAATACTGTTATTTTTGAGGTTTCTAATGTGATGTCGTTAATTATCATATTTTTTTCCGCTTACATTGCAAACGCAGGCTGAACCCTACGAGATTTATCAAAATAATGTACTAATTATTTGTACACATTGAAAAGGTCTACAGAAAACTCCGCGATGGTATATGTCTATCTCTCATGGATATCCCACAATAACATTTTTTTGTCATTTACTTTTTACGACAAATAATGGCAAATTTTGAAGCGATTTTTAACCAATACAGCATTAATCCTTATCCAATTAAATAGCTTAAATACATTGTTGATTTAATATAGATCTATATGGTCCTTTACAGCACAAGATTTAAATGAATATTTTCGAAGATATTACAGATTTAAAATTGCGGGAAGTAGCGCTTGCGGCGGTACTGGCCGACCGGGGCGGCGGCAGCGTGCCTATAAATAGCGCGTCGGAGGCCGATGTAATAATTGTTGTAAAAATAAAATAGTCACAGTTTTTCTGTAGTGTATTTAGTATCAGCATTGCACCCGTGCGAAGCCGGGGCGGGTCGCTAGTATATATATATATATATATATATATATATATATATATATATATATATATATATATATATATATATATATATATATATATTAAATGCGCAATTTAATGAAATCTTACAGAATTAAAATTTTAATTATAATCAGCAATGGTGATGATCCTGACCTCAAGTGGAAATAGCCCATTTGCTTCAACAAGAAACATCAAGATTAACCACAAATTTTAAAAAATACCATATTAGCAAAATCAAAACAGGATATGGCAAGAAAGAGAAAACTAGCTTTCAAGAAAATACTGTTATTCCCGTTAGGCAATTAACACACAGATTATAACATCAGTCATACAACCAGATTAAAAATTATTAATTCTGTCAAAATGAGACAATATAAAATGCAGTTTCTTCAACAGCTTACAAAAGAACGCAGGTATGTATATGTGATCAATTTCTTTGATCAAAATAGGATTGTTTTAAAATAGGTACTTTTGTTAGATGAATGAACTTTTACTTTGGGTGGTCAAGTTAAACGTCAAAACTGTCAGTCTTGACTGCAATGAAAATACGGACTCTTACGCATATGTCACAAATAATTAATGTTTGGGCAGGAATAATCGGCGAACCAGTTACGTTAAACAGTATTTTTTGTCTATCTTATTCCCAAATAACATGCTACCAGATTTGCATTACAATAGAATATGCTTTCAACAAAAGGGTGCACCAGCTCATTATACTCCAAATGGGAGGCTATATTTAAAAGTGATATTTTTAAATCGGTGGATCGTTAAAAGGGCTAGATCACCAGACCTGTAAGCAACAAATTTTTCTTCTTTATTCCAGATAAACTTTCCACCCTGTACATATATAGTCAAAGAACCTATTAAATAAACTTAGAAAATACATATATCATAAGTAATGGGCCTGAGTAATTCTGATTTATATAACTTTTAACAGTTGATATCACGTTCATATTTAGCTGAAGAACCGGACTTTAAAGACATGGTTCAAGAAAAATTAATTCCTATATATATATATATATATATATATATATATATATATATATATATATATATATATATAATATATATATATATATATATATGAAGTAAAATGCACAGTTCGAACAAATTGCTAAGGAACACAATTTATCCTATTCCACCACCATCGAGATGATGGCCTACCTGTACCACCATACCGAGAAGAAAATCAAAACTTACCCTCCCCGCCACAGTGATACGGCAGAGGTACATGTTTCTTCTCTACTAGACTCATCAGGGACCGACATGCACCTGGCTGTGCAAAGGACAGATCGGAAAGAAGCATAAATAAACTTAGAAAATACATATATCATAAGTAATGGGCCTGAGTAATTCTGATTTATATAACTTTTAACAGTTGATATCACGTTCATATTTAGCTGAAGAACCGGACTTTAAAGACATGGTTCAAGAAAAATTAATTCCTATATATATATATATATATATATATATATATATATATATATATATATATATATATATATATATATATATATATATATATGAAGTAAAATGCACAGTTCGAACAAATTGCTAAGGAACACAATTTATCCTATTCCACCACCATCGAGATGATGGCCTACCTGTACCACCATACCGAGAAGAAAATCAAAACTTACCCTCCCCGCCACAGTGATACGGCAGAGGTACATGTTTCTTCTCTACTAGACTCATCAGGGACCGACATGCACCTGGCTGTGCAAAGGACAGATCGGAAAGAAGCATGTTCTGTTCGCATTTTACTTCATATATATATATATATATATATATATATATATATATATATATATATATATATATATATATATATATATATATATATATATATATATATATATATATATATATATGTTAAGGTCCAAAAATACATTAACTTTGTAAAACTGTTCTCATATCACCATATAATCGGACATTTTAAAAATGTAAATTATAATAAATGATAACAGAAAATTACCGACAAGGATAATCCGAAGCATCGTACAAATCATTTAAATTTAAATTACACCCATTTTAATTAAAGTTAAAAAGTTTATTTTGCATTGCGATACGTTTTTAATTAAAATTACCATTTTAATGTGAATTTTACAAGCATATAAAGCCATAAATGGTGGCTTACTTTTTCAGGAGTACGTTTAAATGGACTTTTCCGATGTTAAAATCATCTCCATCATAAACGTTATAAATTCAAATTTATACATACACATTTAGGGATCTGAGAAACGGTAACAGACAAATTAAAGTAAAATTGTTCATTATGGCATCAAATTATTTAGTTTATATTTTGAAAATTTATTTCAGATCTTGTGCAACAATTCTTCAAAAAATTAATCGACTTTAAAGAAAAGAAGATTATCAATTCGACAAATATATATGAATGAATGAACAAGAGGTGGTCCTTTATCTTCAATGCTTGGGCTTCTTTGGGTCCATTACATGACCACAAGGCCTTTTAAGCAAGCACTTAAATTTTAATATCCACACTATGGTTCATTCCTCTTTCGTAAAAATTCGTGAGAAAGTTAGCTGGGATCATTTTGTATCACAATAGGACAATATTTAGTTTTTTTTACACATGATGTTCGAAATTGTGATTTAAATAATGATATTTTCAATTCTCTTTTGCGCCAGTTCGATAAAAAAACGTTATCTGCGAGAGTAAGGCTCTCCAATCCCCTTGCTCTTGCCGAACACTCCATCTTCAATTCTTTCATCCTGTCTGGATCTGTTTGTAAACCATAAGAATTCATTTCTTGAAAGAGTTTACTTTTCCACCCAATACTTTCGGTTAGACAAAAGTACCCTTCAAAACTTGGGCGTTGTAGTCTAGTTGCATGAGGAATGATAAAAATCGCTCCACCACTCTCTTCCAGCCACACGGATAACTACTGTGACCACTCTAAGATGGTTTAGGCAACTGAGAGGACCGATTTCAATGAATGCGTTGTTCTCTGTAGGTAAGTGGAGAGGAAGAACCTCCAATGTCCTAGTGAAGCAGTCATCATCGCAATCGTTATTTCTATACAAGCCATTCTTTAAACTTTGTCAGGATGAAGAGACTGTTTGCGCTTTTTTTTTGTACACCCCATGCCAAAGCGTTCTACGATTCCAAAATAAATCAATAAATGAATTAAAATAGTTTTTTATATATTACTTTTTAACACGATTTATTGACATCTTTTTTCTAATAATTTATAAATTAATTGTTCCCATAACTTTTGATTTGTGTTAATTATATTTCTTTTAGCCTGTGTTAAGAGGGTTTTTAAATTTCGCTCTGACTTCAAACAAATGCTTTTTCATCTTTAGTGCAGTTTTTTGACGTTAGTAGAATGAAATAAATTATATACCTCTTTGAAATGAATATGTCTTACAATAGTGTGACATGAATGTAGGAACAGAATGAAAAGAAAAAGAAATTTCGTTGATATAAGATGAAAACAACAATGGTTCAAAATGAGACGCAGCAAAGTAGTAAAGTGAGCCAACCAATAATTTTTTGCAGTTCTTACCTCCCTGTAATAATGCTACCTACATTTTTATAGAATCTGTTTGCAAATTCAATATTTATTATTATCTATTTATTACAAACCAAACAGGTTACAAAACGCAATTAAAACGTAGGAAAGTATAAAATAAAATAGAGGTGAACATCTTACACGTTAGCAATTACGATGGATTTACGTTAAGATACATCTTTAATTTACTTTTAAATAAAACATCACACTCTGTTCTTATATCATATCATATTTACACAAAACATTTATGGGGGTTCATAAGGTTAGATAAAAAAACAAGTGAATTTCTGATTCTGTGTCACATGTATACAAAAATTAAGTTTTATTAATATGAATGTATCGTCTACTTTATCAATATGATAATTTACATAAGAATACAATATCCCAGGACTAAAAATTCTACGCCTTTTACGTTAAGCATTAGAAACATTAAAGTCATATGTGTCGATTGCTTTAAAACGTAAATACCCAAGAATTTATTCTGAACTTTTTTCACCAAACCTTTACGATGATACATATTCTGATAGTTCTCAAGTAAGGTACGTAATTTCTTTATACCATGAATATTTCGAAAAGATTTACAATTTTGAACCAAAAATCGATATATTCATGGAATCTATTTGAGATGTCAATAATGTACTAACTAAACATTACTTGATCATCAAATGTCTTGCCTCTCTTCCATGTTGGCCTTTTTTACGTACAGAAGTCATAATAGAACATTTAGTAACATCTTAAAACTTAACTGATTATTTATGGATTACTCTAATATTCTCTTTAGGTCTTCCTGCAGTCATAGATCTAAAGTCTACTGCGGTTGAATGACATTTTCATTTATGATATTTAAATATAATTTCACATCATTTCCGAACATTTATTAGTATAAGAAACCGCAAAATGGCCTAAACTTGGATGTGTGATGCTTTCCAGAACGGGTCACTTATGGTGGTAACCATAATCTTTCGAGTACTATCCCGCACGTTTGACGAAATTAAATTGATTAGATTTTACTAGTTACTACATTTAGTGGATAAACTTGTTGAAATATACTGTATATAACATTTACTTGTGATTTATTACTGTTGTAAATAGGCCGGCGATGTTACGACATAAGTACAAGCAAGTTTCGACCACTAAAAATTTTTAAGGCGTGTCCGCTGGCGGACTCGTCAGTGGGTTCCACCAATGCATTTCCCAGACACCCCTGTTTACGTACTTAATTATTTTTAGATGGTGGATTTGAAGTCATTCCTTGACGGGATCTCTAGGTAAGATGTTGCACCTATAGGCGGTTGTTCATACAACACTACTAACAATTTTTGATAAAAATTACGTCATACTACGTAAATTAAATATTAGAGTAATAAAAATATTTATATATTATTGATTCTAAAATTTTCGCGGCTGCAAAAAGTATGGCTATGGATCTGTAACGTGAAATTTCTAATATATCTCCTTTAAAAATGAAATATATTTTCAGTTCTTTCAATTTTACGAAAAAATATGTTTTGTAATAAATTGTACAAAATTTTTTAAAGTTTCTACTAGTATTTTAGTAATATAAAAAGCGTACATTCCCTTAGTTACGCCACTGGTTGCAAGGTAAATTTAACAGAATCAAAGGGTCAATGATATAACGAAGCCTCGTTTTTATTTCTAAACAATTTCCAAAACGATTAAGAATCCTTTCTTCTTTCTTCTTCTTCTTATGGTACCGTCTCCATTGATGAAGGCTGGCGACAATTTGGGCAAATTGTGTTGGGTCTTGGGCTGCTCTGAATAAGGCGTGGGCGTCTAAACCAGTCCATTTTTTGATGTTCTTGAGCCACGAGTGCATCTTGCGACCTATTCCTCGTTTTCCCACGATCTTTCCCTGCATTAACAGCCGCAGGAATTGGTACTTGGTGTTGAGGAAGATGTGTTCAAGATAGGCTGTCTTCCGGTGTTTGACGATCTGCAACATTTCTCTTTCTCTGTTCATGCGTCTTAGGACCTCAGTATTGGTTATTCGGTCAGTCCATGGAAATCAAACGCCTCCAATCTGTTCAGCGTGGCGGCCTTTAGTGTCCATGTCTCCACGCCACACATCAGTACCGAATGGACGTTAACACTTAACGCAGCCCTAAATTGAGGCTCTGATTGATTAATAGATTTTTTAAGTCGAGAAATGTTGTTCTAGCCTGTTCTATTCGGCTACGTATCTCCACGTCTGGTTCCAAATCAACTGTTATCCAGCTCCAAAGATATTTAAATTGATCGACCTGTTGTGTTAGTTTACCGTTCACTGTTATATTGGCCTGCACCGGTGTTCTGCTTATGGCCATCACCTTGGTTTTAGTTATTTTAATTTTTAGCACTAGTTGATCTCCTCTGTCGTGATTTTGTTTATTAAGGGTTGTAGGGCTTCGGAGCTGTCAGCAATTATTGCAGTATCATCAGCATATCGCAAATTATTCACAAGGTGGCCATTAATTCTGTTGCCATCGTTTGTGTCTTGCAGGGCTCATTCGAAAATATTTTCGGAGTATAGATTAAAAAGAAGATAAGAGAGCACCCATCCTTGTCGTATCCCGCGTTGAATAGGGAAACTATCAGTCTCGTCGTTTGCAATTCTTACAGATGCAGTTTGATGTTCGTATAGCTCGTTAATAAAGTACATATCGTTTTTATCTATTCCTATATCCTTCTTTAACTTTTGGATTTGTTTCCATATCCAAAAAAATTTGTGCTTTTAGCAGGCGCAGTCCCAAAGGGGAAGGCGGTGGGGGCAAACGCGCTCCCACAAGATCTTCGAATTTAGAAAAATAGACTCACACCTGCCTGCTGCGTAAGGAACGTAAGTGTCGCTAGCATCCCCCCCCCCCCGTCTACAACTCGCTTTCACTTGCCATACTATGCAATCGCCCCCTCCCCCAAGATCTTCGAATTCAGAAAAAGGACTCTCGCCCCTATCTGGTGCATTAGGAACGTGAATGCCTCTAGCATCTCTCCCCCCCATCCCCGTCCACAAGTCGTTTTCTCTTGCCATACTGTGCATCCCCCCCCACCCAAGAGCTTCGAATTCAGAAAAATGGACTCGCCCTTAAATGGAACAAATTAGTTCCGACAAAATGCCCTGTAAACGATACTTTTTTTTGAAATTATAATAGTCCGAGATTTTGAGACAAAGGGGCTAATATTTGTCGAATTTATTTTAAAACTTCGATTATTATTTTACCTAAGTGTGAAATCACTTGGCGACATAAAAACAACATTCTGCTTTTAAAGTAGGCTTTCCTTTGGGATATAAACATTTTGCAAATCACGGATTAGACGTTAAACTTACGATTTCGGAATTTGGAAAGTTCGACTCCCTGAGGTGTAATCAATCGAAGTAGACCCTCGTTTGGCGTCGCGATGCCCATTAGCCGTCATCCTTCGGGAGTCGAAGGATTTACTAACTTTATAATAGACCAGAAAGATATGGTACAGGTTAATTTTATATAGAAATTAACTAAGAATATCGCCACAAAACTTGACATATATTTTATAGCTTAGAATAATTGAAGCAATTTTACCTCTTTAAACAACTGGACCAGTGACACATTTAAAAGTTGAAGAAATTACAAATTTGGTGCTTTTTAAAATATTCTATGACTTGTCGTTTTCTTTACTGTAAAAAGTTCGATCGAACGTTGGCAATCATCAGCGCCATCTGAACTCTGTCCACCGCTTTTCTAAAAAGCATCTGTGTGCCGACTCCATACCATTGCCGTAAATTCTTCAGCCAAGATGTTCTGCGATAGCCTGGACCTCTTTTGCCATTAATTTTACCTTGCATAATAAGTTGAAGTACCTGGTATTTTGCATTACGTAAAATATATCCGAAATATTCCAATTTTCTTTTTTTGGGGGTATGATTTCTATTTGTTCATTCAGTTTAGTACTTCTGTATTTCTGATTCTGTCCACCCACGAAATTCGCATTATACGCCGGTAAGTCCACATTTCGAAGGCTTCCAGTCTCCTACACATGGCACCTGTGAGTGTCCACGCTTCAGCTCCATACAAGAGTATATTGAAAATATAATGTATATTCTTTTGAGTAATTATCACTTTCAGTTCTGTCACTTGAAGTAATCATGATCACTTCGACCCAATGACAAGTAAATGCATATTCAAAAGAACATGAAGTTATCAGTTTCACTTTGATCAGTGATAATTTACTCAAAAGAATACAGCCATAGTATCTAAGAATAAGTGTCCTTGAGGGTAGACCGATATCACGACTGCATAGTACGGTCTTCAATTTGATAATGGCGCTTCGAGCCTGTTCTATTCGGGACTTTATCTCTTTTGTGTTGCCCCCGTTTTCATTGAGTGTGCATTCCAAATACTTGTATTGTTGAACACGTTCTATGGGTTTTCCGCCATATTCTAAATGACCGAACACATGTTTGTCTGCTTGCTACCAGCCATTTTGTCTTCTTGATATTCAACTTATGCTCCATCTTTCCACTCTTGCCCGCCACGCAATTTAAAAGTTCTTATAGGTCTTCCAATGTATTCGCGAGAAGCAAGTATCGTCTGCGTATCTAAGATTATAAAGCTCCTCTTGAAGATTTTTTCAGAATACAAGTTAAATAAAAGAGGTCAGTACACATCCCTGTCGGACTTCACGCATTATTTGTATCTCATCTAACATGTCCCGTCTACTATTATTTTTACTTTCTGGTGCCAGTAGAGGCTAGCTATTATTCTTGTATCTCGATCTTCTAGATTCTGTTTTCTTAATATTTCAATAAGTTTTCTGTGTTGGACGGTATCAAAAGCCTTCTCGTAGTCTATAAAATACGCGAACACATCTACAGACATATTTCGAAATCTCTGCGCCAACACCTGCATGCTGAACAAAGCCTCACTTGTACCCATCCCATTTCTACAACCAAACTGTGTGCTGCTACTGCTGCTCATGTTCTCTTCGCATTTGCTGTAAATAAGGGCATGAATGATTTTAAGGAATATCTTTAAAACATGACTCATGATACTGATTGTGCAGTATTCATTACAGCATTTGGCGTTCCGCTTTTTTGGTATTGTCACGAAGGTAGAAATTAACCAATCTTTAAGAATTTTGCCACTTTTGTAGATTAAATTAAACAGGCTTACCTGTTCAATATACATTAAAATTTACTTAATTTATTCGATTGTGGTAAGTATCGAAAAGCGGGACCAGTATTAGTATTGTTCGGCATAAAATTTTCGACATCAAAAACTTTGAAAGACCAAATCTACAGCACCAGCTTGAATTTACCACCACAGATGAGTAAAACAATACTTAATGTTAACATTAATACCAACGCAAAGCAAACTTCAACAAAATGTTAAGCGATGACCCCACGATTTATCCTTTTTCACATAAAGACGACAAAAGGTTAATTGTTTTTGCATCTCCTACATACAAGTATGTTTTGAAAAAATGAATTAAAAAATCACGTGGTCGACATAAAAGAAACAGGCATGTTTATAATATTCCCTCTTTGTAATGATACTCCTTCTTGCATCAGCTGCAATAAAATAAAAGACGAAAATAATTAACAAAAAATGATTTTATTTAAGTAGTTAGTCGGAAGATTCTTCCTCTGACGATGAATCTTCTTCCTCCGCTTCCTGCAACCAATCGGCAAAAGGTTTTACTTGATTATAAAGCTTTACTTCTTTTTTCACAGTTGAAAACCATTTAAGAATGCTATCTTCACTTAAAAAATCTTTTTCGTACAGATACTTTAAAATAAATATAACCCATTTATCTCTTAGATCTCCATTTGAAACCGCCACGTCCTAAAAATGTAGAAACGTTTTATAGTAAGTTATTCAGCCATTTAACCACGCTTGACCACAATATAAACAATATATATATATATATATATATATATATATATATATATATATATATATATATATATATATATATATATATATATATATTTTGTCTTTTCTTGGGTTTAGGTTCTATATTTAATAAATACATAAAAACTGTTTGACGTTTCGCCTTTTATTCAAGGCATTTTCAAAATGTTTGCCTCCTAAAAATATATAATTAAATTACATCATATAAAAAACATATTCACAATTTTCGAAAAAACAAACAAGACACTTAAATAATAGTTAAAACTTTAAAATCTCTTAAAAATACTTAATTTTACTGGTACGCACCTTGACATTTTGCTGTTTTATTTCTGAATAAAATTTAAATTTTGCATCGTTTACTGAGGATACGTGGAATGCGAATGTGTTTTATTTTTTTTAAATATTTTTTATATTTTACAATGCATAAAAAAATAAATATGGTATATGTTTGGTTTTATGTTTAAGAGGATATTCCATTTTTTGATTTTTATTTGACTGGATCGAATACTTAATATTTAAATTAGGTTTGCGTAAATATGGCTCAAATTTCCCATATCTGTTCTGTCGTTAACCGTGTTTTTATCTTTTTTAATTTCAATCATTTCTTTTATCTGTAATTTTTGGTAATTCATATCTTTGTTTTTTATAATGGTACTGTTATAATCAAAAGTGTGTTTTTCGTCCTGTGTGTGTTTGTTTAACACTGTTGAGGCGTTTTTTGTATATTTATGGCCATTCAATCTGTTCTTTAGTAATTGGCTCGTCATGCCTATATATTTTTTGGGACAATTTGAGCAAGGGATCGAATATATTATATTTGATTTATTCATTAGAGGAGTTTTACTTTTTAAATTTGTGAACAATGTATTTAATTTATTATGTGACCTGTGGCATACGATGATATCATGCTTTTTTAAAATGTATTTTATTTTTTCTGACAGCTCACTAGTGTACGGTAATGCCACATATTTTTGTTGTTTATGTTCTATGTTTTTTGTTTTTACGTTATTATAGAACTTATATGTTCGTTTATCAATTATTTTGGTGATAGTCTTTTCGTTGAAATTATTGTTCATTAGTGTCTCTTTTACTTTTTGCAGTATTTTTGGTCGGAATTCTGGAGACGTTAGGGAGATAGCACGATCAGATAGACCGATTATAACGCTATTTTTTTGAGTTTTTGAATGATTAGAGAAATAGTTCAGATATCTACCTGACCAAGTTGGTTTGGTGTACCATTCAGTTAAAACTTTGTTCTTTCTGCGTATAAGCGTCATATCTAGAAAATTTATTTTATTATTATTCTCTATTTCGGACGTGAACTGTAATTTTTCGTTGAAACTGTTAAACTCTTGGAGAATTTCATTTATTTTATTTTGTGGTACAGCTGCTATGCAATCATCGACAAAACGTTTAAAAAATATTATGTTAAAGTTTAATTTTTCTAAAACTTTTTCCTCTAAATATTCCATTACTAGCTGAGCAATGGTAGATGAAATTGGTGATCCCATAGCACTTCATCAAGTTGTTTATAAAAGGTATTTTCGTACTGAAAGTAATTTGTATTTAGAACGAGGTCAATAGCATCCATAAAATTATTTTTTGATAGCGATGTATGTTTTTTTAAAATTTCCCATTTTTCTGCTAAAATAGTGTGGACAAGTTGATTTGGTATGTTTGTATACAAAGATATAACATCTAGCGAAATGAGTCTGTAATTTTCAGGTAGGTTTACTTTATCAATAAATTTTTTAAAGGCGAATGAATCTTTAATAAAAAAATCGTTTTTGCCTGTAATATTTGAAATGCAATCTGATAAGAATTTTGATAAACTATAGAATGGCGATTGTATACAAGAAACAATAGGTCTTAGTGGTATATTTTGTTTATGTAATTTTGGTAGGCCGTATATTTTTGGTGGAATAGCATTGTGAATGGTTAGCCTTTTTGCATCTTTTTCAGTTAGTTCTTTTACATTGAGCAATTTTTTTATAAAGGTATTATTTTTTTTTTGATATAGGTTGGTTGGATCACTCTTAATATTTTTATATGTATTTTCGTCATTTAGTATGTTGTTCATTTTTGTCTCGTAATCTGCCTTGTTCATAACCACTGTTTTATTGCTTTTATCAGGCCTTAGAACAATGATTTGAGGATTGTCTTTGATAAATTTTTTTGTTCGATTCATTTTCTTTTTTAAATTTTTTTGGAGGCTGTTACTTTTTATTGTTTGGTGCCTTATTTTGATTTTATGATTTGTTAAAACATTTGTTACTTCAGCTCTAATTGTGTCTTTTTTGTCGTCTGGCTCATTGCTAATAACAGATTCAATGGAGGCTATATATTCGGTTATTGGAATATCTTTTTCTTTTGTAATATCTAATGAGAAATTTGGACCATATGATAAAACTTCATTAACTTCGGACGGTATCGGGGTATTAGATATATTTTCGATCCATTTGGACAAGGCAGATTACGAGACAAAAATGAACAACATACTAAATGACGAAAATACATATAAAAATATTAAGAGTGATCCAACCAACCTATATCAAAAAAAAAATAATACCTTTATAAAAAAATTGCTCAATGTAAAAGAACTAACTGAAAAAGATGCAAAAAGGCTAACCATTCACAATGCTATTCCACCAAAAATATACGGCCTACCAAAATTACATAAACAAAATATACCACTAAGACCTATTGTTTCTTGTATACAATCGCCATTCTATAGTTTATCAAAATTCTTATCAGATTGCATTTCAAATATTACAGGCAAAAACGATTTTTTTATTAAAGATTCATTCGCCTTTAAAAAATTTATTGATAAAGTAAACCTACCTGAAAATTACAGACTCATTTCGCTAGATGTTATATCTTTGTATACAAACATACCAAATCAACTTGTCCACACTATTTTAGCAGAAAAATGGGAAATTTTAAAAAAACATACATCGCTATCAAAAAATAATTTTATGGATGCTATTGACCTCGTTCTAAATACAAATTACTTTCAGTACGAAAATACCTTTTATAAACAACTTGATGAAGTGCTATGGGATCACCAATTTCATCTACCATTGCTCAGCTAGTAATGGAATATTTAGAGGAAAAAGTTTTAGAAAAATTAAACTTTAACATAATATTTTTTAAACGTTTTGTCGATGATTGCATAGCAGCTGTACCACAAAATAAAATAAATGAAATTCTCCAAGAGTTTAACAGTTTCAACGAAAAATTACAGTTCACGTCCGAAATAGAGAATAATAATAAAATAAATTTTCTAGATATGACGCTTATACGCAGAAAGAACAAAGTTTTAACTGAATGGTACACCAAACCAACTTGGTCAGGTAGATATCTGAACTATTTCTCTAATCATTCAAAAACTCAAAAAAATAGCGTTATAATCGGTCTATCTGATCGTGCTATCTCCCTAACGTCTCCAGAATTCCGACCAAAAATACTGCAAAAAGTAAAAGAGACACTAATGAACAATAATTTCAACGAAAAGACTATCACCAAAATAATTGATAAACGAACATATAAGTTCTATAATAACGTAAAAACAAAAAACATAGAACATAAACAACAAAAATATGTGGCATTACCGTACACTAGTGAGCTGTCAGAAAAAATAAAATACATTTTAAAAAAGCATGATATCATCGTATGCCACAGGTCACATAATAAATTAAATACATTGTTCACAAATTTAAAAAGTAAAACTCCTCTAATGAATAAATCAAATATAATATATTCGATCCCTTGCTCAAATTGTCCCAAAAAATATATAGGCATGACGAGCCAATTACTAAAGAACAGATTGAATGGCCATAAATATACAAAAAACGCCTCAACAGTGTTAAACAAACACACACAGGACGAAAAACACACTTTTGATTATAACAGTACCATTATAAAAAACAAAGATATGAATTACCAAAAATTACAGATAAAAGAAATGATTGAAATTAAAAAAGATAAAAACACGGTTAACGACAGAACAGATATGGGAAATTTGAGCCATATTTACGCAAACCTAATTTAAACATTAAGTATTCGATCCAGTCAAATAAAAATCAAAAAATGGAATATCCTCTTAAACATAAAACCAAACATATACCATATTTATTTTTTTATGCATTGTAAAATATAAAAAATATTTAAAAAAAATAAAACACATTCGCATTCCACGTATCCTCAGTAAACGATGCAAAATTTAAATTTTATTCAGAAATAAAACAGCAAAATGTCAAGGTGCGTACCAGTAAAATTAAGTATTTTTAAGAGATTTTAAAGTTTTAACTATTATTTAAGTGTCTTGTTTGTTTTTTCGAAAATTGTGAATATGTTTTTTATATGATGTAATTTAATTATATATTTTTAGGAGGCAAACATTTTGAAAATGCCTTGAATAAAAGGCGAAACGTCAAACAGTTTTTATGTATTTATTAAATATAGAACCTAAACCCAAGAAAAGACAAAATAAAAAAAAAATGATATAATCTATGGTTCAAGAAACAAGAAAATAAATATATATATATATATATATATATATATATATATATATATATATATATATATATATATATATATATATATATATATATGTTTATACGGCTTTCACATATATATATATATATATATATATATATATATATATATATATATATATATATATATATATATATATATATATATATATATGTTTATACGGCTTTCATATATATATATATATATATATATATATATATATATATATATATATATATAATGTTATAACATAGGTTTTCAAGGATGGTGGAATGTGCACTGGTATTTGTTCGGTTTTCAATCCGTTCGTCAATAGAAAAATTTTCCCGACGTTTCGTCAACATCTCAGCTGGTATTTTCAAATGATGCTTCCTCGACGGCTGCTCGGCTTGGTTCTGTCCGAGTCTAGGCCTCCTCTCGGCTCGCTGTCCTGTTTCTCTGATGTGTTGTTTTCAGTTGAGTTTTGATTAGAGTTTGTCATGTATTTGAGATGTTTTGTGCAGTATCTCTCTTGTTAAGGTTTTTAGTATTTTCTATTTCGAGAGCTTCTCTGATGATGCGCGTTCTATAGTGCTTTATGGGTGCGATTTGTTTGGTTTCCTGGAAATTTATAGTGTGTCCTGTCTCCTGATGATGGTGGAATAAAGCTAATGTGGTTTGCTTATTCTTTATGCTATTTATATGTCCTTGGATTCTGATAAAGATTCTTCTTTTTATTTGGCCGATGTATTATTTTTTACAGTTTCTACATGGGATGTTATACATTCCCTGGTTTTCTAATGGTATTTTGTCTTTTGGATTGCCCTATAATTTGTGTGTTGTTTTTTGTGGCTTGTAAATTGTGCAGATCTCATGCTTCCTCAGAATTCTTCCAATTACGTCTGTTACACCTTTTCTGTATGGCATTGTGGTTTTTGGTTTGGATTTGACATCTTTTTTTTTCTCTACTATTACATTTGTGTTCCGTTTTATGTCCTTTTTGATATTGTGTTCCTTGCAGATGTTTTGTTTTAGAGCTGTTATAATGTTGTTGAATTCTTCTTGACGGTTTGTGGGTTTAGTTAGTCGCAAGGATCTGGAGATCAGTGTGTTGGCGACTGATTGTAACTGTGATGGATGGTGGTGAGATTCGGCGTTCAGGTATCTGTTTGTGTGTGTAGGTTTTCTGTACACCGTATAATCGATGCTTAGGTCGATTTTTCTGGTTATTAGTAGGTCAAGGAAAAGTAGCTGCTTATTGACTTCGACCTCCAAATGTGAACTGTATGCGGTGATGAATGGTGTTTAGTTCCTGTAAAAATATGTCTAGGTTGGACCTTCCGTGTGGCCATATGATGAAGATGTCATCCACGTAACGTTTCCAGGTTTTGTTTTGGTTTTTCTTAAGGCTTCTGTTTCGAAATATTTCATAAAAAGGTTTGTGATGACCGGAGGTAGCGAAGATCCCATAGGAGCACTAGCTGTCTGTCGGTAGTATTTGTATAGGAAAAATATTTGTTAATGAGACAGTGTTCGGAGAGATTGGTGAAGTGATGTGGGAACTCCTCGTTCATAGCAACCTGGTCTAGAAGTTCGTCGATTGGTATGCTTGGATACAAAGATTTTAGGTCCAAGCTGGCAAGAATGTAATCGTTTTGCAGTTTTAGCCCTTGAACTATGCTGACCACGTGAGCTGAATTTTTCAGGTATAAGTCTGCAATTTCGATCAAGCCGAGCAGCCGTCGAGAAAGCCTCACTTGAAAATGCCAGCTGAGATGTTGGCGAAACATCGTGAAAATTTTTGAACGGATTGAAAACCAGAAAAATACCAATGCACATATATATATATATATATATATATATATATATATATATATATATATATATATATATATATATATATATATATATATAATGTTTAAAAAGGTAAAAAAGCTTCCAAATTCATGCGATTATCGGATGGAAATATTTAGGTTATCATAACGTTGATATAAAAAATCAGAAACGATGTTTACAAGTAACGTCACTTTTATAACACTTACCACGTTTTCAAGAAATTTGGGAAAAATCAAAATTTTCTTAAGACTTTGACGAAGCAGTATCGGATATAACTAAGTTCGCTTATTTGGTCTATTTTGACGTACACGTATTTTCCGGACAATTTTTTTGAGAAATGGTTATATGTAATAAACTGATACATCATAAAGAAGGACGATGGTGGTGGTAGGAATATATTCGAGAATGGACGCTTTTTAATAATAGAAAAAGATCACAATATAAAGTCCATCGAAAAAAATAGGAAAATAATTTATTTGGCAATGCGGGATTGTGCAAATCTTTGAAGCTTTCCCCTCACATTGTTTAGGGAAACACAGGCCGCAAAACTTTACTACCCTACAGAACACTCATATAGTTTCAAGTTTACATTATCTATAAATTAACTCCGCATACTAGTCTGACTAAAGTGATTGACTAGAATAACATTAAAAGCGGGGAATACTTGACAATTGACAGTGACACGTTCCCCGCTTTTATTGTTATTCTAGTCAATCAATTTTTAGTGCATAGGCAAGGCAAGGCAAGGCAAGGCAAACTTGAAACTGTGTAATGTTCCTGTTCATTCGAATTATTGGCAATATAACGAGAAAAAAAGAGATTGTTATTCTCACCTCTATAGCTTGAAGGCAATCAAACATAGCACTTTCTTTCTTGATGTAATTCGTAAAAATTGGACCAAAGTATTTCAGCATGTGTGTCAAATTTGAAAAATATTCAACAGATGGCAGATTTTGTGATATAATTAAGATAGCCTTAATAACATTGTAGTTCACCTGAAAAAATGTTATCATTAAATAATAAATTAATATTTTTAAATAATTCCGGGGATTTTTTTTTAAATATTTCAAAATTAAATCTATGCGTCAATAAATAAATACCTCTTTTACTGTTACATTGTAGGCATATCGGGAAGAGTTGATTTCGAGGATAAGATTATCACAAAGTAACTTGTCCTCATATCCTCTTGTTAAACTATCTATCACTTCTGTAAAGAATACTGAAATAAAAGAAAAACTTTTTATTTGAATTTTTCCCTGTAAAATAATAAAAGCATTAGGAATACATTGTCTATAATAAATGTCAAGTGCTGATCTACTTTAGACCTTCCCAAGATCTGGCAACAATGGATGTCGTCTAAAATCAAAAATTTGAAGTCAAACTACAGCAAGTTTTATTTTCTTTATTTATTATATGTATATTTTCATCTAATGTTGCCAGATCTTTGAGAATTTCATTTTATTTATTATGTTTAAATGATAACCCTCCTACTAGTAACTTTCAAACAAGTTCATAGTTCATAATTTTACCTACTGGAGTTAATAATTTACAATAAGTACATTCTTAACTTACCATGCTATATTAATAGTGAATCACTGATGAACTCACTACATGTACAATTCCGTCTATACAGGATGTCCCAAAAATACCGAAACAATAGAATACTTTCTCAGCAAAGCACTTTAGAGAAAAATGTTTCAGACGAAAGTTGTACAAAATCAATCGGCTCATCTGATATTAGCCTTGACCTTGAAAGTTATTTGAAGTTTTTATTGCAGAAATGGAAAGCTGAGAAAATTTCCTATCCAACAGTATTAATGGGGATCTAATGACGTCTAGAGGTCCTTTCATGGTCAACTATCCTTTTCCCATAAATTGACGTCAAATCAACTTGGAAACAAATGGCTTTAAAGGTCAAGGTCACCATCAAATACGCCGTTTCATTTCCTAGAAATTTTCGTCTGAAACATTTTTCTCTAAAATTTTCTGAGAAAATATTCTGCTGTTCGGGTACTTATGGGACACCCTGTACATATTCGATTCCAATACCCAATTTTATTAGTCAAAAACTTACATTTTGTATCATCAGGAGGAGGTGAATGAGTATGAGATAATTCTTCTTCACTTTCGCTAAACTCATCATCGGTCTCATACTCAGATTCGTAAAAGGAATCATGTATATGCAGTCTGGACATCTGCTTAGCTAACAATTTGTCTAAGCGCAAATCTTCTTCATCTTCGTCTGCTCTTAAACGGTATGCCGCTTCCCCTATTTTGTCTTCAGGTTGAGCTAAAACTTAAAAATAGAGAAGATTTCGGTAACAAAGAACGAAAGCTTTCACGGCTTTGGTCAAGTTGAAAGTCATGGTTCTTGGGTTTCGACCATGCCAAATTAGAATTATTATCCGACGTTTCGCCTTTAACGTCTTAATCTAATCTAAATCTAAACCCTTTAAAGCCCCCTAGTACCAATTTTGGATGAAATCCAGAAATTTAAATTTTTTTCTGAAATTAATTTTATATTCGCTATTTACATCCCCAAAAACGATTCAGTCCCACATTTAAACAAAATCGAAAAATGTAAAATTTTTAGTCCGCTATATTGGATTTGCCTTATTGAATCCTGAAAAAATACTTTTAAATTCATAATTTACACCCTCATTTCAGTTGTCGACAAAATCGGAGAATGTAAAATTTTTAGAACGCCATATTGAATCCGCCAGATTGAGTTTTTGAATTCGTAATTAACACTAAAAAAATCCCCGAATATTGATTTTAGACAAAAGCGAGAAATATGGAATCTATAATCTGCCATCTTGGATCCGCCATATTTAATTTTTTTTTTAAATAATTTCAGAATCGTAATGTGCGATCCCAAAAACAAAATTTTTGAAAAAAAATGAGACAAAATTAAATTTTTATTCACCATATTGAATTTTTTAAAAGTATTTTGGATTCGTTATGTGCGACCTCGAAAACCACACCAATTTTAGAGAAAAACGGACAAAATTTAATTTTTTTGTCCGCCATATTATTTTTTCTAAATAATTTCAAATTCGTTGTGTACGACCCCGAAAATTCCCCCATACCAATTTTGGAGAAAATCAAACAAAATTAATTTTTTTGGCCGCCATATTGTCAGCGCCATCTTAGATTTTACTGCACCAATTTCATCCAAAAAAATATGAGACCACCGCAGCAACTTCCTGAACATAACGTAAAAAATTTAATTCAAATCGGTGCCTCCGTTCCGGAGTAATCGGTGTACATACATAAAAAAAAACATACATAGTCGACGAATTGAGAACCTCCTTCTTTTAGAAGTCGGTAAAAAAATACAACGCTCCCAAATCACACACTAGTTCGACCAGCTGATTTAAATGAATCAATGAAATTTGATATTTAATTCTTTTTTTTATATTTTCTATTTCAATGATAAATGCCATGCAAACTAATTATTTTTATATTACATGATTTTTATTAGTATTTTAATTTAATATGTGCAGCCAACAGACCTTCTTAAAGCAAATAATTCAAAACAATGCGTCATTCTGGATTTGTCGTCATTCCGATAAACGTAATAACAATATAAATACTATTCCAAACATAATAAAAACAAAATCATTAAAACTGAATGAACCATCTTGAAATAATTCTTGTACATACTGTTGTGGAACATAACATCTCACCACGGCTTTCCGGCAAAACTGGACTTAAATTGAGATCCAAGTTTGTGAAAAGTACAAGGATGTCTGGGAAAGATACCGGTGGATCCCACTGATGAGTCCACCACCGGTATCGGGACGAAACATCCATACATTTACTACGGTGGTCGAAAATAGATCGTTAGCTACATGTCCCTACCACCAGGGGCATTGCTAATTGCGACAATACCCAAACATTACATATGCCTCTTTATTTCTCCAGTCAATTACAACAGCATTTATCTTTTTCAACTCGAGAAAGTTTGTCAATTTCCAAATAACTCAGATGAAATGAACGCCGGCGAGTAGTTTTCCTGAGTTATACCATGATTTTAAGTTCAAACTCTATTAAATAATATAGCGGATTCCTAGAGAAGTAAACGTGCGGACATATCAGTTAATAATAATAGTAACAACTTACCATCGTCGGACTTGGTCGATTGAAGTAAAGTATTTTCTACTAGCAAGCCTTCATCAATAACGACTCCTCTTCCTAAAACGGATGCCGCTGTTACTTTAGCTCCCTTTTTTACGACACATTCGGGCCCGATAATACTTAGAGAAATGACCGCATCATCTTCTATATGACTATTTGCAAAAATAAATGAATCCTGAATTTTAACATTCTTTCCTACAACGACATTTTCACCTAAAATACTTCTAGTAAGAGTTGCTGATAAGTCCACGTTTGACGTTATCGCCACTGCTGAATCTTCTGGTATTAATCTGTTTCTAGAAACATTTGGCTGATTAATTTTATAAAAAGGAAACAATCCTAATTGTCAGGGTAACAAATGACAAACAAGAGTCTCGCTTGCTGTTTTTTTTTATTTATTGCATTTTGTTGCATATGAATTTAATAAATATAAATATACACGAAAATATCTAGAAAATTGATAGAGACACGAATATCGAGCAAGTATACCTTTTTAGCTAAGAAATAAATTAGAACGAAACGTACCTAATTTTACAAGTAAAACAAACATTAATAGATATATTAAACCCAGTTTATGTCATTAGCGTCCCTTAAGGTAAAACTAAAGTGATTCATAAAATCTTATTTCTTATCTATAAAAACATAATAATGCCAATTTTCAATACCGTTAATTGAACTGTATTCAATATATGGCTTATTTAAAAAAAAAATTGACTGTGAACACCTCTGCATCTCTTTAACGATTTTTTATATTTTGATGTCTAGTAAATTCAGTTGCTCTATGGCCCATTAGTGATAAGATACCCTATATTGTTCATATCTCTTATTATTGTCTCATTTATACTAAGACTTTTCTATTGATTTAATAACATCTGAGTGAAATAAAATCTCGATACCTTTTTAAGGATGGGATAAGCGGGCAAATCCATTGATTTTTTAGTTCCAAGCTGAAAATGAAAATTATATTATGAAATGTGGGTATAATTAATTTAGAACTATAGCTTGTAACACTAATTGAAAGAAAAATAAATATACTTCCGTTCATACAGACAGCTATACTTGTACTTATATTAAAGAAGAAAACGACAAAATGATATTTCGGGCGTATTAAGGTCAAGATTATCTAGTAAGTTGAGCCATTTATGACTTATTTTTTGAAAATTTCAATGCCAATGTCTAGATATTATAACAAAGAATTAATTTATAAAAAAATATATTTTAAGAGAAAAAAATTCATTAAGGTCCATCAGTTGTATTAACATTAAAGTATTTTAAAACAAATGTTAAATAAGTTATGATGCTGTTTCGTCATAGAGATACGCGACGGTCTTGTTAAAGCAGACTCATTGGCTTAGAATAATTATAAGTTTATTTATGATGGTAAATAAAATGCTACAAAATCCTTATATGTATTATTCTATGTTAATTTTAAAACAATTTTTCTCTGTTTGTTATTAACCATAAATATATAAATCGATTATACATTTTTGGAATTGTGATATGCCTTCAGATAATGAGCCTCTAATGTGGCTATTTTTTTTCATTTTTATTGTCAAAAATTTGGCCTACAATGTATGGGATGAATATTAAGCGAACAGGTTAAAGCCGGTCTATTATTCATATTTATAATACCGACTGAATGCGTTTACGGGACGAACTGAAGTGTTTAATACTTGCTAGAGTTTTCTGTTACTTACCTCATAGCTTGATACATCCTCCAGTTGCTTATGGCGCCACCGAAATCACTACCCTTCAAAATGTTACAATACACGGTGCTTCCCATGATTTCTTCATTCATAAGCAATCCTCTGACGAAATCGTCCTTGGTTTGAAAGTCGAAATTATCAGAAAATAGTGGTAATACTGAAGATGAACAAATTGCAATATGGGTATCTTTAAGGCTGTGATGAAGTGCAACAGACGAATTGTCCAAAAATATTTCCTAAAACAATTTAGAGAACTATTTTAAATTCAATGGAAAATTGCAAACCAATTAGTAATCTTTCCCATTTAAATTATTTAAATGGGCATTTTTTAAGATTCTTCTTCTAAGACTTTTTCAATATAACCTTATTTTTAAAACTCTTTTTACCACTTAACAACATTTAATACTAGTCAAGTTTGAACCCGCCATACCGTCCACTCTATTATCCGCAACATTTTACAGCTATTTAAGCACCTTCCTAATCTGGAGGTCACTGGAAATCTCAAACTTCATTTAATAGAAGAGAGAAGAACATAGTTACAAAAAATTTCATTCAAATCGGTGCCGCCGTTCCGGAGTAATCGGTGTACATACATAAAAAAAATACATAGTCGACAAATTGAGAATCTCCCTTCTTTTAGAAGTCGGTTAAAAAAAGAAATAAATTGTACAATCTGCGATAGCTGAACACCAGCATTGCTCAGGTCACACTTTTAATGTAAAGGAAACTAAGGTGCTAGCATCAGTGTCTGGTTTCTTTAAATGTAAAATTAGAGAATCAATGGAAATTTGTAAATATCCAAATAATATTAATAGAGATGCCGGTTAGTCTACATCACATATGGAAATCGATTGTAACGATGAGCACCAGCCGAGTATAAATACCGGGCTGTTGCTCCTCGATAATCATTCAGTGTTCAGATCTCGTCGAGTAAAGAGCCCTGAAGATGCCTTGTACAATCGTAGGCGAAACGTCGGATAATAATTCCAATTTGACACGGTCTAAACCCAAGAACCATGATTTTCAACTTGACCACATTCGTGAAAACTTTCGTTCTTTATTTAAAATTAATTCTAGATATAAAGTGCCGTCAACGAAGTCTATATTTTCCTACCTTAAAAAAGTTGTAGCATACATGGCCCTTTTTAAATCTCATCATTTTGCTCACACACAACAACAGTATAAGTAAGAACTTGACCTTTTAGCTGGAAAAAAATTTTTACTCAAAAGACAAAGAACAAAAATTCGTTTTAATGTGAATTTATTTTTAGGAAATTTTTAAGCTCAACCTATGTTAACAACGTTTAGAAACATAATTTTTAGCAAGTAAAAAATGTTTTATTATATGTTTTTTAATTTTCAATTTGCATACTTTTGTACCGTCGTATTTTGTCGCTTACAGTCACTTTAAAATCTGGCAATTGTTGTACCCCTGCGTTACAGCTTATGCCTGAGCCACTTGTCTTCAATTTATTTTCCGCGTTACATAATCCTTATATCATATTTTTCATATTTAGTATGATTATAATACCACTTGATTATTCTGTAATTTATTCAGGGTATAAGAAAATAAATAAATATTGGGCATCAATAAACAAAATAAAAAAGATGTTAAATGGGAATAAATATTAGAATGCGACTCGATAGCTGAACCAAAATAAAATTCAAAGATAGTAAAATGAGTGTATTGTAAAGTAGAAAATATTGTTGATATAGTCAAAGTACTGAATAAACTCGGCCTAAGAGGTTCTAGTTCATATAACTCTTTATCACTTGGCATCACGTTGGTATAGAGTTCGTTATTTTATATAAAATTATTCCACTTTCAAATCTTAAATAAATAGCGTAAAAGGTTAAAGTATAAAAAACACCGTTTTTATATAGTTATTTACACACAACAATAAAAAAGAGTTCAAAACATTCAAAAATTTTATTTTTAATAACAAGGTTCTGATGTTTACATTTAACTTTGTGATAAAAAGTGTTTAATTTTGGATATATCGTTTTTGTGGGAATTAAAATCCAATGATATGATAAAATCGGAGGCCCGGAATAACTATAATTACTTCAAATAAATTAATGTGGTTGCTAAAATACTGCATTGAATGTTGCATAATAAAAAGCAGACTTTAAAGTGAAGTATAATCTTAATTGATAAATATTTTATTTTTCTGTTTTTAATTGAAAAATAACAACGAATATATGTAAAATGTAAAAGGCACTGCATTTTTAAGCCAAGACCAAAAGAGGATGAATTTTTTGGAGTTAGTTGTAACACATGTGAAGCTTTTTATTGTAAAGAATGCTCTGAAATTAATACAACACAAGTACATGCACTATCGCAACGTTTTTGATTTTTTATTGCACAAGTTGTAGGAAAGTCCTGAAGAATTTAAAACAGGAGAAGACATTATTAATAGGAAAATTTGAATAAACTAAAGCAGAACTGAAGAGCAAAAACCTATACATAGAATAGCTAGAAGGGCAATATAAAAACAAATATGATTTAGTAAATACAGAAATTGAACAATTAAGTGAAGATACCAGAGATAAAAATGTTGGTGTTAATGAGAATTGGATGTGGAACCAATGATTTATCATGCGACAAATATCCACGAATGCGCGATATAAATAAAATATTTAAAGAATGTATGCATACAAATCTTCGGTTTCTCTCAACGAGGTCAATGAATAAAAGATATCTCCAACGAATTGAAATGTATGATAAAAAACACTGTAATTTTTTAACTTTTGGAAACAGATTTACTGAAAATTGTGTACGATATCTTAATGTATGTGATAATTTTAATGAAAAACTAAATAATTTTGATTTTTCTCCGTTACTGTATAACACCATTTTGGAAGCACCCTCAATAAAATGTAAAGTAAAAAATGTAATACACATTGTTGTCTCTAATGTTAATAGTGACTGAATAGCATTATATATAAACTTTGAACCTGAAACTATGCTAGATAATAGTGGTGAGAAAAACAGTTATATTCAAGCAAATGATGAATCAAGACTAGATAATAATATTGTGAGTGTCGGTAACCTGCCGGCTAATATTGATAATACAAATTTTCTAAAAGACATCAATCTACTACCACTCACTTAGGTTCAATGAGAATATATTATCAAAGCTGTAGGGGCGTTAAAACTAAGCTAGAAACATTAAGGCTTAATATGTTAAATAATAGCGCAGATATAATTGCCTTAACTGAGACTTGGCTGAATAGTACTGTTTACAATAGTGAGTTTAATGTGGTATGAATATATTTAGGAAAGACAGAAATCAGATAGAAACAGGAAAAAGGGAAGGTGGTGGTGTCTTACTGGCAATGAATAGGAAGTTTTCTGTGAAGCAATATAACATATTTGACTATGAACAAAAAGCACCGTGTATTAAACTAACTGTAAATCAAAAGAAATGTATTTATATAATAGTCGCATACTTTGTACCTAATAGTAATTTAAATACTTGTAGGAAATTTTATTCTCGTATTGAGTCTAATCTTTTAAACTGTGATTGTATAATTTTGGGTGATTTTAATTTGCGTGACCTTATATTGAATCTTCCCAAAGAGCGTGTATGTGATTTTAAAAGTTTTTTTTATCCTTTACAAATCTTTTACAAATAAATTATGTCCGTAATGTAAATAATGTTATCTTGTCAGCCCCCATTTGCAGGATTGCAAAGTAGAAAATGATGATGACCCATTGTTATCGCTTGATCAGCATCATCCTGCATTGTCACTAGGGTTAAACTTCTATTATGAATTGAACGATTGTGAGCAAAGTCCCAGTAGTAAATTTAACTTTAAAAAAGCTGATTTTAACATCATGTATATCCAAATTGGAACATTATATATGAGTGTTGTGAAATTGATACTGTCATAACTCAGTTTTACAGAGTATTTTATAATATATTTGTACAATGTGTTCCAATATCAACATAGACAGGTACAACTTTTCCAGTGTGCTATAATAGTGAGATAATTAAATTAATTAAGAATAAAGAAAAATATTTTAGAAAATACAAAAAATCCAAAAGTCTTTATTGGTATAATAAATACAAATTTAGTACCCAGAACATTAAAAATGAAGTAAAGGCAGCACAATCGGAGTATTTGGCACGAATTCAATTGAGTCTAAAAAACAATCCCAAGTATTTTTGGTCGTATGTTAAAAGTCTGAGAGGTGAGAATGATATTCCTGCAGAAATCTATTATAATAACATTTTATATTCAGGTGCAAAGGGTATTGCAGATGCATTTGCGCTTTATTTTGGTAGTGCTGCAGAAGTGATGGAATGCAATGGAGATATATCTAAAAATCATTTTTGTGACTATCCCATGGATAGAACTGAAGTACGCTGTGCTCTTCAAAAGTTAAAGGGTAACAGAGTTATTGGACCAGATGGGTGGCCCGGTTATGTTATAAAGGGCTGTAGCGAGTCTCTCTAAGAACCATTACTATATATATTTAACCTTTCACTTAAAACATCAACATATCCAACAGAATGGCATATTACAAAAGTTATACCTACTTTCAAAAGAGGAGTAAAACATGAAGTAACTAATTATAGGCTTATTGCCATAGTAAATGCAACGTCAAAGTTATTTGAAATAGTGATTTTTAACAGAATATATGATGAACTAAAGCACAATATATCTGAATGCCAACATGGGTTCTTACCAAATAAGTCAACATTAATTAACTTAATTACTTTTACACAATACATTCATAGCTCTTTTAAGAAAAAAACGCAAGTTGACGTAATCTACACGGATATGGCAAAAGCATTTGACAGAGTAAAACATACCCTTATAATACAATCCCTTAGGCAACTGATTGTTACGGAGAATCTGGATAAATATTATTGTCATTTACCTAACTGATAGAAAGCAGTACTTTGAAATAAAAGGAGCCAAATCATATGTAAACAGAAGTGCTTCTGGTGTTCCTTAGGGGTCAAATTTGGGACCGCTTTTGTTCTTGATTGCCTTCAATAATATATATAACGTGATCAAACACTCAAAAGCATTACTGTTTGCAGATGACTTCAGACTTTTTTGGGAAGTACTGACTGCTGATGATTGTGACTGTTTACAGCAAGATCTAAATAATGTTGTTGAATGGTGTGATTTTTGTCTGAATGATAACAAGTGCTCGTCAATGTCTTTTACTCTTAATAAAAATATTTTAAATCAAACCCATTCGGTTAATAATATAGTGTTAAAACGGACTTCTTGGCAGAGGGATTTCAGAGTATTGTTTGATAGTTCATTGAATTTCAATGAGCATATAAAAATAAAATTAATGAAGCTCACAAGATAATGGGTTTCATCATCAGGTCTATTAGACATGTTCATGTTGATGTTTGCTTGACACTTTTTGCCAGTCTTGTGCTGCCAAAACCTGAATACTGTAGTATAATATGGTCACCACAATATGAAGTGTGGAGTAGAACAATAGAATGACTAAAATGTGGTTGTTGGACTTGCATTGTCTTTATTTTTATTTATTTTTTCGACGTTTCGATTAGGTTGTATCTCTAATCGAAACGTCGAAAAAATAAATAAAAATAAAGACAATGCAAGTGCGACAACCACATTTTAATCAATCTTCAACATTGTCTACAACCTTCAAACAAAGAACCATAGAACGTGTCCAACGAAAGTTTTTAAAGTATATGTTTTTGAAAAGATTTGGGCACCATCCCAATCACCTAGACTTATTGAATAATATTTAACAGATTTTCGTTGGAAAACAAACGTATAAAAATATGTTTGGTATATATATTTAAGATCTTAAAGAATAAAATAAATAGCCCAGACCTATTGCTGCAACTTCCATTTGTGGTAAATAATGGCGGAACAAGACAAAAATCAACATTTTATCTAGAATTTCCTAGAATAAATACTTATAAAAATTCGCCGTTATATAAAATGTGTAATTATTGTAATGCATATGTTAGTGACGTAGAATGAAGTCGTGTTACCTTAAGTAAATATAGAGATATTATTGACCGTAAGTTGCTTGCTTCTCAGGATCAGATATAATATTAACAATAATATTGAATAGGACTGTTAATTTAATGTCTTTAACTTTAAGAAATGTATCTGTAATTGGCTTAACTGCTGTAAATACTATATTGAATAAATAAATAAATAAGGCTTCAAGTCTAGCTACAGAAGCCCCTTCAAGAACGACACCCAGATGAGGTCAACCAGAAACTACTGGTAGATATCAGGGCAAATGTTTTCTAAAACGTAAAGCTTTCTACTAGCTATCCAAGATCAGGTCATCTCAACAAGAAATTATCGGAAATACATATCAGAGACTCCTCAATCCAAAACGACCAATATCGACATGGATGTCGAACATTTGAGACGATCCAGCACACTAGAGGAAGATGCAAAGAATTTGCCACATCGGAGTACAAAGAGAGATACGATTCAGACAACAAGATTATCCATTAAGAGCTGGCAAAGAAATTTAAACTACTATGGATAGAGAAGGCGCCATATTATGAATACAGCACGGAACCTATACTGGAGAACAAGTTCAAGCTGTACTAAGATCAAACTGTGCTTAAGGATCATACAGTTGCACATAACAAGCCAGAATTTATTTTAGTAAATGAAAACACTAATACATGTCGTTGTCCCTAACAACAACAATCTAGGGACAAAATGATGAAAAAATAGTCAAATATACAGAACTACAGATACAAATAAACAGATAATGGAGAATCAATAGCGAGCCTCATAATTCTATCAACAACCGATGTTGTACCAAAGAGTAATCTGCTTAATATTGAGGGACTAAGCTTTAGAAAGATCTATACAAAGCTATGCAAAAGGCAATGCTACTTGCGATCATTCGAACTGTCCGAAACTTCATGAGAAATACCGAGAACTATAACATCACCTAGGGTCAGGCAACATGAAAAGGCCCCCACAGAATTCTATCCTTATGATATCCGAGAATATCTAGGATATATAAATATTCCTTGGAAGGAATGCAAAAGCCGTTTGGCTAAGTATATGGAATAATAATTATTATATAAAAATAAGTAGGGTACAAATAAACTCACAGTGTACCAAAAGAAGACTAAGAAAATCGACACTTACGGCAACTAAAAGTATAGAAAATATAGCATAAAAATATCCATTTATTTTAATGAAAAAACTCGTAAGTCTATTTTCATTGATGTTTGCTTGCCATATAAACACTTATTAGTTAATTTGATTTACTTCACTCTCTCTGAGTAGATAAAATGGTTTACTGTGATTTTAATAACATCAAATTTTGGGAGCCACTAGCTTGCTGCTGGGCCAAATTAGATAAAAGAAACCAAATACTAGATGACAGAACAATTCTTGAAAAACTATATCTTGAAAATTAGTACGGTAAATTATTTACATAATTTTACCAAGTTGCAAATGAGTTAATACCAAGAGTTATTGCCAAAATAACTCTCGACAAAGTCATTAAACCAATAAAAATAAAAAAAATAAAAAAGTTTTGACAAAATGGAAATAATCTATCTTACAAGTACAAAAATATATTTTATGTCCATCTATTACTCACTACAAAAATAAAATTTGTTAGTGTAAACCTACTTGTTAACCTAATGTGCTTACATTTCAATCTACAGGTGAGTAATCGTCATTTACTTTTGATTCTGTTTCTAATTCTACTAAATTTAAAAATGCCTCGACACAAAAAAAACGATTTACCTAATATTAGACAAAATATCATATTGAGCATTTATACATAATCTTTTTAATAATTCTACCTGATTTCATTCTTACCATTGGAAATTCTATTTTCTTCTCTCTAGTTTTTTTCGTTTTTTTGTGGAAAAGCACTCTATTTTTACTAGTAATAGCAATTAAAGTCTCATCATGGGGACATAAACTTATATGGCCAATACCAGACTCCTGGAATATGAGAGTCATTGCAGCTCCTTTGTCAACCTGGCATATTTCACTAAAAAATAAATGGTAACTAAATAGAAATACACTGACTATGCAAAATAAAGAAATTATCTCAAGAATGCGTAAATAGTTAGTGAAGGTGCTGATAACACCTTCAGTGTGACGCATTTTCTCTTTTCTACCGTCTACCCAACATCTAACCTCCGTCTTTGACAAATATAGTGCCATCACTTCGTACCATCTCATCCCTAGCGTTTGGATGTATGAAATCTTAATATCAAGATTTATCTTGATTTCGCAAATAACAGTCAATATACAATTATATCACAAACTCAATATGGCAAATATCAAATGCGGTCCGTCTTCTCCATTACAAATAAAACTATTTAAAAAAAATGATAAAGGTGGGTATCAAATGTATGAAATTATGAAATACGTTTCGAGTATCTAGAGATAACTGAGCGTACTTTTGAGCATCTTATACATTTGAACTGAAGATGAGCAGAAGCTTCAAAGTTGCGTCATGAACAGAACGTGGCAAATTGAATTTAATTTCCAAATTTCACATTACTACCTTTCCATCCCGTAAGTTAATTAAGTATAATATGATTCACTATAAAATATTAATTCAAACCCATCATCTCATCATCATGACTTGCTTTTAAAGAAAATTGACGCATATGGAATCAAAGATGTTGCCGCCCTGCAGTAAGGTCTAAGTTGCTTGTTTGGCTTGCGCTTGCGTGGTGTAGTTTGAAAACTTCCTGACGTCATCACCGCAGAGATTATTAGGCTTTTTTACTTTGGACAAATATAGTCTCTTATCTTTTACAGTATTTGTTTTTCGGAACCGTCAAAGAAGACTAATAATATATTTTAAATATATATAATAAATAAAATGTATTTTCCGCCTACACTCGAGAGCTTACTCACTGTTCCCCCATTACACTTTTGATCTTTAGTTATGCTTGTCAGACAAAAAAAACCGAGGACCATCCTATATGGCGATTAAAGCCTCTAGAATGTTGCCAGAATAGATCAGACTTATCGAATCGATAAGTTGCTTTAAGAAACGCGCAAACGTGTGACTGTCTGATAGGTGTTTTTAACCGACTTCTAAAAAAAGGAGGTTCTCAATTCGTCGACTATGTATTTTTTTTTATGTATGTACGCCGATTACTCCAGAACGGCTGGACCGATTTAAATGAAATTTTTTGCGTTATGTTCAGGAAGTTGCTGCGGTGGTCCCATATTTTTTTAGATGAAATTGGTACAGTAAAATTCAAGATGGCGCTTACAATATGGCGGCCAAAAAAAATAATTTTGTTCGATTTTCTCCAAAATTGGTATGGAGGAATTTTCGGAGTTGTACCCAACGAATCTGAAATTATTTTTAAAAAATTCAAAATGGCGGATCCAATATGGCGGACAAAAAAACTTAATTTTGTCCGATTTTCTCCAAAATTGGTATGGGGGAGTTTTCAAGGTCGCGCATGACGAATTCAAAATATTTTAAAACAATTCTATATGGCTGATCCAATATGGCGGATAAAAAAAACAATATTGTCTGTTTTTCTCCAAAATTAGTACGGGAGAGTTTTTGGGGTCACATATGAAGAATCTAAAATTATTTTTGACAAATTCAATATGGCGGATCCAATACGGCGCACGAAAACATCAATTTTGTCCGATTTTCGGGCTAAGAAATGTACGTCTCAAGTTCTTTAAATATCGATTTTGGGGCGTGTATTAACAATCTAAAATGAATTTAAAATTTAAGATAGCGCATTTACTATGACAGACTAAATATTTGTTTGACATAATTTCATTGTTATTTGGAGAACTCTAAGAATTAAGGAATTTTTAGTGGTTCAGTTTAGGGTGATTTACAATTCTGGATAAAATGGGTACTTTTTTGCCACCTCGGAGTCATTGCGAGGAACACTAATCTCGATTAGTACTTAGTTCAAATAATTTATGAATACCATAATGAATTCAAAACTAAAAATCGAAAAATAAAATTTTTATAAAAAAATTAAACCGACTTCTAAAAGTGCGCTAAAAAGTGAAAAATAACTAAGAATTTTTATATGAAATTGAAATTTTTGAAGTCGGCGCCAAATTATTTCTAAATGAAATAAATAACTACTAATATATATAAATTATGGTAAGAAAGCAATTACAAATAAAGTATTTTTAATCTGTTTATGCGAATCACATTTTGTCAGGTATTAGTTTGGCGCCGACTTCAAAAATTTCAATTTCATATAAAAATTTCTAGTTATTTTTCACTTTTTAGCGCACTTTTAGAAGTCGGTTCAATTTTCTAATAAAAATTTTATTACTCGTTCAGTTTTAATAAATAATCCTTATAATATAAATATTTTTTAATTTGTTATTATGTTTTTTGTATAAAATTTTAATTTTATTATTTAATTTCATAAATTGTAAAACTTTTTTCTGTTTAAACCAATTCGTTTATTAACTATTAATCATTTTTCACATTATTTTAAATCTTTAATTTTATCTTTACTTTATTGTTCAAAGTTCCTGGCAAAATGTCGATTTGTTTTAACTTATCGTAACTATTCAAATCAATTGAATTTTAAACATTTTTTTTGTATCTCATAAATTCGTGGACATACTTGTAACAATTTGCAATAAAAACATTTAGTAGATGCTATTATGTTAAATTTGTTCACCTTTTTATAATTTACAATTGAAAATTAGAGAGGGGGCTCTTATTTTGTGAACAATGTGACTTAATAAAATGTTATATCACATGTTTCATTTCATTTTTGAAGACATTCAACAATATACTATTCGATGGGGCCAATCAAAAAAAAAAAGTCCATCCCCTACTGTTTTCAGGTTCATTGAAAGCAAATACCTGTAAAATATCCTAGCAAAAGATAAAAATCTGACCAAGTTATAAGACTATTACATACAGGTAACGAATCCTAAAAATGGTTATCATATCTATTTGTAACATTTTTCTTGGGATCTTATATAAAACTCATCATTACTTACTTATGTTTTTTTAATAGAGGTGGCAGTTGGATATTTGAAATCACTCCTGGTTCTAACAAAATGAAATCACCTCTCAATAAACCCTTTGCATCCAAGTCTCTCAAACAATCTCCAAATGATCGGCAACTCTCTGATACAATAATGTGCACTTTCATAGTTAAAGTCCATCCTACTGCTTCTTCAATACTCTTTCTATAAAATAAGTAACAAAGAAGATAAAATATACATCTACAGAGTGTAAAATATTTAGAGAACTTATGAATCTCCTCAAAATGAAAAAAAAATCAATAAATAGGTTTTTATTTTAATTTTTTTGTTAAAGAAACAAATTAATTTCCTAAATTTTGTTATACACAATGTATCCGTCTGTCTGTCATGAATGGAGCTGACAAGAGGAAAAAAACTTTTTATTTGATTTTATGAAGAAAAATCCATGTATTATAACCTACAATAAAGACTAAATACAAAGTGGAACTTGAAGACTTTAGAATTTTATTTTTGTAATATTTTTAATCAAGTAAGGAAAAGAACTATTACTAATTTTACGATGAAAAGTCATTCTTTACAAATAATTCTGCTTGTCGCAAAAATACGTTTACGATAAAAATTTCTAAGATGAAATGTACAGGGTATTAATAAATGAAAATAATTAGATAAATAACTACCATTATTCTAAATTCAAATTTAGGAATTTTTATTTCCAAATTTGTATTTAATCTATATTTAGGTTATAAATAACTTTATTTTATAAAAATGTTATCTAAAACAATAAAAAATGGTACTTTTCTCCTGAATTTTATTCATATTTTCCCAATTTATTAACACCTTGTATACATGAGAATCTCATTTTTTATACAAACAAAACTTTTTATAGGGAATGACTCTTCTTCGAAAAATCGATAACAATTTTTTTTCCTCTTGTCATGGACACATTGTAAATATTATATAAGCGTAAAAATTTTTTGGTATTTAGGGGAATTTTTTGCAGATTTTTGGAAATTTAGAGTACCAAAATGGTTTTATAGTTTTCCAAATATTTTGTTCTACTGTTTATAGTTTGTGTTTGTTATGGGAGATGTGATGACGGCTCCAAATTTTTTTTGTAACTTCAACGTTTTGATGGCTAGATGTAGGGATTATAAGTATAATAATACACTAGTTTTTAACTAGTAATGAATATAACCTGTAATAACAACCGTCCAACAGATCTTCCTTAAAAACCTGCTGTTTTTACTTACATTCTGAAACACGAAACTGAAAAATCTAAACTTAAAATTAGAAGTACTAAAACTTTTACAATTTTTATTGAATTAACTACTAACATACACATTTTCATTTACTCTTTACTAAGGTTGGAATGGTTTTAAACATTTATTTTGTATGGTGGTTTTTGTAGATTACCGAACAGAGTAGCGGTTTTATATTATTATAGGATTCTGAAATTTTGCCCCTAGCCTCTATTTTAATATATTACATTTAAGAAAGTGTATTAGGTCCTAGCATAAGGTAAAATTATGAGACCAAGTTCATTTATTCTATGAACCAGTTCTTAAACTATTTTTCGTTGCAGTTTTGGAAAAATAACATAGTTTTATTTCAATACATACAAATTATTTCTCATGAATGTCATAATTTAATACTAAATGATATGTATAATGATGAATAATAGCAGTTACAGAAATTCATTCATTTCTAACAAAATTATTTTGTTTCTCAAAATGCACAACTGAAAATTAGCTTCTCTATTAATGTTATTATATTAAAGTCTTAAAGGAAATTTATTTTAAAATTAAAATCAAAAAATTTAAACTTTTCTCATTGGTCATTTTCTCAGACTTTTACGTTGGTTATAAATATAGTTTAATGTTATATGTATATTTTATTGAAATAATTGTGTCCAATAGTTCCAGAAATTTATCATAAAAGATGTTATTAATTATTTTATACCTTACTGTGCTTATAAATAAACTTCATCAGCCAAAATGAGCTTAGGCGTGTAAAGTGAGTTATTTAACATATAATATTTTTTGCATGAGTAATAGTTATAGATTAATAATGGTTAATAATTAATCTTTAATATGATTATTACATAAAGAAACTCTAAAATATAGTCATATTTTAATTTAGATTTAAAATATTTTTTGATAGAACTATAAAATTTTACACTCAGATTCACTAAGATGGTTTAAGACAACTAATCGTAGGAGGCGATTAAATGGGGAGAAATTTCAGATTTTAAATACGAATATGTCTACTGTAAAACATAAATTATCCCAGGTGGGTAGGATTAATAGTCCAGAATCCCACACCGCAGAAGCCGTCTGCCCCACGGATTGTAGGGGGGGGGGGGGGGAGCAACATTTCTACATCTCCACCTTAAAGTAGTAAGGTGTTGAGGAGGCGGACCCCTGTCGCACAAGAAGCTACAGTCCAACAACAACAACAACATAAGAGCTAAAAACAGCGAGAGCTCTAACCACCAAAAGTGCTGCGCAGGAACCTCAGCCAGCGCTCACTTAGGCGGGACTTCCAAGAAAGCTCATGAAATGGATAACATCCATAAATGAAACAATAATGCGCATTTTTTGTAAGGTGACTAAACTAGGACGAGAAACGATCGGCTATGGACAACAGCTTCATGCCGAATTTTGTAGGGAATATCCACACCTACAAGTATCACAACAGAGAATAACAGACGTGACATCATCAAAACGGAAATCGAACGAGAGATAAGAAGCACCGACGATATCAATGACCAAATCGCATAACCTGTGCTACAGCTAGACCCCGAGGTTGAAGAACAACCAAACAATGGCATGAGAGAGGACATCACTGAAGACCAACAGCAACAACAACAACTACATCAGCATGAGGGCCAAACAGAGCCAAGAGCTCCACCCGCTGAAGATACAAAAGCTCTCTGCTATTGCAGGATGGCTAAAGAGATATAAGACCAGCAATAACCGAAAACGAGACAATGCGCTGTTCCAACGATCAGAAAAGACTTTCTACCATAAGCTAAACTCTCCATCTAACATGGCAGATAATAGATATCCCAACAGAAAGCAGGTAGAAGAGTTCTGGGGAAATCAACTTTCCACATCTGCTAGTTGTAACATTGCAGTCGGCTGGATCAATGAAGAACACCAAATCTGCCAAGACTACAGCCAGGAAATGCAGCAGGAGCTGTCTGTATATGATGATACTGCAGATGCTTTGAGGCTGCTACCATTGTGTGTCAAATGCATATATCTTGACCTCATTCTACTTTGTAAGATTGTTAACTCTTGTATTGATTCTCCTGAACTACTCAATAATAATGGATTATCGGTTCCTCAAAGAGCTTTTAGAGCACACAATTTGTTTGAGGAGATATATCACCGAACGAATTATAACATTAACAGTCCTATTTCTCGAATGTGTAGGGAAATGATTTCAGTTCCTACCGAGATTGATATTTTTCATTTGCCAGTTAATGTATTTAAATTAAAAATTTTACAATTCTTGAAAAACTAGTCAATATTGTCAACTGTCAATATCTGTCTTTTGAAGCACTTTAATGCATACTTAGATTTGTAAGTTTTTAAATTCTGATTCTGTTTTAAATAGTGTTTGTATTTTTTATTTTTGAAATGGATTATATTTATTTGATCCATTAATATACTATTATTAAAGTAATTCTAATAATTTTAAGAACTCATTTTCCTAACAACTACCCCATTTTGACTTTGTTAGGGTGAACATTATTTTTAGATATTTTTTAAGTCTTATGGACAACTCTTAAAACAAATCTCATGCTGAAATGAATCATCCCACAACACTCTAGAACTTTGATAATAACTGAGCAAGTAGATTAATTAGTCAACGAAATAATTTTTTTTTAGATTCCTTTAAAATGGAAATTAAAACAGAGCAGCATGAAAGTCTAAAGTTCGACCATAATTTGCAAATATCTATGCAAAACAACACCTCTAAGCTGCCTAATCTTCTCTGGTACAAAGATATGACTATGCGGAGTTGCCTTGAATAAAGTAATATAGTAAACCGAATAAAGAAAGGCATAACTAAACTGCGTCCTCATATATGGTCAATCAAAATAATAAAATTATCCTTAACTCTTACCTCTCATTTTAACTTGTTAGATTTAGACAAAGTGTTTAGTGTGAATCATTTTTCTCTACTCTTGTTGTAATTAAGCCTAGATTAATTAATTTAACAATTCATCTATTTAAGTACAGATATTTCAAATTATCTCCCTCAATGTAAAATTTTAATAAATTTCACAGTTACTAAAATATTGTTTATATATCTTTAAGGCTATTAGATTTGGTGTGTATGGCATTTGGACCCTCTATGGAGAGCTCACTACATCTCTCTTTTTTCTATGAGATGATGTAGGACCAATTATGAACAAAACATCTTTACATTTCTTGACAGTAGGTTTCAAAATTATATGGTCTACAACTATGATATTTCAGCCATAACCTATGTAGTCTTAAAAGAAAATTCAGATTCTGCACAATTTCAATTAATTATTTGATTGATTTTCTAATTTCTTTTAGGAATTTAATTAGATATAAATTTGTACAAAAATCTGTATTGTATTTGAGTGATTTTTTTAACCTGTTCATAAATGTAATTTTTTAATGTATAATCTTTATTCATAATTGTACTCCGCAATAACATGTTTTCTTTTTATACATAGATATTTATACCCTCTATGATTGAAAAAATAAATATTTACCTATTACACAAATTAAAGAATAGTACTAGAAATAATTCATATATAAATACCTTAAATAGGATTTTATTTCTGCAACATGGTTGCAGCAAAAGAGAAAAGTTTCTTCAACACCTCCCAGAGATAAAAATTCCAAAGTGTAATCAATAAGGGGCTTGTTCACAACAGGAAATAGGCACTAAAAAAACATAGTAAAGTATATAAATCAAACAATCCTCAATGTGGAGTTTAAATTCAAACAAAGGACATGTTCCAAATGCTAGCTTATGTTTTGTCTTAGGTATTTTAACAATATAAAAATTTGTTTATGAAATACATTCCCAAGCTTCAACTCAACTATAAATGTTAAGTAAATTTTCGTATATTTATAAAAGACATAAATAAGTCAACCTTAAAATTTTATGCTTCACATTTAGATTATTAAGCTGCTAAAATCGTGACCATTATTTCTATTAAGTGTTTCAACATTAATTTTATAAAACATAACATTTCACTGATGTCCATTTTAAATCTTACCAATGGCATATGATTAGAAATGGGTACAAACTCATCCTCAAAAGTGTCTGCAATTAATATCGCTTGAATTGCATTTTCTTTAGTAACTACTTCCCGTTTTTTAGACATATTGAACAAAATAACTTTTCTTAAAAAGTTTGGTTATTGGTTCTCGACTGCTTCTTTCGTTCTGTGTGGCCCTGGAAAAAAAAGGATAGTTCAGGTTAGAGTGGGTCCACACGATAAGAAAAATTCGGGCGTAAGCGTTGCGTAATAAGACATATGTCAAATTTCAAGAATAGTGATTTGTTAAATTTAAAAAAAGACAAAGACTGAAGATTTCCCGCCTAAATCTTCTTTTTTCAAGGTCATTACACAAAATTACTTCCCTCGATTCATTAGCATAAACAGCTCGGAGCTGTACAGGTGCAAGAAACCCTCGCTTTATTCAAGTAGTGCATTATGCCTTGGTGCTTGTCAGATCTGCTTTCCCCTTACCCCTCAAGCACCAAAAAAAAATTTGGTGTATAAAGCCCTAAGAGCTATCAGTTATCATTTTTAGCTGCTATTTTTAGGTAAAAAAACATTTTATACATAAAATGGAGACACAAAAATAAAATTATTTCACAAGATATCGAACTTACCTTCATAGTTTTTTTTAACGAATTGCGAAATATTTATGGCCGAAAATGCCATGACACCAGACAAAATTCAAAACTAATAAGTAATAATATAATATTTTTACCTTTTTGTCTTCAATATGTTTCGCTATGTATATTAAAAACACAAATTTCGAAAAAAAATAATTTGTAGGTTATTTACTGTTCCAATTAATACTTTTACCGATTTATTCAGATTTGCTCGGAGCTACTCAGGGTTTGATGCACCCGAGCTTAAAACTCTTGAATCGAGGGCAGTAACTGATGTTTAACTTTTCGAGTGGGTCCACACGACAACTAAAATTTGGTCGTAAGAGTAGCGTAATAAAACATATGTCAAAATTTCAAACATTATGATTTGTTGGATTTAAAAAAAGTCAAAGACCGCAGATTTCCAGTCATTACGCCAAATGATGTTGAACTTTTCAGTGGACTGTTTTAAATGTGGCGGAAACTGTTTATTTTCAATATTTTGTATGGAAATATAACCTATGTTTTTGTTTAGAAGTTTATTGTTTTATTTATATTTTTTATTTTGCGAGTTTTGAAATAATGGATATTTATGAACTATGTTAAATTGTTTTAATTTATTAAAAATGCTTGTTACCGAAGATCATTACTGCTTGGTCCTTGAAAAAAAAAACAATTCTTGTTCATTTTTTTATTAATTTTATAACAATTGCAATAATACAGTTGTTCGTTATATAAATTAAAGCTTATGAAATAAAGGTCGTTATATAATATAATTTCTATTCAACGACAATCTCTGATATCGAGACGCTAATCCATAGACATGCTCTTAGCTATGGTTACCAGATCAAGTAATGATATTTCCTGACAATATCTCTGACTTTTCAGTAAATATCTGGACGTTTTAGTGAATGTTGTATGTGATACGTTAAGGCAGTGAAATTTTCAAAATATTTGCAATCAAGCACCAAATGCGAATATCGAGCCAGTGTTATCATTAATGAGAGCGTAGTGAACCAAGGAGAGAAATAGGCTGTCTATATTGTTATAAGCTTTGCTTTTCGTTGCCACCAATGTTATAACTTTGCTGGTTCTGCTTTTGGTTTATCACTGGTTTCGATGAATTCAAATAAATTTTCTAATATTACTTTTAATATTTTATTAAAATGTTCACTAAATTATGAGGTAACAACAGTTTTTTTCTTACTGACTAATTTAATGTCATTATTGTAGTTTTTTTAATTTTAGTTCCCCTCGTCTCTATGTTCATGTCCTAGTTATATTCTATTTCTGTATCTAAAATTGCTTTCTTACCATAATTTGTATATATTAGTAGTTATTTATTTCATTTACAAATAATTTGGCGCCGACTTCAAAAATTTCAATTTCATATAAAAATTTATCGTTATTTTTCGCTTTTTCGCGCACTTTTAGAAATCGGTTCAATTTTTTTATAAAAATTTTATTTTTCTATTTTTAACCGACTTCTAAAAGAAGGAGGTTCTCAATTCGTCGCGTATATATATATATTTTTTTTTATGTATGTACACCGATTTCTCCGGAACGGCTGCACCGATTTGAATGAAATTTTTTACGTTATGTAAAGGATGTTGCTGCGGTGGTCCCATATTTTTTTAAGACGAAATTAGTGCAGTAAAATCCAAGATGGCGCTGACAATATGGCGGCCAAAAAAATAAATTTTGTCCGATTTTCTCCAAAATTGGTATGGAGGAATCTTCTGGGTTGTACCCAACGAATCTGAAATTATTTTTTAAAAATTCAAAATGGCGGATCCAATATGGCGGACAAAAATATTAAATTTTGTCCGATTTTTTTCAAAATTGGTATGGGAGAGTTTTCGAGGTCGCACATGACGAATATAAAATTATTTTTAAAAAAATTCAATATGGCGGATCCAATATGGCGGACGAAAAATCAACTTTGTTCGATTTTCTCCAAAATTTGTATAGGGGAGTTTCGGGGTCTCAAATAACGAATCTGAAATTATTTTAAAAAAATTAAATATGGCGAATCCAATATGGCGGACGAAAAAAACAATTTTGTTCGATTTTTTCCAAAATTGGTATGGGGGAGTTTTCGGGGTTGCACATAACGAATTCAAAATATTTTTAAAAAATTCAATATGGCGGATCCAATACAGCGGACAAAAGAATTAATTTTTTCCCATTTTCTCCAAAATTGATACGGGGGAGTTTTCGGGGTCGCACATGACGAATTCAAAATGTTTTAAAAAAAAATCATTATGGAGTATCCTATGGTGGATAAAAAATTAATCCGATTTTTTTCAAATTTGATTTGGTGGTGTTTTTGGGATAGCACATTACGAATCTGATATAGAGGGTTCTTGAGCGTGTAAATTATGAATTAAATAGAATTTTTTCAAGATTCAATATTTCGAATGAAAATATAGCTAACTAAAAATTTTTTGATTTTGTTCAAATGTGGAACTAAATAGTTTTTGAGGATGCAAATAGCGAATATAAAATTATTTTAAGAAAATCTAATATATCAGAGGCAATATGACGGTTTAGAAATTTTAATTTTCTAGATTTCATCTAAAATTGGTACTAGGGGGCTTTGAAGGATTTAGATTTAGATTAAATTAAAACGTTAAACTTATTTTTTTGAAATTCAATATGGCGGATCCAATATGGTAGGTTGAAAATTTTACCTTATTCGCATTTTTTCAGATTTGGTATTCGGGGGTTGGGGGCGGTGTATTACGAATATGAAGTTAATTTTTTACAACTATTAGGTTGATAAGATACAATATGAAGGAATAAAAATTTTACATTTTCCGGTTTTATCTAAAATTGATATTGCTGGGTTCTTGTGGCGTATACAAGCTCAATATGCAATATAAAATATATCGGGCTAAGAAACTTACGTCTCAAATTCTTTAAATATCGATATTGGAAGGTTTTGGGCCTATATTACCAATTCAAGATTAATTTGAAATTTAAGATAGTGGATTTACTATGACAGACTAAATATTTGTTTGACACAATTTTACTGGTATTTAGAAAACTTTAAGAACCAAAGAATTTTTAGTGGTTCATTTTAGGATGATTTACATTTATGGGTAAAATGGGTACTTTTTGGCCACCTTGGAGTCATTGCGAGGTACACTAATCTGGATTAGTACTTAGTTCAAATAATTTATGGATATCATAATGAATTCTAAAACTAAAAATAGAAAAATAAAAGTTTTATAAAAAAATTGAGCCGACTTCTAAAAGTGCACTAAAAAGTGAAAAATAACTATAAATTTTTATATGAAATTGAACTTTTTGAAGTCGGCGCCAAATTATTTCTAAATGAAATAAATAACTACTAATATATACAAATTATGGTCAGAAAGCAATTACAAATAGAGTATTCTAAATCTGTTTATGCAAATCATATTTTATCAGGTATTAATTTGGCGCCGACTTCAAAAATTTCAATTTCATATAAAAATTTCTAGTTATTTTTCACTTTTTAGCGCACTTTTAGAAGTCGGTTCAATTTTTTTATAAAAATTTTATTAATTTTAGAATTCATTATGATATCCATAAATTATTTGAACTAAGTGCTAATCGAAATTAGTGTACCTCGCAATGACTCCAAGGTGGTACCCATTTTATCCAAAGTTGTAAATTAGCCTAAAATGAACCACTAAAAATTCTTTGATTCTTAGAGTTCTCCAAATACTAATGAAATTGTGTCAAACAAATATTTAGTCTGTCATAGTAAATCCACCATCTTAAATTTCAAATTAATTTGAAATTGGTAATATAGGCCCCAAAACCTTCCAATATCGATATTTAAAGAATTTGAGACGTACATTTCTATGCCCGATATATTTTATATTGCATTTTGAGTTTGTATTCGCCCCAAGAAATCCGCTATTACAATTTTAGATAAAATCGGAAAATGTGAAATTTTTAGTCCCTTATATTGTATCGTATCAACCCAATAGTTGTAAAAAATTAACCTTCATATTCATAACATACCACCCCCCAACCCTCTAATACCAAATCTGAAAAAATGCGAATAAGGTAAAATTTTCAACCCACCATATTGGATCCGTCATATTGAATTTCAAAAAAATAATTTTAACGTCTTCATCTTATCTAAATCTACACCCTTCAAACCCGCTAGTATCAATTTTAAATTAAATCCAGAAATTTAAAATTTCTAAACGGTCATATTATATCTGACATATTAGATTTTTTTAAAATAATTTAATATTAGCTATTTACATCCTCAAAAACGATTTAGTTCCACATTTGAACAAAATTGAAAAATGTAAAATTTTTAGGCAGCTATATTGCATTCGCCATATTGAATCCTGAAAAAATACTATTAAATTCCTAATTTACATCCTCACGAACGAATGTAAAATTTTTAGGACACCATATTGAATTTGCCAGATTGAGTTCTTCAAAAAATATTTTAAATTCGTAATTAACACTAACAAAAATCCCCCAATACTCCCCCATATCAATTTTGAGAAAAATCGGACAAAATTAGTTTTTATCCACCATACTGGATGCCATATTGCATTTTTTAAAAATAATTTTAGATTCGTCACGTACGACCCCGAAAACTCCCCTGTATCAATCTTGGAGAAAACATGACAAAATTGATTTTTTGTCCGCCATATTAGATCTACCATATTGAATTTTTTAAAAATATTTTGAATTTGTTATGTGCAACTTCGAAAACTCTCCCTTACCAATTTTGGAGAAAATCGGACAAAATAAAATTTTTTCTGTCCGCTATATTAGATCCGCCATATTGAATTTTTTAAAAATAATCTCAGATTCGTTATGTGGGACCCCGAAAACTCCCCCATACCAATTCTGGAGAAAATCGGACAAAATTATTTTTTTGGCCGCCATATTGTTAGCGCCATCTTGGATTTTACTGCACCAATTTCATCTAAAAAATTATGGGACCACCTTACCAACTTCCTAAACATAACTTAAAAAATTTCATTTAAATCGGTGCCGCCGTTCCGGAGTAATCGGTGTACATACATAAAAAAAAACATACATAGTCGACGAATTGAGAACCTCCTTCTTTTAGAAGTCGGTTAAAAAAAATAGAAACATAACCGCAAATTTAATGATTAAAAAATGACAGCAAATAGATATGCGCATCCAATGGATCGTATTCCTACATCTAGCCGCTAGTGAAAATTTTACCTTATTCGCATTTTTTCAGATTTGATATTAGAGAGTTTTCGGGATCATGCATGTGAAGTTATTTTTTTACAACTATTAGGTTGAAAAGATGTAGTATGAGGGACTAAAAATTTTACATTTTCCGGTTTGATATTGCGGGGTTCTTGGGGCATATACAATATAAAATATATCGTGCTAAGAAATTAACGTCTGAAATTTTTTAAATATCGATATTGGAAGGTTTTGGGACCTATATTACTAATCTAAATTTAATTTTAAATTTAAGATAGTGGATTTACTATAACAGACTAAATATTTGTTTTGACACAAGTTCATTGGTATTTAGAGAACTCTAATAATCAAAGAATTTTTAGTGGTTTATTTTATAGTGATTTACAATTCTGGATAAAATGGGTACTTTTTTACCAACTTGGGGTCATAGCGAGGTACATTAATCTCGATTAGCACGTAGTTCAAATAATTTATGAATATCATAATGAATTCAAAACTAAAAATCGAAAAATAAAATTTTTATAAAAAAATTGAACCGACTTCTAAAAGTGCGCTAAAAAGTGAAAAATAACTGTACATTTTTATATGAAATTGAAATTTTTGAAGTCGGCGCCAAATTATTTGTAAATGAAATAAATAACTACTAATATATACAAATTATGGTAAGAAAGCAATTACAAATAAAGTATTTTTAATCTATTTATGCGAATCACATTTTGTCAGGTATTAGTTTGGAGCTGACTTCAAAAATTTCAATTTCATATAAAAATTTTTAGTTATTTGTCACTTTTTAGCGTACTTTTAGAAGTCGGTTCAAGTTTTTTTATAAAAATTTTATTTAATGACCAGTTATTTTTTAACAACTAAAAATATAATCAAATTTTTTATCGATTTATTTTTATAGTATCGCAGACATCCAGAATTATAACAATTGAGACAAGTTGGATCAGTCGGGTGGGTTCATAACGTAATACTCTCATTTTATCTCTTTCCATTATCTGTTTCGTTCAACTACTTATGTGGATAGAAATTCGGAAAGCTATGCGAATTGCTTCTACCCTTGTCAGTTAGAAGGTATATTCTTTTGAGTAATTATCACATTCAGTTCTGTCACTTGAAGTAATCATGATCACTTCGAACCAATGACAAGTAAATACAGATTCAAAAGAACATGAAGTTATCAGTTTCACTTTGTTCAGTTTGATCAGTGATAATTTACTCAAAAGAATGCAGCCAGAGATAACCGATTAAACCAGTATAATTCTCCTACGGCGACAGTGTATTCACTGTTATTATAAGTGAAGTTTCCCCAATATGGCGAATATCATAGTCCGAACATTTTCAGTTTATAACTAGAGGTGGGCAAAGCGGACTTTTTGGTGATTCGGACCGTCCGGATCACTAATTTTAAAGATCCGGGTCAAAGAACCGGTTCAATTGTCCGTTTCCCGTCAAGAATTCGAAAGTTCGAACGACTTTCTGATTTCATATTTTTAATATATAATTTTAGGAAATAGTACACCAAAGATAATTACATTTCGATCCTTTTTTTTTATAAAATCCAATTACAAGACTCATTAATTTTTTTTTCAAAAAAAAAAAAAATTCTATGACAATTTAGGAGACAAAATAAAAAGGCGAATAGGACATTTAAACTGTATTTTAAACAAATAGTAATATTGCGGCTCTCTCATTTAACTGCATATATTATTTGCTCATTCACCATCTCATATGAATTATCGAAAAAAACGGTGTTTGGCATAATTTTACGGCCATTGGAAAAAATTGGGTCAAGTGTGAATTATGTTTTAAGCAATATAGGTGACTACCGAAAATTTGGCTAGACATCTTAAAAGTAGGCATCCATTAGTGACTCTACTTGAGTCACAAGAAATAACGTACCGTAATGCAGCACCAGAAAATCAACTAAATTTAGAAATCAGTTTGCCTGATACTAATATGGACCTTTCAGAACAATCGTTGACAAGTATTGCAAAATTGTAAAGCAGTCATAATTTTAATTTTTTGTTTAATAACAAAAATTAAAATTATGTTTTTATTATTGTCACTTTTCCGAGAAACTTAATTTATGTTTAAAAAAATCGGTTTTACTACATATTCTTTATTTTTTGTTAATAATTTTTAATTAAAAACCAACCTTTTTTGTTCCAGGATTAAAAACCCAAAATTATAATTGATCGTAATTTTTATGATTTTATAATTTCTGTCACTGTTTTACGAGCCAGAACAAAAAATATTCGGAAAAACAGGCTTCTTTCTCTATGTGCCTACATCATGCTACTAAATTATCATTTTCAGCAAAATAATATATGTACCTACTTTAACAATCGTAACAACATAATTCGATGATGAAACAAAACATTTATTATTATTATTACATTTTAAATTACATCCACTTTCCCCAAAATTGCAATTAAATATCCCTGTCATACCCAATTAAATTTAAAACAAGCGAGAATCGGTATATAGGGCTAAAAAATTTTAATCACGTTCCTAATTCATATTTTAACTACCGAAATACTAGATTCGTAAGTATATATTCTACAAACGTCCTAAAGAAACATAATCTAAACTAGAGCAATCCTAAATCCTTGTACTCCACGGCCATTGCCTTTAACGTATTTACTGTTCCTGCAATTATTAATCGAACGAAATGAGGTTCGCCAGCGGACCCGAAACATCAGTGACCCATCGTACTATACTGAACCGAATGTTCGAAAGATACAAAGATCCGTAAAATACACAACGAACACCGTTCGATTAAAACGGTTCAACGGATCTCGGCTCATTATAAGTCCGATGTAACGTATGATCAGTCGGAGGGCGAACTTTCGTATTGTCCGAGTCCGATGTTTTAAATTTTAGTGATCCGGATCTTTCGGACTGTAAACTGATCCGGGTAAAAAGAACGGGTTTTTCAAGTCCGACCCACCTCTATTTATAACACGATCAGTATAGTTATTTTATATGTGCGACTGGGAGTGTTGTATCTTATCCTAGACTCAAAGGGCGGAAAATGAAACGGAAATATCTTTTGAGGTTACATTCCTCAGGTAAAAAATTTATAAGGACCGCACAAAGTTTTACTCGAATAATTTAAAAGAATATGAGTCCCGATAATATTAGGGTTATTCTTCTGAGTCATTATCACTTTCAGTTCTATCACTGAAGTAATCATGATCACTTCGACCTAATGACAAATAAATACGTTTCACATTTTTTACTTTGATCATTTGATAATTACTCTAAAGAATACAGCCATTAATTTCTCTCGCGTCTATGGATCGGCCTTGAAGGAACTAACCTGAACTAACCTTTCTTGTTCTGGATTTAGAACTAGAATAAAGAATATGTCTCATTTACAATATTTTGTTTGTATTGAAAATAAGTTTACTCACATATTTTTTAAAATTATGTAGAGAAGCAATAATGGGTTCAGAAAAGGTGACATAAATTATTTAAAAAAATTGTATTATTTAGTTTTTAAGTAAAAATTACCAATAATAAAATTTTCACATTATAAATAAAATTTTATCCTTTTAAACCCTTTTCGGTTTTAGCTTCTTTTTCGCTTAGAACAGCCACATGGAAATGGTGACATTTATATATCATGGCAAAAAGGTTCAGGTATGTTTATGGCTACAACAGGAATAGACTGTATGGTCAATATATTTGATCGATATGGAGAAATATTTGAAAGGATACGACTTCCAAAGTAAGGACTTCTTTCAGTCTAACTTCTATGTAAATAGATATATCAATAAATTTATATTTGTTTATAGTTTATGTACCAGCTTCAGCTGGGATTCTGATGGTGATTTATTAGGAATAGTAAGTCAAACCCAGCTGATTATATGGGATGCAAATGCTGCCAAAAAAACGATCATAGATGTAGGACTAAGAGATTATATGTCTTGTTTGACCTGGGCTAAGACTGGACCTGTGCTGGCTGTTGGAACTACAAAAGGAAATGTGTCTATATATAATCACAATACTTCAAAGTAAGTTAACGGTTAAGCTATATTTCATACCCACAATTTAAAAATATTTTCAGGTGATATGTACTGTTTTGTAGAAATGAAATATGATTTTCAACATTGTACTTCCTGTATATTATTTTAAAGTTTTACTCCAAATTCTAATCATATTTTCTATAAACTATAATAACAATAAAATATTAATTTTTATTTTCTTTGCAATATTTCAAATATCTTATAAATTTGTATTAATAATAAGGGCAGTAGTACTCAGATTGAAAACCCCCCAACACATTATCATTTTCCAAAAGGATTTTTCCAGGGATTCTTTGAAGAAAAGAATTTCATAAAGTACAGTTCTAATTTTATTTTTCAAGTTTAATTATTATTAGGTATTTCACTACACTGTGCTTAGGTACTTTCTTTTCGATGCTGAATTTGAGTGTAATTGTATGTATTTTGGGTTGTAGGAAATGAGTTCTTTTTGTTGGGCGAAAAATACTAATGATTAACAAATAGGCTTATGTAACACATTTATTTCAGCTGACTGTTGTTATCCAGTGTCATTCTTTTTTTAGCTGTAATTTCCTTCAAGCGTGGCAAGTAGACCCGCCCAACGGAGGTATCGTAGTGCGCAAGCAAGGTCATGATTATAAATAGAGGCATTTTGCCTTGATTTTCACTTTTTCCTAGTTTGATTCAGCCGAAACAGCTGCAGACTTCCATTTCAATTTTTACTTGCCAATTTTTTTTGGGATTCTGAGATGGAAAGGCGTTTATTATCCTGGTAATTTTCTTGAATTTTTGGAGTACGATATCTTTTGCCTGCTTATCGGTTATGGTTTATTTTACTGGGATAAACATAGAGACAGGGATTTCGGGTAGTTTACACGTGTTAACGACGGAATTCTGTTAGACCTCACAGACATCGCGGTCCACCCTACTGATTATCTCATTACGGAGTCCACTACTATTGAAGATTATTCTACCAGGATTTAAACAGGCCTCATTATTTTGTTTAAAATTTTTAAATTGTAAATTTAACTTTTTTGATTTAATGTACTTTTTTTTATGAGGCGTTGCACATAAAACTATGATTATAATATAGACAAAATTGCTCTATGTTCTAACGCCAATAGGCCATAGGTTGTCTCATTTAAATGCTATGGTTTAAAAACACTTTTCGTTATTTTGATGTTCATACAACGCTACAATTCCTCATCTTAATTTTAATTAAAGATTTTTATTATAACGAACTACTACCGCGTTTTATTTGTCCCATATGCTGCTTGCGTTTGAATCTTTTATTGTCGATTGAAAATTTTAGTGAGTAAAGTTGAAAGCTAGTATTAAACAACATCGTGGAAGGTTTCTGCATTCAGCCTAGCTTCCGATGCAGTGGCACCCTAAATAACACCCCTATTCTCCAGCATAGGGGTTAACGCGGCATTTTTGCTCGCTGGTGCTGCTACTAGTTTTCGACTGTACTCTAGACTTTTTTTTTACCATTTTTGACTTTAATTAACTTTGCCTCTCACCTTATTGTGAGATATTGTGCCTTCCTTTAAAAACCAGTGTAGCATGATCATAAAAATTACACTTGTTACACACTAGTTAATTCAGTAGTTCATTCCTTTTGCCTTAAAATTGTGTCTTAAACAGCCAAGCCGAGCAGCCGTCGGGGAAGCATCACTTGACAATGCCAGCTGAAATGTTGGCGAAACGTCGTGAAGATTTATCTACTGACGAACTGATTGACAACTGGAAAAACACCAATGCACATTCCACTATCCGTGAAAACCTATGATACAACAGATATACACATATATATATATATATATATATATATATATATATATATATATATATATATATATATATATATGTATATATGTATATAATAATAATAATCTGGAAGTACACTCGTTTGCTAGTTTGGTGTCTTGTGGAAACTGGACATTTGGCTAAAACCTCATTTGACATCTTGCGTGCTTGCTGCTTGAAGATTAACCTTGATTTTTTTGTAGTCAGTGTTGCTGTTGGGTGTTAATTAAACCTCAGTTTTGTATAGTATTGGCATTGGAAATAGAATAATTTCATAAATCAGATATAGGAACTTGCAAAAAAATATAAGGCCTAGACGTGTGATTCGTACTCACTCGCCAAATGCGACAGTTCTGTCTGTTACTTGTTCTGCACTTACAACCTCAGAATAGAATGGTTGTAAAGAAACATTCTCTAGGTGTGACATATAATTGTAAAGATTGCCTATAGTCAAAGACACCAGAGGATGATGAAAAGATCTTATCATTGCAGTAACTAAATTAGTCCAAAAACTTATTGCAGAAAACGATACCTCATTTAAGGAAACTTGTGGACCCCACAAAAATAAAATTCCAAGTGTGAAGTAGTGAAATGTGTGTGACTAACACAAATAAATCTGGCAACCTTGAAATAAATATAGCCACTGCTTCAGGACATTTTCTAGAAAATATTTATATTAGTGATTTTTTCATAATATTTTTGTTTTGCCAGTCCCCAGTAGATTATTTTATTTTGATAAAAATTATATACATAAAAAAGCCGCCACTTTTGTTATTTGTCATCCGTGACTCGCCATAGAATTTGTTTGTTTTTGATACAATACATTATTATTATATTATTCTCTGCATTTGATTTGATTTCAGGCGAATACCAATCATCGGGAAACATACAAAAAGAATAACTTGTGGTGCTTGGAATAAAGAAGATTTACTTGCATTAGGTTCAGATGATAAAACAATTTCTATTAGTAATGCTGAAGGAGATACATTAAAAATTATAAATTTGAGAGCTGAACCATCTGATTTGCATTTTGCAGAAATCAAATCAGATGAAAGAATTGGAGGAGAAAATACTGTAAGTCATATTTAATACCATGTTTAACACAGTAGCTATTAGCAGTGCTGTTTAAATATATATTAACTATTTTTGCAGAAAACAATCCTTTGAAATATATAACATGCCAAAAAAAAAAGTTTTAATATGTTGGCAAAAAGTATCTAGACATATAAAAAAAAAAATAAACGAATAATTGCCAAATATATTTTCTAATATAAAAAAGTGAAAACCATTCTTGAGTAGAATAACTTTTTATAATTTTTAGGCTTCCTTAAATGGAACCTTTCTAGAATCACTCACATGTATATCTAACTATTGTCTCGGAGACCTCTTGACATAGAAAGTTGAAATTTAACATAGTCATAATGCTTAATAACACATATACAGATATATCTTAATACTATATAGTATACTAAATATTTTTCTGAAAATTTTCAAGAAACCAAGTTTGATACTACAAAATACAAAAAAAAATTGTAGTTAGTCATGTGTGTTTTTTAAAATGGATAGTTATATGAATAACAAAACAATTTTTTCAGGATTTTTAGATTTTTTTAAAAATATTGCTGCCAGTTTGCTGCAATCCTACTTATCGGATAGGCAGCAAACAGTCTGCTTTGCTAAAAATAATCATCATTACTTTTCAGATAGAACTAAATTGTTGCAGGGGGTACCTCAGGGCTCCATTTTGGGACCCATATTATTCTTAATATATGTAAACAATCTGGGGGATGGATTGGCCGCAGATAGCGTTTGCCAGTTTGCTGATGACATATCAGTGATTCTGGCGGACGCTTCTGTGGCGGGACTGTCTCAAAAGTGCACAAACTCTGCATTGAAAATGCAGCAGTGGTGTTCTGATAACGGCCTCACTCTAAACGTAGATAAAACCGGCCTCATTCTTTTTTCAAAGCATGCAATAAGGTCTGAGTCACTGCTTGTGTGGCTTGGGGGTAGATCTATACCTACTTTGGAACAGGTTAAGTTCTTGGGTGTTCATTTGGACCCCTCTTTAAACTGGGAACATCATATCTCAGCCCTTGGGGCTAGGCTTAGCAGTTTGTGTGGTGTAGTCCGAAGGCTTCGTGACGTGATCACTGCAGAGACTGTTAGGCTTTTCTACCTTGGGCAAATACAATCTCTTGTCTCTTATGGTATTTCCTTTTGGGGATCATCAAGAAAGGCTATTAATATATTTAAAATTCAAAAACGCATAATAAGATGCATCTTTCACCTACATCCAAGAGTTTCATGTCGACCATTTTTTACTCAGTTTAAGTTGCTTACTGTTCCCTCATTATACTTTAGATCTTTAGTCATGCTTGTCAGAAGGAATACGGAATTATTTCCGCTGAATAGACAGTTTTATGGGGAAAACATGGTTATGACTACCAGAGGGGCGAATGACCTAAGGGTACCTTTACATAACTCCACCTTCTATGAGAGAGGACCATACTATATGGCGATTAAAGCCGTAAGGATGTTACCAAGAGAAATCTGGCTTACCGAGTCGATTAATTGCTTTAAGAGACGCGTAAATGAATGGCTTTCTGATAGGTGCTTTTACTCTTTCAATTTTAATGAATAGTTTTTGTAATGTCAATATTTTTAATTTAATATTTTTTGTTTAGTGGATTTTTCTCAAGCATGTGTTTTGTATGTAAAAAATTTTATTCCTTTTAAATTAGAATATCTTATTTTGTAAACTGTAAAACTTTGTTCAGTTTAAACTGAGTTTCTTATTATTACTTTTTTAAATTATCTTGTATCTGTCTTTTTCTTCTTTTGTTTTCCTTTGTGTAAGGTTCCTATCGAAATGTCGATTAGTTTTTATATTAACTGTAGTTAGTTCGATATATTTACAATTCTTAGTGTTAAACATTTCTTTCTCTGACGTTGCTTTGTTATGTGATCATAATTTTGTTGGCAAATAAAGGATATTATTATTATTATTATTATTATTATTATATTCTTGGGAAATTATTCCACCTACTCTTATCTTGGAAGGTAGTAAAGCTGAAATAAAAAAAAAAAAAATAGCTTAACACCTAAAACCATAGGAGGTTTTACATTCTTCGACATGTTTAAATTATTCTATAAATTCTAAAACCACCTTGATTTTGCATTTGGAAAAATTGCTTTTAACAACTCATGTGTACTTATAATTAGACTAATAGCCCTAGATGGAAAATGGGTTATATATACTTAATTAAAAACATATTAAATTATGAAAGCTTTTTCAAAAATAAGCTTTTATTTAAAATTATATTAATATGAAAAAATATACAAATTGACTTTTCCAGAAATAATACACAATTTCAAGTTTGCTTTTTCTAAAATTTCACTAAAATTAAAAGTCCTTCATAAACCAACTGTGCATGTGAAGGACTTGCTATGCTATGGGCTCTCTATTGGAAATATGGAAGTGTGTGAAATATACTCCCCATCAATTATTCTTGCCATCCCAAGTAGATCTTCAAAGTTTTATATTTCACTAAGGAATAATGACACCATATTTTTTCAATAAGCGTTTGGAAGCTCTTTCCAAGTACTTCCAGATAGTGTTAAGTGCAAGTAAAACTATTAATTTTTAAAGGTTTTAGTTGAGATTAAAAAATTCAAAAAAAAAAGTTTTTTTGGCCTTTGCTAATCTTAATGCCATTTTTGTATCAAGGCTCGTTGGAAAATTCTTATCAGATAGTTTTTAAGGGTTCTCCGAGAGCTTCAAAATGCTTTTTTAAAGTACACTGATTCTTACAAAAAAAGATTCTTTTCAATGCTCGATACATTAACAACAAAAGATAGAGAAAAACTTCAAATAGAAGAAATGTGTCTTTTTGCATGTAGAATAAACTTAAATTGTTTCCGATTGTTTTCTGCACATTCCATTATATTAAAATTTTTAGATTTTTTAAATTTTCTGAAACTAAAAACCATAAGATGCTTTTTGCAGATGTTTTTTTAAATAAAATACTAAATCCTGATTTTCGGATAACATTTTTTCATTATTTTTGGCATAAAAAAATTATTGGTTAAAGTAATTTATTACTCTAAAACATACTCATTTAATACTAACATATTACATATAAAATAAATTATTGTCTTAAATATAAACTGATAGAAATGAACACTATGAAGTACATGATAGTGTATTCACTTTCTCTATGTGTAAAAAAACTTTTTCATATCATATGCTGCTAATCTATACATATGTTTACTTGTGTTCAGTTGTGACATTTGATGTACTCTAAAACTATTCTCTCCGACGTCTAAAACTTCAGATTTTAGTTCTTAATATTTAGTCCCTCAAATTATTGCTCTTCATAATGGCGAACAAAGAAAAATAGAAAAACAAAAAAATAAGAAGTAATAGAATGACCCTCACATTCACCTGACTTTAATCCTATTGAGTTGTTGTGGGAACAGTAAGAAAGGCTCGTCTGACATCAAAAACTGAACTTCGACATACTTAAGACCGGGGTGGAAAAATATGAAAGTTCGAACTTTAGACGTGCTTATACACATATTTAGAGTGCTACGGTTATGTGTAAAATTTTGTTACTATTTCTAAAAAAAAATTTTATTCTCGACTAAAACGTTTAAAATATTACAAATTTCACTCGCACTTAACACGATTTTATAGTACTTGGAAAGGTCTTTCGAACGCTTTTTTGATCATTCCTTGCTAAAATATAAAACTTTGAAGCTCTGCTTGTTTTCACGTAGGGATGACAAAAGTGATTGACGGGGAGTGTATATATTACAAAATTTCATTGGTACAGATAGACAAACGTACATATGAAGCACCATAATAATGTATCGTCATTGACATCATATGTCTAAGCAAAATTTCAGCTCAGATGTGTGAAAGTATATGAAATAAGCGTTTCAAAATTCCATTACACATAAATATCCGTATGAAATAGCATATTGTTACGATTTTTTCGCTTTAGTAATCGCTCACTGGATCGAAATAAAATACATCATTTTTCACTAATAAATAACAATTCTGTAATTATTACTACTTAACATTTTTACATTAAAATTCAAACTAAACCAAACTACGCTTATACTATCTCTATATACCTATAGAATGAACTAAAATATACGAGAATAAAAATCTAGAAATTATAAGAAACAATGATAACTTATCGGTATAGCATTTCTTTAGTTACATTATAATAAAAATGATTTATCGCGTCGAAATATTTTTCAATAAGGGCGCATTAAAAAGTTCTCCTAATCCTTTGTTACAATATGTATTGTCATCAGAACTATAGTACACATTCAGAATTACAGTTCAATCGGACTTGTAAAATTGTATGAAATCTTTATAGTACAAATGCATCAAGTCGGTTCGATATTATAATACTAGGTTGTTTGATAAGAGATGGCGCTATTAGGCTCGCCGTTTTATTTTTCTAAAGATGTCATTATTGTTTGATGAATACGTGTGAAGTTTCTTGTAGATCTGTCAACTCATTCGTATATTTACAACTGTTCAAAGTTGACGTGTCCTAGTATTTTTTTCAGTGGAAAAAGTTGAATATCGTGCAGTGATAAAATTTCAAGACGATACACGTGAAGGACATCCAAAAAGTCCATAAGTATCCGAAATCATAGCAAAAAGACTGGATATAGTTTTGGAAGACTGGATGACTAGGCAGTGTAAATAATATTTTTGCTGAAGTTTTGTGTTTCAGGAAGCTGTGTACACAATGGGTGCCGCATTCGCCAACAATGGAACAAAAACACATTCGAATGCGACTTTCTCAGCAATATTTATAGTGTTTTAGAAAGGAAAAAAGAAATTTTATGCGTCGTTTCATCACTACGGATGAGACTTGGGTTTACAACCATGATGAAAAAAGAGGCTAAGGAGTGGTGTGAACCCGATACTTCGGCTCCAAAGCTAGTAAGGGTCCAGAAATCGGTTAAGAAAGTGTTCGCATCAGTTTTTTGGGATGCAAAAGGAATTTTATTCGTGGATTACCTCCAAATTGGTGAAACAATAAACTCAGATTATTATTGTAACCTTTTGGACTAGGTGGATGTAAAAATTCATGAGATAAGACCTGTTTTACCGAAGAAAAAAATAATTTTTCATGAAGACAACACACCCTCTCACAAAGCTCAAAACGCTATGGCGAAAATCAGTGAATTAAAGTACGAATTGTTGCCACATCCAACCTATTCGTCAAATTTAGCTCCCTTTGACTTTAGGCTGTTTTCACATAGCAAAAAATTCATGCACGGGAAACGATTTTCATCTAACCAGGAGGTAATAGCAGCCGTGGACGCGTATTTCGACAGTTTACCGGATTCTCACTTCAGAGATAGAATCCATAAATTAGATCATTGTAACAAGTGTATTGAAGTTCAGGGAGTTTATATTGAGTAATAACATGTATTTCAAATCATAAAATCATGTTTTTCTTCTCGAACGACAAAGCTTATTGAACAATCTGCTATTTTATTGTCATCATGTTCACATGCAAAATTTTAGGTCAATGGAACTTTGGAAGTGTGGACATTGGTATGAAATATGTGCTACAAAACTTCATTACGACAGACAGATGACGCACAAGTGAAGTGAAGTTTCCCAGAAAAGGTGAAGTGAGAATGTGAGACATTTTTTCTCTTCGAAACCAAAAATGCCAAGCACATCGTTTTATTCTTCCTCTAATATTTACATGATTATTTAACAGCGTGAAGCTTTTCAAACTGTTCAGTATACAAGCTTTGAAGATAAGGAAATCGATTTTTTCGTACATCTTTGCTTATCAATCAAAAACAGAAGCAGCTTTAGACTGATGTGTAAGACGACATATGCCATCTTAGTTAACCTAGTAATCCCTTATTTTCCTTATAGACGTTGGAATACAGACAGCGAGACACCAAGGTCTTATTATAAGAGTTTTTATATCATATTGGTACAGTGCTCTTAAAGTGATTATACTATGAGAAAAAAAACTGGAAAGAGTATTTTTTTAACACCATTAGTTTAAAATGGTGTTAAAACAATAGTTGCTATTTTTTTTTAAAGAAAGTTTTATTTTTCTTTTTCAGGAATTTATGTATGTATGTATATTTTTTTAAAGAGCTTAAGTAGAGTATTGGTATTTTTATATCCGTTTGCCTCCTCTCGGTGGCGACAATTTGTTAACCGTCTGATTTTTGTTTTTATAGATAAGCGCAGTAGTGGGAAGACGTACTTTATACCTTTACAAACTTTTGGATCCAGATAATCCATTTGAATTAGCGTTTCAACAGCATTATGGGTCAATAGTATCATATAAGTGGTATGGGGATGGTTATATTTTAATAGGGTTTTCAGCAGGATACTTTATCGCTATATCGACACATATAAAGGAAGTGGGGCAAGAATTATTCCAGATTAAGAATCATAAGAATCTACTAACTGGTATTGCTATTTGTGAAACCATTAATAAAGCTGCATCATGTGGTGATAATAGGTATAGTACAAGATAAAGTATTCTTTTTGCTTATTACTCGTACTTATACAAACCCTCATATTTTTATTATGTATATACCTACGTGGTCAAAAGTCTAAAGGATGGTGACATAGCAGCGTCAAGTTAGCAATTCAGTGTAATAATGATTCCCTCTTATCTTCGCATTAAAAATTAAAGATACTTCTAACTTATATGCTTTTCCCTCTTCTAATTACAAAATTTGTTGTCAAAAACGAAAGTCATCGATATGTATGTTTGCCTGCTAGGAGAAATCTACTCATGCATATTTGTTAAGTAGATTTTCCCCTAAGGGAAAACATTAAATTTTAATATGTTTATTTATTATAAGTATAATATCGGTAAAATGAAATGGAATATAAAATATAATTTGTAGATCGGTAAAGTTTTGTAACAAAAAATAATGCTAAAAAAATCCTTTTTTTAGTGTAAAACTTCATGACTTGTCTAATTTACAAGAAACCTCAAGTGTCATCAATCTACCTCAGGAATCCGGTCTCGACCGAATAGCGTGGAGTGTGGATGGACAATTATTAGCCATCATAACAAGGGGCGGATCAGTCAATGTATACGTGTCTCATATGCAGTTGTTAAGTGCCGTTTGCCCACCAAGAATTGCCATTTTGTCTAGTTTGACGGAAATAAGTTTGTATAGTTATAGTTCTGATAAGGTGGGTCATCATCATGTAATGTTCCTTTGTTCAATGCGCCATTACTAACGTGCGGAGAATTTAAAAAGTTAAATTGCTTTTTCTTGTTCTTTTTTAGGAGAAATTAAAACCTATATTTGTCAACTTAGCAACAGAACCGGCCTTTATTGGCGTTGGTCAGTACCATTTAGCTGCTGGTATGAACAATAGAATATGGTTTTACGATTTAACAAAACCTCAACCGGGATCAGAGGATATGCCCATGAGTCTGAAGGATCGGCAATACTTGGGAGCTGTTACTAGTGTTAAGCTTAATCCGGAATATGCGTCTGTGCTTTATGAGGGGAAGATACAATTGCATATGGTAGTAACGGCAATATTTTATTATATTTAAGATTATTAACACTTCTAAAGCACTTTGAAGCTCATTTTCAAACATAATTGACTTTTACAAGGAGTAGTCTTTTAAGTATACCTGATGGCCAAATAAGAGTAGTCGCCGATCAGGCGCGGATACGGGGGGGGGGGGGGGGGGGGGGTCAAAGGGTGCAATTGCCTCTATCTATTAAGTTAAGTAAAACCAAAATATTTTTTAGAATAAATTTTCCCGAAGATAGGTAACACTGAACAGAGATTGCCCCCCCCTTCTCGGAGAAATCCTGTATCTATGGCTGACCCCGGCTATATCTCGGAAACTTTTAATTATCATATATATGTGCACTGGTGTTTTTCGGGTTTCCAATCCGTTCGTCAATAGAAAAATCTTCACGACATTTCGCCAACATTTCTCTTGACATTTTCAAGTGATGGTTCTTCCTCGACGGCTGTTCGGCTTGAAAACCGGAAAAATAGCAGCGCACATTCCACCATCCGAAAAAACCTACGTTACAACAAATACATATATATATATATATATATATATATATATATATATATATATATATATATATATATATATATATATATATATATATATATATAGGGTTATTCACTCTATACGGCACGAAATATTGTGACTTTCAAAAAGTTTCACTTTTGGGATATATGGGGTCTAATATAGTAGTTATTTTTTAAAATTATTTTCATATTAAACAAGGTGTCCCAAAAACTGAAAATATCACAGTTATGTTTATTTAAATGGAATCCCCTGTATATTATTGCTTTTTGGATTCTCCGATCAAAATATGTGCCCATTTTAATAAGGTTTATAGTACCTAAACCTTAAATAATTTGAATTTTGACAAAATCTAACCTAATTTTCATGTTTCAAATACTTAAGAACCATTTCAGTTATGTACTCGACATTTACAGTGAAGTATAACAATAAATCATATTTTATATCCCAATTATAATAAGCTTGCTATATTATACAGGGGTCCAAAAATTAAAGCTAATTAAATAAGAAATTTAAGTGGCCATAACTTGATTAATTTAAATAGAACGCTATACTTTTTACCTTACCAGAAAATGTGCATTTTAAATACCTATCGAATGGTATAAGGGTGTTCTATAGCTGAGTCTTCGCGTTTTCACAGAATACGCCAAATAATCGTTTTCTGCACCATTTTGTGTTTTTTGAATAGATGTTCTAATGTATCTAGTTGCCTATAGTATTTAGAAATGTCAGATAATTCATTTAATCTGTCAGTTTAATCTGCAAAGCCTGTTGCTATAATAGCGATATTATTTTTTGTAACTGTGAAACTTCATTTATTGAACCGAATTATTTGAATATTATTGGGTTATTGCTTTGTCAAAATGAAGATTTATCCAAAGGAAGAGCGTATTGATATGATTTTTATCCTTGGAGAATGTCATCAAAATTGTGTGTTGGCCTCTCGAGTCTATGCTCGAAGGTTTCCTGAAAGAAACCATCCAAAACCAGTCGTTTTTGTGAGATTATTAAACCAGTTTCGGGAAAGTGGAAGTGTCGCTTATAAAAAACCTGTTATAAGAAAACCTGTTACTGAAGATGAAGGAAATGTTTTTACTAAACTTGGTTCAGTGATCAAAAATCATATATCCGAAAGTACTAACATTAGCCAAGCAAATCTTTCAAGGGTTCTTAACAAATATAGATTTCCTCCTTATAAAATCCAGCTTTGTCAAGAACTTCACGGAAATGATTTTGACAACCGAACTAAATTCTGCTTGTGGGTGTTAGATAAAATGGCAGAAAATGAATACTTTTTTGATAATGTGTTGTTTAGTGATGAATGTACTTTTCATAACAATAGTTTCGTTTCAACTTCCATTACTATTCTGATTCAAATCCGCATGAATACAGTTATGATAAACCAGAATAGGTGGTCGGTTGATGTTGGGGAGGAATACTGGGTCTATACTTAATTGGACCCTACTTTTTTTAAGAGCCTTTAAATGGTTTGATGTTTCGCAATTTTCTTTTACACCAACTTCCAGCGTTATTAGGAGATGTCTTTTTAAATATTAGAACTACTATGTGGCTTCAACTGGATGGAGCTCCGTCTCATTATCATCATGAGGTTAGGCAATATTTAAATGTTAGCTTTCGAAAAAAGTGGATTGGGAAAAACGGATTTCATGTTATAGCCTGTTGGACGACTATAAATCGTTTTCCGAGTTTCTGAATATTTGGAAAGATATTCCTGATTATTATTCTTATAGTTGAAAATTACCTGTCATTTCCAAATACCATAGGCAACTAGATACATTAGAACATCTATTTAAAAAACACAAAATTGTGTAGAAAATGATTATTTGGCGTATTCTGCGAAAACCCGAAGACTTAGCTGTAGAACACCCTTGTACCATTCAATAGGTAATTAAAAGGTACATTTTCTGGTAAGGTAAAAAGTATAGCATTCTATTTAAATTAATCAAGTTATAGCCACTTAAAGTTCTTATTTGATTAGTTTTAATTTTTGGGTATCCAGTATAATATAGCAAGTTTATTATAACTGGGATATAAAATATGAATAATTGTTACATTTCACTGTAAATTTCGAGTGCATAATTGAAATACTTCTTAAGTATTTGAAACATGAAAATTAGGTTAGATTTTGTCAAAATTGAAATTATTTAAAAACCCTTAAGGTTTAGGTACTATAAACCTTATTAAAATACGCACTTATTTTGATCGGAGGATCCAAAATGCAATAATATACAGAGGGTTCCATTTAAAAAACATAACTTTGATATTTTCAGAGCTTTTGGGACATCCTGCATAATATGAAAACAATTTTAAAAAGTAACTATATTAGACCCCATATATCCCAAAAATGAACTCGCGTATTTTGGCCGCAATATTCCGTGCCGGAGTTTTTACAGACAATTTTTTAATAAAAGTTCTCCGCTACTTTATTTTAAAGGATGGAAAAGTAACAAGTGTGAAACAGAAAAAAAAAATTTGTTCGCGATTAAGATCCAAGTTTTTGGAATTCTATTATTTTTGAGAAGCAGTTTTTTTAAAACGCACCTAAATTGAATTGTATAAAGCATAAGTGGCAATTTCTTTTAATTAACTTAACTTACGAAGTCAACGCCCATAGACAATTTTTTTTAGTCTCTTTAAAAAACCGGCCAAGTGCGTCTTAGACACGGATTGCATTACAGTTTCATAACAATTGTTTTTTTTTTATTTTACTTGTATTATCATGTTATTTTATCCAAAATATTAAAATATACAACATTTTTTTATTATCATTATTATAATTATTTTTTTAAACATTGGATCTAAAATTGTGAACAATTTTTTTACCTCATAAATCAGTGTTATGTAAAATTTGTTTATATAGAAATCTACCATTGGAAAATTGAAAGGAATTTTGAAATTTATTTCGGGAAATACTCTATATTTCGCCTGAAAAAGCTAGTTGAAGGTTGTGTGAGACATGTAGACAAGACGAAGGGACAGCTATGACGAAATTATAATGCTAGAATTACATAGGAAAAAAAAGTTCATGCAGTATTTCTTACAACCGATATATGTTTAAGATTTGTTTTTCTTGTAGATTGAACAACCTGAAATTTGCCATGAAGACAGAGAATCCATAATTTTTCCTAATGCTTCAAACGATAGTCTAGTTATAACTTGCCATGAATTAACCACTGATTTTCTTGTATATGGAACAGATATGGGCCACATAATCTATTTTCATATTGAAGAATGGTCTAAGGCCGGCGAATACAAACACATTGTTGGCATAACTAATATTTTTCTGGACCCTGCCGGGACAAGGCTCGTATTTATTGATATTAAAGGTCATGGCTATGTATTTAACGCAGTAAGTTCAGTTTGATCTATATTATTTAAAGAATTATAAGGATATTTCAAAAGTTGAATTTCCAGAGGATTTTATTGTAGTTTTTCTTGAACTATAAAATATTTTTTATTCGTTCCATTTACTGAATTAAAGCTGGTGCTACATCCCCACATTTTATTATATCCCAACATTCTGTTTGCTAACTTACACTAAGTAATTTGAAACACCTTTACTTACAACATGAGAATGTAATTCTTTGGACCAACTGACAATATAACTGTATTTGCATGACTTTGGCTTGTCTTTTCCGATTGTACATTCAGAAAAAGATACTTCAAAATACATTCTAATTATCATCATTTTTGTCATATACAGGGTACACACTCAGGTCTGCATGGAGATTGTAAAAAAAGAAATTTGCCACTTTTTATTTTTCCTAAATTTATTTGAAGAGATCTTTTGAAGTAAATTGCACTTTGGCTCCTCTACAGGACTGCATCGTCAGTTTTTATATCATCAACTTCATTTTCTTATACTTTAACCTTGCTTTCCTTTGACATTTTAAAAGTCTTTTTGTCCCTCAAATGTAATGATGTATTACACCACAGTCCCCTACGGTGATTAGTTCCTTTCCGTCTCATAAGAACTCCAGGTAATTACAGATAACCATTTAAAATAATTAACCGTTTAAAAAAAAAGCGCTAACATTTTAACTGCACTGAAATTTTTACAATCTGCGTTAAATTATTACTAAATGGAACAAATTACGAGACTAACAAGCAATCACAAAAACAATCACAATAGGTTTGTATATTATGGAGGTTAGTAATTTGTAGGGCTGCTTGTTCAGTTAACCCATTTTTATGTAGTAATTTGGCGCCTACTTAAAAAATTTCAATTTGATTAAGCAGAAAAGTGAGTAAATTTATTTCTCGTTTCTTTTGGGAACTTTTATTTTTCTTAAATTGTATATTTCGATTATTACCTAAGGGGCGAAAATTTTTTTGATTCTATCAACTTCTAAAATACTGATTTTCGATAAAAGTGGATAATTCAAAGATATAATCCGCCATATTGAATTTTTAAATAATGATTTGAAACTCATAATCTGTCTCCGCAAAAACTCCCAATACCTATTTTGGATGAAATAGGAAAATGTAACCTTTTTTTGCCCCTCCAGGCGTCTGGCTATTTTTTTTTGTCGGACAATGTTACAGTGTGATTCTACATATTTTTCTTGAGGTGTTCTGAAAAAATCAGGTATGTATCATTAAATTTTTTCAAGTCAATTTTTTTTCACGATTAAGTTGGTAGACAGACTTAACGCTCCAAAATTTTTGTCCGACAATCTTTTACTCACGCTTTTCATTGATTTCTCTTTCGATTACATTTTGTTAAAAATCTGTATATATAAATTTTTCAAGCAATGTCAAAGTTACGTCTTTCAAAAAATTGGGAGAGGAAACGGCCCTTATTCAAAAGTTTTTATAGAGGGAAAGTGTGGCAGATTCTACATAATTAAACCACAAAAGAAGTTACAAAAGTGTATTAATAAATTTCACTTTCTGTCAGCCGACACCATCACTAGAACGTTTTGATATCTACTAAATAAAGTTACGCGACGCGCATATCCGGGGTGTTACAGAAGCTTTTTGTTTTTGATTTTTTATTCACTTGTGAGAAAGTTGAGAGAATATTCTGTTTTATTTTACCCGTAAAAATGGCGACTTTAGTATTATTTTCTTTAAACAATTTAAATAGCTGTTTTTCATATTTCTATTCTTTTCAAGATTAATAGTTTAGATAGATTAAAGATATTTAAATGTATTATCACTCAAAACTGGGTTTATTACATTATTGTTTGAATAACGGTCGGCAAGAACAATTATTTTAGTTACTTTTGAATTGTATATCGAGTTAGTTTGAAATTTCTCATTGTAAATGCTTTCGTTTTTACTTATTTATGTTAAATAGATTTAAGTGTTTTAAGGAACTTATTTCGTTTAATTTAATAAAAACCTTCACGCGATTAATTTCATGGGCCCACTGATGTGAGGGGTTCAAGACGGGAAGCGAGATCTGACCAGCTAGATAGCAGCTTTTTCCTAAGTGCTGAGGTGGTATTTATGGTATTGGTGAGCCCTAGTTGCCTGTAGTTGTTTGGCGCTAAAACTACAAGAGCCTGGCGGAACGACTAGACTTCCAGAGTACCTTTGTCATACTAAGATTTATGGTCTAGTTACTAACTAGTTTGGAACAGCAGTGGGTCGTGAGCGACACGGCCATGCGCTACCAAAGTGTTCCTCAATCAAGTTTTGTCACATCATCTTCGATTGCGAAGCTCCAACCTACTCAAGACACCTTTAAAGATCGATCAGTTCGGAGGACCTATATCCAAAGGACAAACCAGTGCAGAGGTTACTAAACCTGATTATGGTAACTAACCTGTACACGTAGAACATATATAGTAGGAGACACAACAAATCACTAGGCTACAGTGTAAGAAAGCTTCGTTACCCTAGCTTGATATTTAATTCAATTAATCAGTCAAGATAAGGATTCTGTAGATAATAAAAAGATACCTGTAATGAGTTCCGCAGTATATCCATGAAATTGTTCGGACGCTGTATTTTGTGTCTTGCAAATTGGGAGTAGGTTTGCACAGTAACCCCAAACTAGAACTTCATATAGTAGATGGCTGTGGAAAAAAGTAAGACGCACTATATCAGATGTGGCCGTTTTCGTTAATGGTCTTAATAGGAATAGATTTGTTAACAATTTTGAGAAGTTATCTAGGAGGGCCGTCCGGATGAGTTTAAACTCGATGAAAGCCCAAAAATTTTATTGGTCTTATAATGTCGGTTTCAGACTTTAAGGCGAATGTCAAATGTTATGTCTTCTTCACATTAAGTTTTAGTTTATTGAACGTAAACCACTTTTGAGCTGTTAAAGGTATACTTTGAGACCGAATACTAAGTGTAACAATAGCTTTCAATGTTGTTATCAAAAACGTATCGTTGGCGAAAAGTAAAAAGGTTTTATCTTCCGAGAAATTACAAGGAAGATCATTGACATATATTATAAAAAGGATAGGCCTTAGTATGGACCCTGTGGAATGTCACATTGGATCCTCTCCATAGAAGACAGTGGACTGTTAAGGTCGACGAATTAGCTCTTTTCTGAGAGGTAGGATTCAATTTAAGATCGTTTTTGCCCTTAATATAAATTTTTCAAATTCCGAACAAAGTAATCGTGAACAACATAATCAATAAATTTGCTTAAGTCGCACAAGGTAACTGAAGCAAACTTAACTGAGCATTGAACGAAGCTCACATTTTGCAAATTTATGTGGGTATGAATGTTATTAAGATATAATAAATTTGATGTCGTCACTTTAACGGGGAAAATATACATGTATGAATGTAAGTGGAATATTCTGCTTGAAAGGGTTCGTTGAAATAGACGTGCGCTTGCTTGTTTCTTCACGAATTTAACTAGCACACACTACTCCGTGTTATCTGTTAATTATTTTTTTAAATATGTAATCGCTAGTGTATGGCAAACTAATATGTGACGAAAAGTAATCCTAAAAAAATTACGAATAATAGTAATTCTCTACGTCCAGATAGTTGCGGTAGTTGGCTATGTTTTGATGTCGTCCATCAAATTTAAAATGTTTTTAGGAATACTTCCATATGTCCAAAAAAAAAAAAGATTTAGTAAATAGCGCAAAACAAAGTAAATTGTAAACTACATACTTTTGTCGAAGGCCTAAAGCTGCTTTGTAACGACTTTATCTGCATAATCATCAATAAGAAACTTTATTAGTTTCGATATTTGTAGGTTACCAATGAATTGATCTCAATTCCAGATGTACCAAACAAAGTAATCGGTGTGACATGGGACAGTAACATATTGGATAGAAATATTTTTATTATTTATGATGATACCGAAATACATACTTATTTATATTTAAGATTATATATAGAAGGTTAGTTTTATAATTTTGAAGAGTAAAAGATTGTTTTATTGTGTGTCAGTTAAACCAAAATCAAGATATAAATTGTATCTCATCATTTTAGGTACCAAAGTTAAAAAGATAGGCGAGACGCTTTTAGTGTCAAAACAAATACCTCTTATAATGTATCAAGGAGAAGTTATGTGCGCGACCTCCAACGGTCAATTGTCCCAACTAAACTTGACTACTCATGACGTTTCGCAACTAGGTATGACCCTCGAAAGGGACAAGAAAGTTTTGGAATCAAACTTTAATAAGCAACTGGGATTGCATAGGTAAGATTTAAGTGAAGAACAACTATTCTTGATTGAATAATGTCACAAAACGTTAAAAGGTATTAACTGATTTGTCTTAAGTCTGTGAGTGACATACAGGGTGATTCTCCGGGAACTTTATCCATAGATTGTGGGAAAACTATAATTAGGAATAATCTGAAAATTTGACAGTGTACTAACGTGCATGGGGACAGCCGGATAAAATATTTTCAATATGGCGTCACTTCCGGTTATACCGGAAGTAGATGTCAACTTAAATAGAAGACCCTGTATATTATTACATTTTTGATTTCTACGTAAAATT